>OY987330.1:82100488-82448726 GCA_963920685.1 Polydrusus tereticollis | reverse complement strand
ACCACACTCAGTATGGTTAGAGTGATTTTGGAAGAGTATCTCGCATAAAGACCCCCCTAAAGTTGGGTATCTTTAATTGAGATGTATAGTTTTTGATGTCTTCATCGGTTAACGGGCGTTTGGGCAGCTTCAGTGGTAGTTTTTTGGCATTTTTCTTAGATATAAATCCATACCCTGATTTATACTTCTTTAAATATAGACCGCTACCCTTTTTCCCTAAAGCAATGGCTTCCATCGTTTCATTGTGGCGTTTAGCTTCTTGTAGCTTGTCTCTCCCACTTTGAACATCATTGACGGTTTTTGCAATACCGGCACCCCGCCGCTGAGAGCACCCAAAGCACTAAGCCCGGCAAATATTGGTATCAAAGGAAGGATCCCGCCAGTCTTAGGGAGTGGTATAACCCTCGGTATACTAATTTTTCTACGTCCACCGGCTTTCTTTATCGACATGCGTGCTGCTTTTAGTAAGTTACTCAAGGTCTTTTTCTTGGTTATATCACCAGCACCGTGTTTACTAAGCTTATTCACAATCGAAGTCAAGCTTTTGCACCCCGCCCCCAACTTACGTTTAACCTTCATAGCGTTAGTAACTAGCCAAGCTGATGTTTTTTCGCCAAAACTGGAGTCGTTGGCTTTCACGCGCTCCCACGCTCTATTTTCAAGTATTTTATCTGCCTGATGTCTTTGTTTCAAGTCTTGAGACTGAGAGTATGCAATGTCGTGATCTCGACAAAAACTGTCCAATTTATTTTTTGGGGGATCACCTCGAGCTAAACGTTCTTTTAATCGAGTGCCGGGACCACAATATGAATAACCAGGTAAGTGAAGTTCAAACGGGAGTCGATTTATGGTACTATTTAAGACACCTGCACCCTGCAACGTTGTCATTACAAATAAAGTTCTTGAAGAGAAAAGAGTGTATTTATAGTAATGCGGAAGCAGAAACAAAAACATCACCTAAATATTCAAAATTTCGATATGCCCAAACAGAAACAAACAAACAAACACGGGCAGCTTTTTCCAAACACCATTAGGGCGTTAATATGTGGACCGAGTAATTGTGGAAAAACCAATGTAATGATGAGTCTATTAACTGACGCCAATGGTTTAAAATTTCAAAATGTGTACGTTTATTCGAAATCTTTACAACAGGAAAAATATGATTTCCTCCGAGAAACATTGAAACATTGTCGTTTGGGGTATTTCACATATGGTGAGAATGATGATGTAATAGACCCGTCAACTGCTCAACCCGACTCTGTATTCATCTTTGACGATGTGGCTTGCGAGAAACAGGATAAAATTAGAAATTATTTCTGTATGGGCCGTCATAATGATATCGACTCATTCTATCTCTCGCAAACATATTCAAAAGTACCCAAACAGTTGATTCGCGATAATGCCAACGTGTTAGTTTTGTTTAAACAAGACGAGCTAAACTTGAAACATATTTATAGCGATCATGTAAACACGGACATGTCTTTCGATTCGTTTAAACGCATTTGCTCTGAATGTTGGAATGATAAATATGGGTTTTTAGTCATGGTTAAAGACAACGACATTAATAAAGGCAGATATCGTAGTAAATTCGATACTTATATAATACTTTAACGTCATCATATGTAGTTAGTATCACCGTCATCATTGTAAAGTATAGACCATTTAGTCGCAATGTCTCGACAATTTAACAGCTATGATAAGAATGTTAAACGTCGCATAATTGATGCCTCTAATACAATAAGAAGGAAATACTTGGCTTTAAAGCTGGAAAGAAACGAAGAAGATGCTGCGCTTAACAAGTTTTTAACACCAGTTACTACCCCGCTAAATATGCTTGTACCGCTTATGGAAAAGAGAGCCAAGAAGCCAAAGATTAAAACTGAACCGACAGAGACGATTGTAAAAACAAAACCAGAAGAAGTTCAATTTTTGCCCAGAGAAGCGGAAGTTAGGTATGGAGATTTGGTTGATAATGAGGAAATCGAGGATGATGTGTTTGAAGAGAATACCCCACAAGATTTAAAGGAGGTATTTGAAACTACTATGAGAACGAATCCGGCAATTTTCGAGGAATTTACCAGTCAATATCCTCCAATTTCTCACGAATATTTAAAAATGTATTGGACAAGTTCCCCTGATTTGGATGACTCACAAGGTCTAACATACAATTTTGAAAATGGTAAATGGACAATGGGTTCTCTGTCTGTGGACTTTTTGCAAAATGGAGACATTAAAGTAGGCGATGTCGCTTATCCAGGAAGCCAGGGTCTATATGAGTTATTGTTTTTAAAGAATCCCATCAATCATAAGAAAGATGATGATGTGCATTATAAAGACATATTAGTGCGCACTAATGCATATAGGCGGTTAAGTAATGGTCAACTAAAAGGTAGCAAATCGGAAAAATATAAAAATATTATTAGACCGCTACTAACATCTTCAACACGAGGATCAACGTCCTTGTTGCAATCATCAGCATCTTCTCATGCTAGAAATCTTAGAAGTTCTTCGAACAAAACACCGCCTATTAGTAGAATGCCTGTAACAAGATCTAAACTGAAATCTGGGAATGCATTAATGGAGTACAACGAAAGACCAAAGGAATTTGTATATTACGACGATGTAAATGAGCTAGTTGAGCGAATGAAGAAGCTTGAGGCCTCCGAACATGTTGGTAATAATAATAATTGGAACGAGATTCAGAATATTTTACAGGAATTGCAGAGACTTGGAATTATTGAATTCTATAAATAAACATGTAATTCCTTAAAAGCATCATTAAAGTATTAATCATGAATAAGTTTGGACGTTCTTTACCTTCCCCCTACAGGGTTCCGAGAGTTTTACCAGCACCCACCATACTTTCCTTCACTAGGGATGGTGATTACAATTTTAGGGAACATAAGCTTTGTAACGTCAGTCCCCCAACAGATGATACAGATGGCGTTAATAAAAAATTTTTAGATGATGCAATTTCTGTTATTTACATGAAAATTATTGCTTCTTCAAACGAGTGTGTTAAGCTGGTTAACGATACTACCAATAGCATCGAAGGTCGCATGAAGGCTGTATCTGCAGAATTACGCGATTTAAATGATCGTTTGTTAAAGTCTTCTACCAGTATTTCAAGAATAACAAGAGATATTTCAACAATTAATGATCGTTTTAATGCAATTGATGTTAAATTGAAATTAGTTGACAATTACCAGCAAGAAGCCATGAAAATAGTGCAACCAGAGTTCGATAAACTCGAGGACCTCTTACATAGTTACATGCATGTAAAAATCGAAAATTCTTTTGCACCTTTAGCTGCAGACTTGAAGAAACTTGATGAAAAAGTAACTAAATTAGCAGATACAGTTGATAGGGGTATATAAATTGACTAACATGTTTCAAATATTTCACTTTATTAACAAAATGCCCAAGGGTATCATCACTAAGGCGCGAGAACAGGTTGTTAAAGAGTTACACGCCCCAGCTCGTTCGAAATTTAAACGTCGTAGATTTATCCAATATGGTTTAGATGATACATTTGCATCCGATCTTGCGCAACTCGATCAATATGCGCGCGAAAATAGGGGGTATAAATACATACTTGTTGTTATCGATTCGTTTTCGAAATTTCTCTGGGCAAGACCCATAAAGACGAAAACTGCTCAAGAAGTAACCAAAGCGATGGAAAATATTTTTATACACTCCAAGCGAATCCCGAAAAAGTTAGTTACAGATAATGGAAAGGAGTACTACAATACAAGTTTTCAAAATCTTATGAAGACGCATAAAATACATCATTATAGCACTTTCAGTATCTTGAAGGCTTCAATTGCGGAGCGAGTAATTCGAACAATTAAAGAAAAGCTTTTTAGATTGTTTACTTTAAATGGAAATCATCGATGGATTGATTTGTTGGAGGAAATCGTGAATACATACAATGCTACTAAACATCACACGATTGGCATGAAGCCGTCGGATGTTAATAAGAGTAACGCGGATAAGTTATTAAACTCTGTATATACACATCTAAAGGTTGTGGGGAAACGAAAATTTGAGGTTGGGGACATTGTTCGTATAAGTAAATCCAAGCATGTCTTTGAAAAGGGTTATGTACCTAATTGGACAACCGAGCTTTTCAAAATTTCCAAGGTTAATATAACAAATCCTACAACCTATATATTGGAGGATATGCAGGGACGACCAATCAGTGGAGGATTTTATGAAGCGGAATTACAGAAAACTAAACAGCCCGATGTATTTCTTATTGAAAGAATTATACGGAAAAAGGGGAAGAAAATGTTTGTCAAGTGGCTTGGCTTTGATAATTCACACAACAGCTGGGTGGACATGATAAAAGATGTTGTTTAGTTTGCTAGAATTGAGTGTTATGCAGACTCATTTGGATAAATACATCATATTTCGTAATAATCAGCTAGTATTATAGTATAAGATATACTGCAAACAGTGCCGCTGTGAGGTGATTAAAGGTCATAATCGTACAACGAAACATAAGGAAAACTGTGGGGAGATTGTAGGCTCTGGTATTAAACTTATTCAAACAACTTTTAAGAATAGAGTGAATACCTATCACATATCGACAAATAATAATTTGACTGATGTTAAGCTGTTCCTGAAAGACTTGAAACATAAGGTTCTAACGGTGTTAGCGGAGCAGTTGAGTCTTCATCGAACTATATCAATGAATATGGAACTTTATGGTGTCTACAACCATCAACACAGGAACAAGAAATTAAATCATAATTCGAGATATGGCGTGATTCATCCAGGTACTAAGTTAGACCATGTGTTTGAACTATATAAAAATAACCTACTTAAAAAAGCTTTAGAATTTACCGAGATGGGTAGCGGGTGCGCCTTGTCGCAACTTTTATTCCTAGAACTTAATATTAATAAATATTCAGGAGTGGGGTAGTCAGAGTGTAGTCGATAATTTGCTTGGATGGTTTCAGTACTTATTTAGTCATGGGCGAATACGTTGTTGAAGAAGATTCAAGAAGTTTGTCTCCTTGGAGATATCTTGATAGCATGATATTATGAAGTAGAGAAGACATTAAGAATGAGAAAAAGCTGTTGAACGAGGTACATTATTCCGCTGGAAATTATAAGATAATCGTTGGCCTTAGTGTAGCTAGAGGAATGGTGCCGAGTGTGAAGTTAATAAATACTGTTTTAAATTTACCTGAGGAAAAAGTTGCAGCATCACTAGCCAATTTCGAGTGGCATGAGTTTCTCGAAATCGCGTCCAAAATGGTTGAAGATGATACATTATTAAGAATTGATTCTGAAACTGAAAATTTTACAGTGTCGTCCGTTACATTGTTGAGTGAAAAAATAATAAATCTTGTGTGTAATAATACAACGTTATGTTTCTGTTCTCACGACATAACCTCATTTGTTAGTATAAGTCACATTATTAATTATAGATTGAACCTGATAAAAAATTTAGATTTTATGACATTTTATGATAACTTTTTAAATTATATGAACATTAATGAAGACATCCAAGGAAACTTTTTTGAGATTATTAAAAATATTTGTAGTTTAAACATGTCTGAACAAGCTATTTACATGTTGGAACTAATACATTTTAATCCCAAGAAGGTACTAGATGACTTTGATAGAATACAAATGTGTAATATTTGATGATAATAAATGTATATTAACCCGTTTTATTGGTTTTATTTCATAGTATTCTTACAACACTTTAGATAGCAACATCTCCTAAAATGTGTGGAGATGATGGTTATAGTTTGCTTCGTAATTTTGAAGATAGGCTAATTACGTTCGCTAATTGGCCTAGCAAGCTCAATCCTGAAGAGTTGGCAAGTGCGGGGTTTTATTACACTGAGAGATTGGATATTGTCAGGTGTTCATTTTGTCATTGTGAGTTTGATAGTTGGTATGTGGGAGATGATCCTTTGAAAGATCATTATAAGAATGTCAAGCATTGTGAGCTAGCTAAAGTCTTATGGAGATGCCGCCAATTGAGAAAAAATAAACCGATAAAGTGTACAAAAGAGAAGAAAAACAAGAGTTTCTCATATACCGACGCCATTTGTATGCTAGTAATATTTATAATTTTTATGAGCGTCTGGTACCAATCTCGTGAAGTAATAAAGGTTTTAGGGAATGGAGTTTAGATCATTCTACCTACAGTCATGGCGGCGTTAAGTTCATCCTATATTCTCTTGACTGCCTTAGTGCAAAATGTGTTTTACGTTTACGCTCCGTATAATGTATTGAATGCATCGGTAATGTTGGGAACTCCACCCTTTTCTGCAAACAACACATGGCTTCAAATGACATATGAACAAATTGATAATAGACATACGGCTGTTTTTAAATCAAACGCTCCAACAGTTGGTGATTTGCGATATAAGGTTAGGTTTCAGTTTAGAGACCTGACTTTTGGCGAAACCGAGTGGAGGACGCTAATAAACCAAAATGCTTCTCACAATTCTCCAATAGTGGATGGATATGCTGGAACACATGGTGTGCTTAGTTTAATTGTATTTATATGCGTATCTTGTACCATTTTACTAATTAATCTATTGCATACCTTTATTAAGTCAAGGTATAGATAAATAAATAATTTTCTATAATTTTGATGTCTTTTCTTTTATTTAATATATAACCCATATCCGCGAAACAATTTTTTTCTCACACACGCGGCCTGTTAAATTTGGTTCTATTTACTCAATTAACCCCGTTCCTTTTCTAAACAACTTATGACGTCACCCTAAACACGCGACATGTATTAGCTATACTAAGGTTACAATTTCGTCGGGAATATATATTTTAGGGAATTTGGGGGGCCTGGGAGGTCTTTGTATACTTACTTTACATCTTCCCTGTATAGATTTTTGTATAAAATTATACAAGTAATTATCTGTTTAAGAAATGCACTTTTGCATATAAATAACACAAAATATTGTTGTAAATTAGCAGTAGTCAATTAGCATAAATAAATCATTATCTAGACAAGCCTCGTGTATAATTAGTGTTTTGCATAATGATACTACATTTGCATCGCACTCGTCAAGGTTATTTTCCATCCTTTGAACTGACAATCGATTATTAAAATTCAATTAAAAGCTTGAAGGATATAATAAAATTTGAAATACAGGGGGGATCCTCAAAATACTTTTGTGATTTGGCCCGATCAACCCCGTCCTTTTTTTTAAACAACTTATTTCATCACCCTAAACACGCGACATGTATTTACAATCTTTCGCCCCCCCTGCCGTTAGGGCATTAGCTATATCAACTTTGGCCCTATTGGCCCGATCAACCCCGTTCTTTTTTAAACAACTTATTTCATCACCCTAAACACGCGATATGTATTTGCAATCTTTCGCCCTCCTGCCGTTAGGGCATTAGCTATACCAACTTTGGCCCTATTGGCCCGATCAACCCGGTTCTTTTTTTAAACGACTCATGACGTCACCCTAAACACGTGACATACATCAGCTGTCGATTTTGACATTTGACAGGTGACATCTGACAGGTGACAGTTCTTAATTGACAGGTGACCGGTGTCATTTTCGAGTCATGCGCAAGAACCCATTTCATAGACCCCAACTACGCATGCGCAATATCCTAGGCCCATTGGTTCCGGAGATATGAGCCATAAAAATCCCTCCGAAAATTAACATTGGAGGGTCCAGCTTGGTTTACCCTAATTTTGTACATTATAAAACACCACCATAACCCCACTAAGGACCTTTTGTTCCATCAATCTAATCAGATGTGCCCCCGTGGTTTCACGTTGTCTAACATTGTTTAGCAGTTTTAATCTATATGCTCTCGTAGCGTATTTTGCAAGGCTTTGAGGTTTGGCCCCAGAGGATTATGGTTCAAATCCCACCGAGGACAAAAACTTTTTTTCTGTTATTATTATATTTTAAAATATTTTAACTGATTTACAACGTCATACCTACCATCGCGGTAAACAAGATGCCTTATATGAAAAGCAGGTGGCGCTACAGGTCTCAAGATTACAGGTACGTACATCTCCCCCGTTAGGTGGCACCCCTACAATGATGTTACTATATAATCAGGGTAACACGTGATCTGGGTTCCGTTGGGACAAAAGTTAGGTTAGAATAATGTGTGGGGGGTTAGGTGACAGCAGTGGAGGGTTCCACACAGGTCAATAGGGCCCTATATTACCGGCATCGGATACCCTCGGGCGATCATCGGGTAACCATCGGGTCACCACCGCTCGGGGTCGCTGACCTACCTGAGCTAGCCTCGCGAATTATGCATAGGGTCTCGCGGTATCGCCTTCGGTCATCATGCGCGCTCAACACCTGTTGTGGAGGCTTCCTCCGCCGCGGGTCTGGGGCTCGCGCCGACCAAGTGACCACGCCCTAAAATGGCCCGAAAAATGCAGATTTCAGGGCAATGTTATTTCTTATGGAGTTTTGAGTTGAAACATATGTAGCTTATCTACTGACGGCGACACGGTAGTTATACAAATATTTACCGGTATTGATAGTATGTATGAAATTAAACTAGAGTTTAGCAGTCCATTAATGAGAAACGGCGAACCGCGCATTGTACCAACTCATTCTCATCTCCTAAGTATAGCTTACACACTTTGCATGGATGCATTTTCTGTTGACTCGTTTCCTGATAAAGAGGAACTTTACAATGTAGTAACACAAAACATAGTACGATTGAACGGGAATCTATTCGGGAATCCGTACGATAATATTTGGTTAGAATTTGTTAAATCGTATATATCGCCGTCCGAGGGCTTTCGGCTAAAAGAAAGTATTCTTTATTTAATAAAAATATGCTGGTTAAGAGGTATGGATATTAATCCTCTTATTATGCGCATAAATGACATCGGATGTGGGCGGGAATCGTGTGGAATTGGCCAATCGTACGATTGTCTTTTAACTCGTTTATTAACGTGGTTTAATATTAAAGGAAACGAGCAAAAACTAAACAAACAAATACCTATGATGAACACGCGAGCTAATTCGGACGACTGTTTTTTTGAGCAAATTCAAAAAAAAGATCAAGAAAATGCTGACGAATTTCTTAGAAATTTTGTGGAAAATAGCAAGAAGGTACCGAAAAACAGTTACCTATGGGCAAATGCTTCACACTTTCTCCAAACTTTGCGTCTTCGAAACAATCAATTCGAAAACGACGGAGTTGTACTTATTCAGAATGCAAACCGTATTATCCCCCACGAACTGGTGTTTGATAAAAGGGAGGTACAACGGCTGTGGCACGGAAAATCTGACTGGTACAATTGAATCATGTTGTACGAAGATAATAAGATTACGGTTGATCCAAAAAAACCCTTTCTAGTGTTTTGCCATCATGACACGCTGAAAGATTTCAATGGCATTAATGTACCGACACATTTGTCAATGTTAACATTTAGTCCGGATACGTCGCCGTCGAACGAAAAAACCTTTCAAGTAAATACCAATGCAATTTACTGTCAGCAAAATGGTCAAATTAAATTCAATAACGGCTACCCACCAATACAAAGGGAAGAAATAACTAGTATGGTTAATGAAGTGTTTATCAAGAACGAGATTGATGCACTGCAAATTATCAAATCAAAGGTTCAGCTGTATTTTATACGAGAATTTTTAAGGTATAACGGTCCTGTGATTCAGGTAACTGTCGATCAGCCATTTCTAGGAGTCGTTACCGCCGATGCCTGTATCCCTCTGACTAATCATAATACCTTTAGTTGTTCACATTGTTTAATTTTAACTATAATGTCACGGAAATTGAAGGAATTTTTAGCTTAAATTTATACTTTTTCTGTGTATGTAATCACACAATGTATACTTTGTTTGTGTGTAGTGTAGTTTGTATCAAGAATATTAAATTTATTTACAAAGCATATTTTATAGCGTTTGATTGTTGTATAGTCCCAATTTTTCCTATTCCAACCCCATCAACGGACGTCACTAGATTTTCGAGCAAAACGAGTATTTTGCCTTTAAATGTGTTCAAATTTTCAAATGACAACAATCGAGTACGATCAAAATCATTTATGTTGTTTGGAGACACATCGAGTTCTTTTTTGTTCTTATTGTTAGCAATATTAAAATTCCTAAAATGAGTTTGTACCTGGAAAGCATCGTTATAATTAAAGTTACCCGTACTTTTATTAAGTTCAGCTAAATAGTGCATCGAGGCGCTTTTCGTACCAACAACCCAACTGAGTGTAAATATATCACCAATTTCTTCCACGGTTGTCCTTTGGTATTCCCCCTCAACTGTTATATGATAATCGAAATTGGTTATATTATATACGGATCGGATCCGTATAGTTCCGTTGGAACAAAAATATAATCCTTGTAGGGAAAATGGGGTGTATGGCGAAATTGTGTTAGAACCCAAATCGCTTTTGCTGTACGTTTCCCAAATGGTAAAGGTCTTGTTATTATTTGCACCACCCCAATAACTAGGAAAAAGATAATTGAAACATCCTAATTGTTCTTTGCCGATGCGCGTGATCATCCTATAACCTGCCTCTTGATTTAGGGCACCTTCTATATTAGCAAAAAACACATCGCTACCGGGCTCAATTTGAATTGCTCCGAATAATCCTGTTGGTAAAATGGAAGGCTTAAATTCTATATTAGTTCCCGTAGTGGCCTCTTGAACTTTTAACGATTTTGATTGAATTAAATCATTATAATTTTGTTCTATATAAAAACAACCAGTTCGTTTGGGCCAATTAGAATAGTCGATGGTATTTCGGAGGGTGTAAAAGAGGATAGTGTAACCGTTCCAATTGAGGATGGCCTCACCACGTGAATTAAATATTCCTAAATAATCATTTTTATTTGGTAAGGCCAAGATGGAATTTTCCATCGATTCATTGAACAAAGTCGAAGTCAAGGTAAGAAGAGGTTGTGGTGTTAATTTCCACATTGGTTGTTGTTGTGTGCATTGTTGGGAAATATTCACAGGAATCAAACAAAGGGGGTCTCGCATATCTTCGACGTTGTTAAAGGAAATTTTGTCGATACCTGGATGCATTACACGGCCCATCGAGGCCGCCCATAACATACAACGTTTGACCAACAGTGTATTACTATGTGCGGTCAGTATAGTTCCGTTTGTGCTCAAATGAGAAAGGCACACGTGTACAAAGCGTTCTTTAGACTTTTGATCAAGGATGGCCCGTGCCCAATAAATTGTACTTGGAATGTTATCCAAACCATTTACAAAAGTACCATCATGATGAAACGCAATTTTCTGTTCTCTTGTGTTATATATCGATTTAATAACGGGTATTGAAATTACCTCATCGACCTGTTCTATGATACCCAGATGAAGGGCAGTTGTTTGAACGATACCGAATTTAAGCCGATCCTTAAAGTCCGAGTACTGAAAAGTTTTAATTAGTTCAAACATAATTTTAAACTCGTTTAGGGTTTCTGTGGTGTCATAAATTTGAGCAAGAGCAAATATCGGAAGGGCGGTGTATAAATAAATTCGTTCTTTTTGAGGACTATCCATGTGAGCTTCATACAAGGGTGCTAACCGTTTAATAAAACCGCTATCTATCTTTTTATATCGAATGGTATTGGTCGTAAAGGGCATAATTAGATTAGAAAAATCCTTTATGTTCCTTCCCTGTGAATAATCGAGTGGGTGGTTAGTAACATAATCGTTTATTAAGTTAATCATTTTCTCACTGTCAATCTTTTCTTCGACGGAGTATGGTTTCGGAATAATGGCTTGAATTAGTCGATCAACACGAGACAAAGGTTTAAAATATCCAATGATAAATGTTATCATGAGTAAGACGATTAACGTCAATAATATTATTGTGAACAGAATCATTATCGTTGGACAATCTTAAGTATGGACTTTTCCCTACGACTAATTAATATACTTAATAATCATTCGTTTGTGCGAGCAATCGTACAACTCGATAACGGCGGATGGCCACAAAGTTTTTTAAAGACAGTTCTATTTCGGGACGCAACTGAAAATCAAAAAATGTCTTTATGCATGCTAATATTAAAAGCACCAAATTTGTTTAAACAAAATTTAGCGTCTATTTATCCGACATTATACCCGTTTAATCCAACAGAGGTGGACTCTATAAACAAGTACCTCGTTAAAAGGGTAAAGACTATTTTGAACATTACCCACACCAATCAACAAGATGATTATAATGATCATGATAACAAGGAACAAGAAGGTTTGTTATTATTAGAAGTTTCACCCATCAACTTCGCGGCAATAGATCACTTCCCCGATATTGTCTCTATGTGGAAATTACTATATCTTTGCTCGTTTGACACGACCTATGTTGAACGTACTATAAAATATTTAAAACCCTTTCTTTCAAGTAAAGGATTGTTGCGTGAATTTGGATCCGGACAAGGATTCGTTGATGCTCAATTGAACAAATATTTAACAAGTCACGAGTATAGCTGTACATTATTAGAAAAACCCGAAAACAATGAACATATTGATAAATTTGCCTTTGCCTTTTTAGAACCCATTAAAGGTATTCACAAAAGTATTTCATACACACTAACGCCATCACTAGTTGGCTACAATGGTAGTTCGTTATTTCTGCAACACAACTTTGATCAGTCGCATACTTTTACAGGAACCGGCTGGAGAATGCAACATCGAGCCGTATATCGAGAAGGTAAGAATACCTTTGCTGCCCTTAGTATTGGTGGCGACAAAGAAGCAATGCAAGCCGTTATTATCCAAGATCTAAAGGATTCGGATCTGTTGCTAAAGGAGAGATTTTTCCGCCGGCCGATAATTTTGATAGACGGAAACACGTTAACAATAAAAGAAAATATTTTCGTTCAAGTCGCAACGCCGATTTACATTAAATACGAAAATATATCAGTTACTTTGCGTTTCAACATACCCCTGGTATTAAGTTTAACATATATAATTTCTCCGCTGACAATACCGTACGCCTTTTGGGAGCTTAAACTAAATGCTTTTCAAGTTGAATGTTCTGAAAGTTACACGGTTAGCGTAAATACTGTGATGTTAAATAGTCATTATGATAAGACGAGAAAAATTATTCACCTTGGATCAAATAGTGTTATAGATTTAAATCCAGTCGCCAATGGTTATGCATTGCGAGGATCTAATTTCAGCGAGGTAATAGTATTCGATCACATGGCCATTAATTTGTGCAAATTACCAACTGTGCATAGCATAAATGGAAAAACATTTACCAATTCGGTACCACAAATTTGTTTAATTTAAGAATATAATGTATGTACAACAATTATGTATAATAACATTGGTAACTATAATTTGGTTAATGAGCGACCTGTGGACTCTGATGGGCATACGATGGCTAGAAATCTACAATTTAATAAAAACCAGGGCACCAGGTTCCATAAAAAAATTAATAGATTTCGAAGCAACCGAACTCATCAATACAATATTCTACCCGGATGTGTTAAATTGAAATTCATAACACCAGAAAAAAAATCGGTGCCATTTTTTCGGGCCACTTCAAAGAATACGCAAGTCTTCTCAAACGATGATGATATTTTACAAAACGGAAATGATGATAAAATTTTACAGCATACACAAGTATTACCAATAGACGATAAAATTTTACAGCATGCACAAGTTTTACCAAACGACGATGAAATTTTACAGCACAGCAATGACGAGGACTTGGATGTTTTAGTTTTGCACGATTTTCAATTGCAATGGGAAATTAAACAACAATTAAACAACAACTAAAAATAAACTTATTTTTTATTCATACTATCATTAAATCTACTAAGCCACTCAAAACTGGATTTAAAATTACAACACAAAAGTCTGTGACCAATGTTGCTGGACCAAAGCTGGCGGTACACAACGCCAGTTCTAATGGGAAAGCGGCAAATGTGTCGGAACGAATGGGCCTTTTTACCGGTATCTTTTATCTTGATTCTAGCAAATCGTTCCACCAATAAACAAAAGGTTTTTACCATTCCATTTACCAATATTTGTTCTGACTCCAATTTTAGGGGATGCACAACCAATATTCCTTCATCTGTTGGCAGAGCACTAAGAATGGAGAAACCAGAATAGCCTACTTGAACCATATCATTACACCAGAGCCATATTTCTTTAAAGTGTTCAATTGAATTAATATCTAATTGAGAGAGGGTCGCAGTTTCTGTGCCGGATAACTCTTTACGGCATTCCCATATGGGTTCACAACCCAGGTCATCGTCTTCCTCGGAAAGTGTACTATATTCGGGCCCGATAGGTTAATTGGACAATTGAACGTGCACATTGTCTTGAATATAACAACGTTTACCCGCAGCCAGGTCCAACCCTTCCATACCTTGATGTAACGGACAAAATCCTTTCATTGTAAATAAAACTATAAGGAGCTAATTATTATGAAGACGTGGATAATTATATTTATTATGTGCATAGTTATCGCACTTGCAATAGGACTTTATATTATTGCCGTTGCCTTAAGTACAAGTGTAACAAATTCAAATTTATCTGCTTGTGTGGCCAAGTAAAAGTAAGCCCAACGAAATTTTCAAGTATTAAAGTTCGATGTACCGCAACCTTTAACAATGAACTTGATTAAAAATTAGACCGGTATCAAACTATGATTTAACTATCCTACTTGTGGACCATATATTTAGGTTCAAATATTTCGAGAGTAAATTAACAGGGGTAAATCATCCATATAAAGGTAGAAAGTATGAACACAACGTGGTTTCAACAAGGCAATATATTTTTAAGTTTACAAACACTATACTAGGTTATACAATTATGTCGTACACTACGACCGATCAATTTTTTACACATACCATATTCGTTAAAAAGTATGTGTCGGACTCTACAACAGTGTTTCTTCCAAAGATGCTAAGTTTTGATAAATTCTCTTTGTTCTCTTGATCCGACGGTTGTCTCCAGGGTTAGTTCCATTATTTGATTTATTACATTTCCTTAGCTCCTTGTCTACCATGTACTTGAAAGTCGTTTGTTGATTCATAAACTTATTTTTCCTAAACGGTTGACTTGAACAAGTTGGAAGAAGACTTCCATTTTCTTTGTCTTCGTACTCCGCTGAGATGTGGTTGGCCGCCTCGATGTCGTAGTCCACCTCGATGTCGTTGGCATCATTCGGAGAATAGAAAAAACGAGTGAAGGTCTTTAGAATTCTCTTCCACATGGCTAGTTTTATTATTGGTGTTAACCGCTGAATTATCTACTTAGAAATGAAGTAGAATATTGAGTTACACTACTATTTATATAATTTTTTATTAGTAAATACAACTTCTATTGATATTCGATCATCATAAATGTGATTGTCGGAAGTAAACTACAGTAAATAATTAATAAGAGTAAAGGAAAGGAATACTCAGATGTTTATTTATCATTTTACTTTAAGTAGTAGGTAAATACAATTTCTTTTGATTTTCGATTGGTATGAACATGAAGGTTCGAAATAAACTATATTAAAATAATTAATAAGGGAAATGGAGGCCACAGGGAGAGTTGATCATCAGATTACGTTGACAAATCGGACTTTAGGAAAGACCGACACGCTGTCTGCCGTGGAGGAAAAGTCCAATGGTGATTCGAGTAGTGCTAGTACCAACCGTCGTCGTCGAGAAAATAGAAATAGAAATAGAATGGGGAAATTCCTTTGCCGGTGCATATGTCACTGTTGCAAATTGTGTCGGATTTTAAGCCAAGTAAGAGCGACCTTTAGTGATGTTCAGCTAAAGTTGTTTTTCCAGGGCCTAACAAATTGTTGTCGAAAACATTAACGAGGCCCCAATAATTTAATCATTGACCGTTTTTGTATAAATTTCGCCAAGAGTAAGTCATTTTCAAATAACGCTTTATCTATTTTGGGATCAACAATGAATATAACACGTTCTCTTATTTGTACAAGAGCGAACATTAAAATTAAACCATGAACCACTATACTACAATAATACTGACTACGGTCAAAATTACCACGTATCGCAACAAACATATTGGACTTGTTTAGATCTCGAGTTAACTGAAAATAAAAAATCGATGAGTTTTCGTCTAAGGCGAGGGGAAGTGAAAATTTACAAGACCCAAGTTTGGAATGTAGATTGTCAGGCAACCAAGAATAATTCTTAGGTAACAGAGCCCCTCGAGGCGTTGATAAATTAGGCAATAGTTCATTAAATTCGCCGTTCATTATTTTGATCGCACCACAAAGTAAGTCGCGTTGACTTGTAATTTTGTTTTTTAGTTCCAACTTTTGACGCTTTTGTAATTCCATCTCTTCCTTCTTTTCATTATTTTTGCGTTTGCGTTCTTTTTCGTTCAATAATTTCTGTTGTAACTTTTCTGCTTTAACCCTATTTTTTTCTTCTTCGAGTAACCTTTTTTGTTCTAACCTTTTTTCCTTTAATTGCTGCTGTTTTAATGCGCGTTCCTCTTTAGCCTTTTGCAGGGCACGATTTTTTACTTCCTTTTCGTGAAATTGTTGTAATTTTTTAACCATTAGTTTCTCCTGTTTATCTAGTGCCCAATCACCAATGAGACTCATGAAATCGGGTACTTTAACAGATTCGTCAATTTCCGCCATTTCGACCACGCACTGGTTCAAATTGTTTTATGCGAAGAAATCTTAATGTACGCTGACAAAAGGCATCATACAAGTTTATATAGGGATCGAAAAGGATTGGCTTTTTAAAATCTAATTGATCAAGCTCCGATAGTAAAATTGCCAATTCGTCCGATTCTAGCTGTGACATACTTTCCTTAATATACAAAAACCAAAAGGTTTCATTTAAAGTTTGATCTAAAACAATTACGCTTTGTCCCGTCGAACCACTGCCGCCTGACGTTGAATTTGAAAGTAATATTTTTGAGTGTAATATCCAACCCACTTTGTTGTATTTTTCAAATAGCTCACTTGGCCTAATCATCTTAAGAATTATTGCGTACAAAAAAGACCATTGATAACTTAATTATTAAATTTAACACCATTATTTATTACGCGCGGTTTCGTCATTATCACGGTTTGCGGTCGTCGGAATAGTATAAATTCGACAAATTGTGCTGCTAAAGCATCAGTCATAACTGTACGTTCGACACAAGAAGACGACTTCTCACCGTTAGAAATGGAAAATATAAAGTTTTCTGCTGCTGCAGTAATTCCAAAAGAAGCATTACAGCCCATACAGCCAACCCCTGTTCCTGCAATAGACGCCATACTACCCAGCCCGGTTCCTGCAATAGACGCCATACTACCCACCCCTGTTCCTGCAATAGACGCCATACTACCCAGCCCGGCACCCCGATTAGTTCCACAAGGTGATGCTAACCAACCAAAAAGGATGCCAGCGAGGACTCCCATCAAGATAAAAATGATCGATCCGCTACCCGCCGTAAAACCAAAACAACCCACCTCAACATCCAATACGTCTGTCGAGATGGGTCATCACGAAATCAAGGGGCGATTGAAGACATTTGCTTATTGGCCAGCAATACTGCACTACATGGTAAGACCTTTGGCAAAGTGTGGATTTTTCTATACTGGAATGGGGGATATGGTGCAATGCTATAAGTGTAGAATAATCATACGCAATTGGAATGATAGAGACGATGTTTTGCAGCACCATCAACGTGCATCTCCCAATTGCCCCGTTGTCACCGAAATCCAGAACCGTTTCAATCTAGCTTATTGGAATGGTAAGGCCTCCAAGGAACCACCACGGAAGAAAACGACAACTTGCCAATGTCCAAGTTGCCAACGTCCTGGGGATGCTTGAGGGGGTTTATAGTAAAATATAAATTGTTATGTATATAAATGAAATTTAAAAATAATAAAACATTCTTGTCAATTGAAATCATTTTTTATTAACTTCCGTTTCCTCAGTTATAGTTACATTCACTGTAGGGTTGCCAACTCTTTTTTGGTTAAACATAGTATATTTCAAAATAAGCAAAAAAAATAAATAGTACACGTCAAAAATATATAGTATTTTTTGTTAAACAAGAAAATAAAAGAAAAAGTATATTTTTAAACCGTTTATTTTTTAATAAAGGAATATTTTTTTGAGCTTCTTGCTTCGTGCAAAAGTTTTTTTATTTGAAATAAAGGTATCATATGCCTTATTACACTCTATTTTTAAATTTACATATAATAAAAGCTCATTTTTTATTAGATTAATACTTCATCCCGCCACTTCGCATTCATAATGGAAAAAATCCTTTCGGTAAATGCCGAAGTGGCGGGGATAGAAAGTAAAAATGACACAATCTTGAATAAATTTGGAAAACTATTATCTGTATTTTTGAAAAAATGATGCCATTTTTGGTCTGTTGGTTTTCCGTGAATTCTTTAAAATCCTTTACTTTAAAAAAATCTCATTTAGTATTTTTATTTCAGAGTAGAGTTCGTCCATTTTGATATTCATTCTTTGGTTTAAATTAAGAGCTTCTAATATATGCTCACAACCATCAAACAAAATCTCTTGGGTTAAATTTAACTTTTGGATTTTGCAGGACCAATTGCTTTGGTCAAAATGAAACCTTTTATTGAGATATATATATTAGACATTTTTCCATAAAAACTAAAAAATTATTTTTAATTATATTAGTTTCAGTGGAGGATTTGCTCTTTTGACGGAAATATATAGTATTTTTGAGTACTATATATTTCTTCAACAGTATATAGTATGCCTATTTAAAATATAGTAAAATACTATATATTATAGTACGGTTGGCAACCCTAATTCACTGTCAAAGGTAACAATCATAAAATACCAAACGACGTAAAATAAAACAAAATAAAATCAGTGTAAGCAAGTACACCACAATGCTATATATGCATTGGTACCATGTGGGCATACCGTGTGTTTATCCTGCTGCACCAACTTAAGGTGTGTGATATGTCAACAACCAAAAACGAATCTCCTTCGGATCATCCTCTAGGTGGAAGTAACAACAACTTAGAGAAATGTAGCTCAATGTGTGGAGAACTTGGACCAGTCTTATTCAATAAAAAATATTATTGCAAACCTTGTGTTCTTAGGATTTTAGGAAAACATAGTTTAAGGGGGTCTATGATAGACATAATATATTAAATTACCTATAAGATGGGTCTTGCCAGTGAACAACTTGAGGTGGAAGAATTACCTATGTATTATTTAGGAGAAGAGGACTTATACATGATATGGTGTGGATGGAATTTTACCCGGCAAGAATGGTTATGGTTTTTGGAGACATAAATTTTATTAATACATTAAATATTTTTCTGTAACGCTGTAAAGTTATAATAAAGTTTATTATGAATAAATAAAATAATATTAAATTTATTTACTGTTTTATTTTTTTTTAATTCTATTTATATTACAATTAGTGTATTAAACCTACATGTTGATAGGCTCCTCTGTAAGTTCTTCCTCAATCATTATATTGAACACATGCTTCTACACCTTGTTCATAATATTCGGCTTAACCCAAATAGTTCCAAGTTCCAAATTAGTTTTTATACAGTTATGTTTTTAACCTCTAGTGCTAATAGATTACTTAGTTTTTGAAAAACATCTTCAAAAAACTGCTTGACGTTGATATGAACTTCCTCAGACTTGATTCTGTATGAGATTATTCTTTCTTTACATGCTGATTTGATTTTTTCAATCCCATTTGAAAATATAGACACGATATTTTTATGTTCATTTGAGCGTAGATGACTTGTAAAGAACATTTTAGGAAACATCTTTTTACAATCGAAACAGTATTTCGATGTTTGTCCTAAAAGAAAAAACGATACTGTTTTAAACAGAATTATCTCAGACATATTTTGTTTTTTTTTTTCTTATTATTAGTACAAATAAAATATTGGTATTACCTGTTTTTTGTCTCTTTACATTTTTCCTATCCATTAGTTGTTGTTTTTTTCGGTTCATACGACAGAACTGTCGCAAATGTCTTAGCAAAGTATCTTTTCTGTTAAATGATTTGTTGCATGTTTTTAACACTCAAATGTCATTTCTTTTTTCTTTTTCTTGCCTAAAGTTTATGTTAAAAACCTGCTATACAATCTAGGAATAACCAGTGTTAATTAAGTGATATTTAACTAAAATTTACTTTTAATACTTAGAAAAATAGTGGAAAAAACTAGAATTATTATAGTAAATAAATAATAAGCTCTATGTCGGGCGGTCCAATATCAAAAATTAGAGATTAGTCGTAATATAGGGGGTACAAAATTAACAAAATTATTTTATCACTAAGGTAATGAAATTAAAGATTTTAAAAATTGTAAACTATAGTTTTAAAAAAGTTGTTCAGTTAAGTAAAACGTCATTATCGTGCGCCCCCGAGGAAGAACATATTTACTTAATGCCTAATTTTTTTTTCTGCGCCCGGGTTACTGAAATGGTTAAAAGTTGGTGTTGAAATTATGAATGAGGCAACATAAGAAAACCGTTTCAAGCAAAATTTGTTTTTATTCGGTTTAGCGAGCATATAAAAGGCTCTGTTTTCAACGTCAAAAGCAGTTCAAGAATTTGATATTCTAAACGACTATATAGTTTTATTTAAAATTTACTGTTTTCAAAATTAGTTAATATGGGTGCCAAACTTGTGATGGATGTGCAAGGGTTTATAGACAATAATAATAAATTTGTCCCTAAGGAATTAGCCACTTTTGACGGAGATAAGATTAGTCACTATATTTTCAAGCCACCTTTCGAACTAAATTCACTTTGTCAAAAACGTTACAAGCAAGCGAACTGGCTAATGAAGAATCATCATTGCATAAATTGGGACTTAGGTTCTACCCCCATCCATTGTTTTGACGAGATAGTTTCGAGGATTACTGAAAAGGTTCAAATTGTTTACGTTAAAGGCACAGAAAAGGCTACGTTTCTTAGAAAATATGTGTCCAAACCACTGATTGAACTGGATGAAGAACCAGCCTTGCTTCAGTCAACGCCAAAGTGTATGTTTCATGCAAAGTCACCTTGTGTTTGTGCCTTAGCGAATGTATATTATTTGTATGCTACGTTTTTTATGAACGAATAAAAGAACATTAATTTTATTTACCGTTTTATTTTTTTAAATTATTGTTATTATTATAATTTGCTACCTGGGCCTTTTTGCATAAATAAAAATTATTTTCATTTTCTCTTTGTTTGAAACGACTGTTAATTAAATATGACAGACTAACCCTGTTTACAAAACAATGTGTAACCTAATTCCTAATAAATTGTTTTTTAGAATTAGGTTTTAACTACGCTCAACATAAATAGGAAATTTATGTATACTGATTCCTAATAAATCGTTGAAAACATAATCCAATAAAATTTTAACAAGACCGTAGATTAAATTTTAAATTATATGACAAACAGTTAACAAGACAAGAAGTGTAAAAATTTATTCTACACACAGTCAAGAAGATCGCAAGAAGTTTAAAAATTAATAGACTTGTATTTATAGAACCCATTAATAAATACCACACCTTTCTCTTGTAAGTTAAACAGCGCTAAAATATAATCTACATCCGAAGTTGGAATATGTTCAGGTGTGTAAGAAACTCTTGCCCGCTTTGAAACAATTCGAGTATCTATAAAATAGCACATTTGAATTAAAATAAATCCAACAAAAAGTAAGACGATAAAAAGTGTAAGAGATAGCATTCGAACTGCTTATTCTACGGCCATTTATCTTTTGTTGAATATATTTCAGTTCTAATAAAACATAATAAAATTGATTTTTGAATCATATATTTTTTATATTTCGGTTACAAGGAAACATGTGTTTAATAACCCAAAAATATACATTTTAATACATTTAACCCATTATAGCAATTACATTAGTTGATCAGATACACAGGTAAATGTGAGAGAAAAAATAGTATAGTGATTAGATAACTGTTTTTGTTCCCGTTCCCATTAGCTGCTAAATGGACGGCTTTAACAATATTTCCATGAGGAGTTCGATTGGAAATTAATTTAGTATGGTCAATAATACTTTGATTGTCTTTAGCAACATTAGTTTTCTCATTCCCACCAATGCTCGAATTTGGTAACTTCCTCGTTGTTTCCTTGGTTGGGATAGCATTTAAGTTTGTAGAATCACTTTGTTTTTTTTGAACAACTCCACTTTTGTTACTTAGAGTAATGTTCCAATAACCGTTTGCCTTTAACTTCTCGGTTGTTTCGTTAGTTTGAAATGTGTTCCATGTTTCGGTACTCGTAATGGTGGTCCAAGATGTACTCTTGGATGGGGTTCCGTCGATAAAGGAAACCATTAGTCTAAAATGCACATAGTCTATAGGGGTTCTAGAAATAGGAATAAAATAGAGTGGCATCGTCTTGAACCGTTTGAAAAGTAGTGGAGTCCAAGTTTCTTTTATTGATACCGTTTCGCTGTCCAATTGAACAAACAAACGGCTTATTCCAGGTGGTGTACTTACGTAAAATATATTGTTAACAAGCGCCACCAACGTTAAAACTTCTTGTTTACTTCGGATAGCGTCACTTTTCTTGAATGGAATAATGCCTGACATTCCGTTCACCGCTAACTTCTCGCTTGTTGTTTCGTTAGTTTGAAATTCGTTCATTAGTTTGGTGCTCGTAATAGTAGTCCATTCACTACTGTCCGACGTGGTTCCGTTAAGATAGTGCACCTTTAACTTAAAATGCAAATAGTCTGTATTATTGTCTGGAAGAGGAATAAAAAACAATGGCATATTCCTCAAACGTTTGAATAGTAATGGCACCCAAGTTCCGTTTGTGGATGCGGTTTCACTGCCCAACTGAACAAATACATGATTTATTTCGGGTGGTGTATATACGTAAAATATATTTTGAACAAGAGCCACTAAAGTTAACAAACTAGAGCTTACAAATATCATTTTTACCGATTTACTTTACTTCTAAAAATATATCAGAAGTTCACAAGCTTTTATACTAAATTTCTGACTGGATGTAAACTGAATATTTGTACCAGCTTTTATACTAAATTTCTGACTGGATATAAACTGAATAGTTGTACCAGCCTAGACTTGGAATAAACAATATTGTATTTTTATTCTAATAAATGAATGCGTTACTGATAACCTTCAAACGGCAACGATTATAAAAGAAATATCAGCCTTGCTGAATGCCTTCTGACAAGTTATTCAGGTGACAAGCTATTCAAAATATCGGTAAGCTATCGCCAGCAATCGTAAACTTAAGTCGAACAGTGGTACCATGAAGTTCGCTGTAGCTGACATTCAAGGATTTGACAGATCGCCAGAATTTTACGCTACAGAATTAGCAATTTATGATGGTCAAGTAATGAAGTGTTATGTGTTCAAACCCGTTTATCCATTTAATACATTGCAAGAAGTGGATAAGAAAAAAATTCAATTATTTGAATGGGAATCATCACGGTCTCGACTACAACTATGGTTATGTCGATTACGACGATCTCTACACTATGACCAACGAATTAAGGGATGTTGATACCGTCTACATCATGGGAGAGGTGAAGAAGAACTTTTAACCAAAACACTCCCAACAATCAACGTCGAGTTGCCATTGTTAATTTGGACTCAGCCCGTACCTGTGGTGTTCCAAAGATGGAAAAAAGTTATACGCTTTGTCCAAATCATAAATTGCATATTGCTGCTTGTAGTGTTAAAAATGTATATGTCGTGTATGATTATATTACCAATCTTTTACCGTAATAAATGTTTAAATTACAGTGTGGAAAAATCGTATGGGCAACTACCCTTAATAAACCATACTTTTTAAGATGCTTATCACCACAAATCCACAAGATTGTGACAAAATTGCATAAAAAGATTAACCAAATTAAGGCACAACGAATTCACTTTGTTTGCGCTTCCTTACTCCTCCACATTAATGTAAATCATCAAGCTTTTTAGTTTTCTTACCAAAAAAATTTCTAGAAGAAGCTGGTATGTAATGTGTATATTTCTTTTACAACGAAGCGTTATAGAAGAAGCTGGTATATAATGTCTATCTTTCTTTTACAACGAATTCGCTTTGTTTGTACCCCCTTTCTCCCCCACTTTGAAGTAAATCCTAAACCTCTTTCATGTTTTTACCAAAAATTGGCTAAATGATTAATACGATTATTATTGCCTCAATTGAATTTGTTGAACTGGTAGAGATTCCACCAGTATTATGTTTTAAATGCCTCTATGAGCACTTATTGTTCTTGCTCATATTCAGATCAAAGACGCTTCAAATATGCTGCAAGGGGTCATTCGTCGTAGTTATCGCATTCTGTTGTAAAAAATGAGCAAAAGCACCTGAGCACTTAATTTATTTTTTCTCTTTCTCCAAAAAAGTACCTAAAATTGTTGCATATGTGTTTGTTTTCTTTAAGCTTCCCACGACCTACCCCTATCGTCAGACGATGATATACGGTTTCTAAAGTCCATTTATTAATTTGAAAATATGAACCTAGACTAGGCATTATTGTGCGAGTAAAATTTTTTGCTTCTTTGGCAATGAATTCTTAAACTATTACGTGCCATGCCGAAATATCTTGTTGGTTCAAAGTAAATTGGAATTTCAATAAGATCGTAATAATGTTAATATTATTATACTTGTTTATCCTAAAACACTTATTTTCTAATATTCCTATTCCTAAATTCCTTTAACTTCTTCTCCTAATTAATACTATCATTATATTAATAATTATTTTTGTTAGGTAACTGAATCTTAAGTAGTAATATGTGGATTGTAGTAAAATGAAAAGAAAATATATTATTAAGAACTATATATTTATTAAAATAAAATTTAACTATAAGTAAATAAAATATACCGCTAGTGGCAATATATTTTAAGTGAATATATTGCCACTAGCGGTAATCCGCATCCCCTGGATGGTCCACTCTTCTTCCTCGTCGTCCGACGACCACTGGTCTTCGTCCGAAGACCATCCAGGGGATGCTTCGTTCTGCATCTTGGAGGCGGCTGCTTCGTTCTGCATGGAGGCGGCTGCGACTTCGTTCTGCTTGGAGGCGGCGGCGACTTCGTTCTGCTTGGAGGCGGCGGCGGCTTCGTTCTGCATGGAGGCGGCGGCGGCTTCGTTCTGCTTGGAGGCGGCGGCGGCTTCGTTCTGCATGGAGGCGGCGGCGGCTTCGTTCTGCTTGGAGGCGGCGGCGGCTTCGTTCTGCATGGAGGCGGCGGCGGCTTCGTTCTGCATGGAGGCGGCGGCGGCTTCGTTCTGCATGGAGGCGGCGGCGGCTTCGTTCTGCTTGGAGGCGGCTGCTTGTTCGAATGAATAATTTACCACGGCACCGGCTGTTTTTATACCCGTGTCAAAACCGCAAACGTTTGCAACTTATCAGTAATGCGCGTAATACATATTGCGGTGATGTGAAAATGTACAAGTCGGCAAATTAAAATAAAGACTTTTTTTGTAAGGTCGTGAAAGATTACTTTTTAGGGCAAACGAACCAACTGAAATTATATACAAGAAACACCTATTAGTACCCCATGTTAGGGACACAGAAAAATTATACTGGACAATGAGGAAGATCGATATATAAAAACTACACCCAAATTAAATTATTGGGCACTAAAAACCCACAAATTCCCGATATAGTCCCGGTTAAATTGTCTCAGGGGTGGCCCAAATTTAATTTCTGGGCATCACTATAACAGCTGAATATTTTTTAGTTTTGTAGCACGTGACAGACACACGTATGCCTCGGATCGCGACATATTATCCATTTCGATAAAAACTAATCCATTAAACGTGCTTCCTTGACAACGGTGTGTGGATACGGCCAAGTCTAATAACAAAGGAAACCCGAAACGTATATGTTCTCTACCGTATAGAGAGTATTGATGAAATGAACGGTACAACGTCAAGGTGGTTCCTTCGTTTTTATTTTCCATCTCAAGAGAAACAACCCCAATAACACCATTCTTTTTTTCACGATTAATTTTTGTTAATAGTAATCTCGTTCCTTTGGGTTGATCTGTGTCTATTAGACAAATGTAAGGTGCCCCAACTTGTAGGGCAACCGTAATATCGTTTTCGCTAAGCCGTTCGTCGTTCGAGTTTTTCAGATAACGTCTTTCAAAATAAGTATCGGTTTGAAATATAACATATCGCAATTTAATCAAGGCGAGATTAATGAGTAAAACGTTTACGTTGAACTTGGAAATAAATTTAAATTCCTTAAACGATCCATCGAAGTTAAATAGTTTTATTAATTCAACGTCTCGATTTACTAGCGAAAGTAAAGTGTTCTCGTCAATATTGTCGCCGGCTTCAAATTGTCTTAATAGTTCAATTAAACGTATGTCGTTGGTACGCATATGTTGTTTGATAAACAACACTCGATCAACATACCTTAGACAGTAATAAAGATCGTTTTCTGAGGCACCGATGGCCGATAACTGATTAACGTCACCCACTAACAAAACAATAGAACCCATTTTGGTGGCAACTCGAGTAAGTTCTCGAAGTAAGGCGGAAGGAATCAACGAAACCTCATCGATAAATATAATATCATAGATAACGGCATCGCCAATGTCCAAGTGATCAAGATTTAATGTTTTCTCAAAACAATTTCCGCTCGTTAGGTCTTCTATTACTTCGACATATTCTCGAAATGTCCAATGAAAGGCAGTCATCAAAAATTTGCAAATCGTTTGTGCCATCACTCCATAGGCGTGCCCTTCAGCGACAAGTTTTTTCGATATGGCTAAATAAAGAATTTTTCTCTGTTTAAGAAAATGTAAAGTGGTCGTTTTACCAGAACCCGCAACACTATTTACTAATATTACATATTGCTTTGCCGCCGTACCAGGTTGTTGCAGTTTCCTTTGATCCAGAATATTTTCAATTTGGCTTACAATATTGGCTTGATCTTTGATCGGTAGTAATTTTGCCCGATCCACGGACTGTAGGCTTTTTCGCGCAACATACCTATTAGCGTTTTTTTCTTTATTCGAACAACTTGTCGTATCGATGACAATGTTAGAAAAGTTTCGAAGACTTATGCGATAAAATCGATTAGATTCCGAATTCAAGTTAAACGTCTTTAGAAGCTTTTTTATAGTTTTAATACCGTTCCCCGTAAACTTGTCACAATCAATCACTATTGACCAATCCTCGTTTTCTGATCGATAATTAAAATCCGAACAACAATTAAACTTAACATTTTCCAATTGACGTGATACAGATGAGATTGTTTCGGATGCCGGTGGTGTTAGTCGAGGACGTTTTGAACTTGGAACAACATCGTTGTTATTTTCATTGCCAATTTTGTAGGTCTCGCCTCCATAATATAATACGTAGGGTAGAGAAGAATCTACTCGAACCAACGAATCAATTACAATTTCGTTCTCAGAATTAAAAGACCAATGCATTTGAAGGTGAGTTTGATCGCCTTCTTGGGCAACATGCTTTGCGGCTTCAAAAACTTTGGCTTGATAGGCAAAAGTACTTGAAACTTGATTTGTTTGAAATTTAGTATTCTCCGACACCTCTGTAGACATTATCTTAAAAGGCCACGCTCTCTGGCGTACAATAAAATAAACGCATAAATTATAATGGGTCTTGGTACATCGATACTTGTGAGTTTGTTGGTCTTCCTTGCGTGTATATATATATTTATACCGCGAAGGCAAATGAACGACGTTATGTTACATCGATTTATGATGGGCGTTTCAGGAAATCTACAGTTGACCACCATTCCTGCTATCACTAGTATTGACAAAGTTTGTGTATTTCCTTTTTGTCCCCTTAAGAAATTCATAGACTGGGATACGGTCCTCTATTCATTTAACTTAGACCCAGGTAGTAGTATCGTTTATGATCACGGCCAGTGGCGAGCCCAGTCTTACACGTACACTTTCGAAGGTACAAGACTGTACCGTACTGATACATTAACACATGAACGACAACTGTTCCTTGAATTTCATATCGAAAAAAATTTTGATTGGACTAGCGACAAGAAAATTATTCCGAAACCCTATTGCGAACGACCGGGTCGCTTACGCATAAGCCAGAGTGCGTTTAGTCGTTACTACAACACAGAGACCCTAGGTGAACACTATTATCAGTATGGGTATTGGTTGTGTCCCGAAATAGGATCAAACCCCCAACTCGTTCTTTGTCAAGATCAGAAATTTGACATAAAACTTATATCCTGCCGTAGTTGGACCGAATGTGAAACCAAAGCAGAAAATTATATTTGGCCAGATAAAAAAGATTTGACGAAATATTTTCAATGCCGCGGAAACGTCGTAGTGCACGACACGTGTCCGAAATCAAATCCAATCTTCAACGGTTTACGTTGTATTAATCCAGTTTGTAATCCATTGATGGAATGCGACAATGATTGCCGTATTCCCAAAGACCATTTTTCCTTCTACACGTGCAAAGGGATGGAAGCTACAATAGTTTATTGTCGACAAGGCGTTGATTCCCTGGGTACCAACTGTTTACAAACGTGTAGAGGATCAACGGTATTTGTTCAAGATTTTCTAGAAACCATACAGGTCACCCCTAAAAAGGTGCTTGTAGGACAAAAAGCTTGTATTACCGGTAAAATAATTTCCACAATATGCGATACCCACTTGCACCGGAAAAAAGTAGTAAGAGAAGGCAACAAATTATATTTTTACTATGCTCCGAATTTTTATTTAGTTAATAATAAATGTCTAGCATATAAAAACACCCCCTCTATAGATGAAATGGTAATATTCCCCGATAGTCCTGATCCCGCTATAGCTTCTCACCGAACCGGTACGGGGAGGGCTTTAACGAAACTAATTCCTTACGAATCCTTTGCCTCATTCGAAACAGATCGTACCACATACTATGATGTCAACGGAGTTCAGTACCAAGGGGTGCTTTTCTACTTTGGAAAGCAAAAGCACATATTAGATAATAAATTTTTAACTGTTCCCGAGGATACAAAATTTGTACTTAATAATAATTTAAATGGAGTTTGGACGGAACAACTAACGCTTACACCAGCGACGAATACTGTCGACGAAATAAGTTGGATTGAAGATAAAACAAATGATTGTGACGTAGGCATAGATATTCCTGATTTTTATTATGTCAACAAAACGGGAACGGCCATGTGTATAGATGGTAAACCCACCTTGGATATTTGTACCGATCACGGCATGACCATATTTCCGAGCGGCTGTGGATATTCTCATAATTTAATATTATTTACGGTCGGTGACAAAGCCAAAAGTATGGCAAAAATAACGGGCAAAAGAATACGAGGAACATACAAGGGAATTTATAGTACCACAAATTCGTTATGGTATACATAATATGCACACCATCAGTGAACATTATTCAATAATCCGCAACGCAAGTTTCATTAAAAATCTTGAAAATTTTAGGATACTATTTACCTTATAGGGAACGGCGAAGATTAAAGAAGAAATTATTTTTTACACAACAAGATAGAAACTAGAACCAGCCTTTAATATATTTTAAAATAAATCTCTTCAAAAAACAAACCAAAACCAGTTCCGTTATCTTCCACGCAACAATACATAGATCACAACCTGTATAGCATCTATATTAAAATACCGTCCTTCAAAAAAATTAAATTTATAGAATATAATTTACTTTATTTTTATTATACCGTTTAGGGCAACCAGAACCTGTTTTAAATTATATTTTAAAATATCTCCCTTCAAAAAAATCTTTAAAATTCCTTCGAAAAAATTAAACTTTGAATACTATTTACTTTTTGCCGTTTAGGATACAGCGGAGAATAAAGAAAGAATTATGTTTCACACCACAAAATACAAGCCAAATCCAATATGACCTTTTGTATATTATAAACTAATCCCATTCGGGGAAGCTTTAAGTTTTTTAGAATAATTAGAATACTTTTTACTTTAACTTGTTTCTTTAAAATACAGATTAGGGTACAGCGGAGAGCCTTCCTATACCATTATCATATTTTTTAATTCGCAAGATTTAGAAGGTAGTTTCTAAAATGGTAATAAAAAGGTGATCGGCAAAATGCTGACCAAGTTCCTGTACAATACATTTGCTCGGCATTCCATACCAGACTCCTGGCGCGTCAATATAATTTGCTGACGATAATTACCAGGGATCGGATTGCAATAGCAACACCACGACATAGGATCGCATCGCTATCAACAACATTTTAAATCACAAATTTACAACAGAAATATAATAAATAATTACCGTTTCTTTCTTACGTTCTTATTGTCGATTTTCCTTTTTTGAAGTACAAAATAGTTCAATAGCTGAATTTCCAAAATCCAAAGCAGGAAATCGGTGTCAACAAAAATCAAAGATCCAAGGGAAAGAATGTAACCTTAATATTTAACCAAGATGAATAAGACATGCAAATTAGACACAATGACAAAAGAACACAACTTACTTTCCCCACAACATTATTGTGTATTGACACAAAAAATTACAGGCCATTTATTTTTTAAAATACCCATTAGAATAAATTAATGAAACTGGTTTTGGTTAGGCTTCTATTCTGTTTTGTAAATCACAATTTTCGCTGTACCCTAAACGGAATAAAAATAAAGGCAATAGTATCCTAGAAATTTCAAAATCGCATGGGTTTATTTTAATATAAATTAAAGGATCTAAAGGTTCTGTTTTCTGCCTTGTTGTGTGAAAATATAAGTTGTTCGTGGGTGTGCTTGCTGTGTCCTAAACAGTATAAAAAATACAGTAAATAGTATTCTTGAATTTTCAAAATAAAACTAGAATTATTTTCCACGCAACATTATAATAAATATTTCCATGCAACAAGAACCTGTTTAACGTTGAATATATTTTAAAATAAACCTCTTCAACAAAACTTAAAATTACTCGGAAATCATATTTAAACCTCTCGAGTAATTCTGGGTATTTAAAAGTTGCTGAAATGTATATATAAGGCTAATAGTTATGTGATTTTAACCAGTTAGTTAGACAAGTATATGTTCATTATTTAATACAACGCTCTAATAGTACCGATAATTCAAAAATTAATTATAGCAAAGTTGAATTACCGCCAATCGTTTCCAAAGTCCCAAAATACAAGAATAAATTTAGCAGCAGTTTTTAGAAATACGGTTTAGCAAAGAAACATGGATTGTCAATCGTCTGCTCTAATTATGTTGGAACTTCTAGATGGGAAAAAAGAGGTTACTGATTTGTCACAGGACGAGTTAAAAATAATTCCTATCGAGTACTTTATGAAGTATGTAGAACCATACAAACTAAAAGAAATATGGCATAAAATCCCTACGTCATATAAATCGAATCGTTTATTATTATTAAGTTTGCCATGTATGGAACATTATAATAAAGGAAGGACACAAATAGATGGCCCGCCACCTTCATATAGAAAATGCGCCCAATGTATTAGATCAGAATAAATACAGTAAAGTAATTTTTAATTTAATATTATATTGTATTATATTGCTTATATTATGTTATTATGTATTATAAAAATATATTTATAATTAAATATAAATTTTCTAGCGTAAATCTATGTATGTGTTAATTTTTATTTTAGACATTTTAAACTTATAACCTGTCTTAAGGAATTTTAACTTTTAATCTATTGTATTATATTGCGTGACTAAAATGGTGAAACATATTATATATATTTTTTATTGAACATGAAAATTTTAGCATCAGCCTATCTATGTGTTATTATTTTACAATAAAGATTTTTAAATGTAGTATCTATCTTATATTCATGCGGGTAGGTTGAAATTCTTGACACGGGAAAGCGATTATGTCGTAAGGTCATTAAAGTGTGCTACATAGGGGACCCTTTTATTACCGATTTATCTTGTAGTGGTTCCAATTCACTTTTCGTACAACGTAAATTAAAATAAATACCACTTAGGTTCGTTGTAACGACATTAACACAATCTTTTTAACAAGATAAAACTGTCGTAATAATAATTAACCTGTATTGTAAAGTGCAAATTTGTTTATTTTAATTGTTAAAAAGACGGTACCTATAAATTATTCGACAAACGTGAAATCATACTAATGTAATCGCAGATACCTATTAAAATAACAAATTTTCGAATCTATGTATAACTTTTAATTTTAAACATTCTTAATTACATTTTGCTGAATATGCTGAAATAGAAATACTTTTTGTACAAGTTTTATATTTTTTACCTACCCTGTAGGCCGTTTGACTTGCAACCGTTCCAGGTGCACCCAATACAAGCACCAACCTTTATCAAGTAAATTCCCCTTGCACACCTAAATGACCACACTAGCACTACAGGAAAATCCTTTAAGGTGCCCTAGGAGCGGTGCAATGTGAATATATAATTTATTCTTAATAATTAAATGTAGGAAAAAAATCTATACTTTTCTTTTATTAATCCCTCTATATACGTGGCGTCTAGGTAAAATAAAAAGTATTATATAATTTTATTTTTTTTAAAATGGTTTATATTTACGAGTGGGTTTTTTCATGGATCTTTCGGTTACAATAAAATGTTTACATATAATAGTTATTAGAACTGGAGTTATACATCCCATACTTTAAAATTAAAATATAAAAACATGAAGTCACTTATTCTATATTCATTGTAAGTCTAAACGAAGATATTAAATAATAATCACATTTTTGTCACAATAATAACCTAACCAACGAACACATAAATAATAGATCAAATATAAAAATACTAAAACTACTCACACAAAATAACTGTTCGACTGAAGAAACTGCTTTTTTAAAAACAATTTATTTTACTCAAGTACAAATTTTACAGACAATAATATAATATTAACAATATAAAAGCTAGCAACTGACTGGCTTAAGAAAATGCATAAGCTTAAGGCGTTAAATTAATTAGTCAGCAGAATCTTCCTTCTCCTGAGATACTGCTTAGGTTGCACTTCCCAGGCTGGCTATCTTCTATTGTAGGTATACTGGGTGGTGAGATAATTCCTCCCCCCGAAGATTCAACTCAAGAGGGTTATGAATTGAGTTGAACGGTGGACAAATCCATCATCAGTGGTGGCTTCGTTTCTTGATTTCTTTTTGGACACCCTGCAGATAATTTCTTATAAAATAGGTAGGTGATGCCAATCAATATTAGTCCATATATCAATATAGTCCATAGGCTCGGCGTATATGATAATTGACTGACTGGTGTTAATAAGGGTTGATTTTCGAATATTTGGTTTTTGATGTCTTGTAGTTCATCGAGATTTAAATCGTCGAGTTGAATGATAATATTGGGTTTAGGCGCATCTGCATCAATATCTAGATTTGGAAATAACATTGGTTGATGATTGGCTATTTCTTGTTCTAGATTAATAATAGTTTCTTCTTCTGTTGTTACTTTACATCCGATTGGGATTTCAATTAGATAAGTTCCAAAAGCGATCAGCACTTCTTCTTGTTGATGACAGCTTAGCAGAATTCGTTCTTGAATTGGGAAGAGTCCAATATATTGATTGGATTTATCGGTCGGCTTAATTATTGGTTTTGTGATTTTTACTTGGATTTGACGGCAAGTGGAGGTGTTTTTAAGGTGTAGCAGCTGTATTTCGCAAGGGTTGTCTTCTTTCACTTCCTGTAGGTCAAGGTTCTCGCAGATATAGTATTGAGGGGCAGCTTCTTTACAAGGGTTGCGTTGAAATGTGTAGTACAACTTGTTTTCAATTAAAAATTTATTTCGCGGCATGATTGACTTAAACTGACCCTTCTTAAGAATAGGAATTGCATATAAATGATAATAATTAAAGATATGATCATACATTATAGGAATTTTTAATATGTAAGTTATTTTATTATTTAGAATAAAACATTCTACTTTAATGAAAGTTTGATAAATCAAGGTGTTATCTAAAGAGATTTCGAAAGGCAATTGTGTAGTTTTTATAGTTTTTTGTAATTTTAAAAGTTCTTTAAAAAGATCATTTGTTTTTATTATGCTAGGGTGCATTAAATTAAGCCTAGCAAAGGAAATAGAATTTTCTATATCTTGTAGGACTGAATTTAATATTTCGTACATATTGATTAATTGAAATAATATATCTTTAATAAACGCAGAATTTTCTTTGTTTGTTTGTCGTCCGACAAATATAGCAATCTGATTAATTTTTTGTGACAATAGTTTTTCATTATGGCTAATTTTTTGAATAGTAATATTAAATTGATTAATTATATCTAAGGATATAGAATTTTGTTTGATAGCATGTTCACCTAACTTGTTTTGATTTTCCTGAAGAGTTTTAATCATTTGTTCGTATCTTTCGCCGTCATTCGCATCTAAATTTCCGCTTATTGCCTTAAATATCGAGCCCAAGCCATTTATTAATCCTCGTTTAGTTCTTTCCGGATGGGGTAAGATTTCTTTTATTTTTATTTCTACCCTTTCTCTCGTTAAATTTAAAATTTTTAAGTAATTGGATACATCGAATGAATAATCTTTATTTTGAAGTACTATATTAGACAAATTTTCTGATTTGCGGTTTAATTCGTTAATTTCAGATATTATGGGGTTCAAGTCGTAAAAGTATATTAGTGTGTGGGTGTACTCTTGAATTTTCGCGCTTCCAAGTTTTAAAGGTAATATTCCGATGTTAAGTTCAAGGTTTTTCATTGTTATTGTTTCTTGCAGTCCGTTGATAAACATGGGTAACCTAAAAAATAATTTATTTACTTAGTAAAGGTATAGGGTTTCTTAAGTGGGCGTTTAAGGTTATCCATATGAATTTTATCTCGCGACTCGGTGGATGCGGTCTTGCGTTCATTATTTGTATCTTTTAGCATAGTTGCTTTTCCAAACTTATTTGCCGTTTTTTGACGGATATGTTTTTTAACATATACTTTTTGTTGAGGTTGAAATATTTCCGGCGGGTCACGATTTTTATTAATTTTTTCGGTGCGATTTTCTTTTTCCTGCATAAGGTCTTGGTTAATTTTGGCATAGAGAATTTTGGATTTTTCTTTGTGATTAACAATATAGTCATTTAACAGTGTTTGATCAATATTTATATTAAACGGATTTTCATTTGTAATATGACCCTTAATAACATCAACTGGTTTGCATTTTGTCGCGGAGTGAATAGATTGATTATATGCCATTACTGCGTATATAAGTTTTTTACTGACAGGTGTTTTTAGGAACCCGCGAGTATTTAATAAGCGGACATGTTCTATTAGGGTACTATGGAACCGTTCCACGATACCGTTTGATTGACTGTGGTTAGATGAGCAAAAATGAAGTTTGATTTTGTGCAAGTTAAGTAATTCCATTATTACCGAATTTTTAAATTCCGTTCCGTTATCTACGACAATACAAGTAGGTATATCGTGATGAGAGAAGAACGTTACTAGTTTGTCTACTATTTCTGTAGAGTTTAAGGAACTTATAGCGTACGCTTGTGCGTATTTTGAAAAGACATCTACTAGTGTTATGAATTTATGATTTTCTAAAGTAAAAGAATCTAGGTGTATAATTTCGAACGGTCTTACCGGTGTCGGCGTTATATTCATTTGTACTTTTACAGGATGTCGTTCGTACTTACTTTGTTGACATATCTCACAGTCATTAATAAAAGTTTGTATTGAATCTTTTAATTGAGGCCAATAATAGATATTTTTTATTCGTTGTTCCGTTTCATCGATACCTCGATGGTTGGTTTTACCTTCGTGGTAACTTTTTATTATTTCGGGAATTTCGTTACTATCGGTGACGTCAAGCCGTTTATATTTACAACGTTTAAGCCTAATAGAGGGCCATCTAAAGTTTTTACGTACAACTTCACAGAAAGGCTCGTAAATTTCACCATTTTCGAAATATAAATGATACTGTTTATCGGGTACTACATATTCTCTCATAAAGTTTAAAATATCGTGTTCAAAATTGTCTTTGGAAATTTGAACCGTAATACGTCTTTTTTTGCCAAAAAGTATTGTTGTTTTAGTTTTGGCCGGCGAGTGTAAAACAGAACTAATCATAATTTGATTAGCGCCGTAATTTACTGGTATGTCAGCTATCGGTATACCGACTATAGGATTTTGTTCGGCGTTAGAGTGGATCGTATTAGCGTCGTCGTTGTCATTGTTTTGTAGTCCGGGCGTATCTTCTTGGATTGAATGTTTTTCGTCGTCAGGCTGCACCTGAGTTGAAATGTTATCTAGTTCTTGTTTATCGTGAGAGTTTTGTCCCAAATTTTTATTAAAGTTGTCCATGAATTTATTAAGGTCAAAGTCGTCATTAGATTCTTTTATATGGAGTTCTATTCGCGACAAAGCGTCGGCGTTAGTATTAAGGCGTCCTTTTTTGTAAGTAATTGTGTAGTTATATTCATCTAATTTGATGCGCCAGCGCAATAATTTTGAACTCGGATCTTTTAAAGAGAAAAGCCATTGTAATGGTTTGTGGTCCGTTATGATGTTAAATTTTCGACCGAACAGATAGGGCCGAAAATATTTCGTTGCCCATACAATGCATAATAACTCCTTCTCGATGGTGGAGTAATTTTGTTCAGAGTCGTTGAGCGTGCGCGAAGCATATGCTACAGGGAGGTCACTACCGATAGGTCCCTGAGAAAGAACGCTACCTAAAGCTACGTTACTAGCATCACATGTCAAATTGAAGGATTTGGAAAAATCCGGATATTGCAAGATGGGTTCATTAATCAATAGATTTTTGCATGTTTCAAAACAATTGATAAACTCGTCATTATGTTCTATTTTTGCGTTCTTTTTAAGACATTTAGTGAGAGGTTTAGTCAGTTTTGCGAAATTGTTTATGAACCGGCGGTAATACCCTAATAAACCCAAAAACCCTTTGATTTGTTTTGTTGTCTTAGGCATTGGATAATTTTTGATGGCTCGAATTTTATCGGGGTTTGGCTTAACGCCGTCTGGTGTTACGACGTGTCCAAGGTACGCGACTTCCTTGCGTAAAAATTCCGACTTATCCATCTGTATTTTAAAATTGGATTCGCGGAGTCTTTCGAAAACACTACTTAATTTTTGAATGTGCTCCTCGAGTGATGTCGAATAAACAATTATATCATCTAGGTATACCGCGCATTTTTCATTTTGCAGCCCGCGCAAGATGTTATCCATTACGCGTTGAAACGTCGCGGGGGCGTTTTTTAGGCCAAAAGGCATACGCAAATACTCGTAGTGGCCAAATTCTGTACTAAATGCTGTCTTTTCAATGTCCTTTTCATCCATCTCGATTTGATGGAACCCGCTTGCTAGGTCCAGTGTAGTAAAATACTGACATTTTCCTAGCTTGTCAAGTATATCGGTAATATTGGGTAAGCAATATCGATCGTCCAGTGATTTCTCGTTTAGCTTTCGATAATCGACCACAACTCTCCATTTTTGCTTGCCTGATGCGTCAGCCTTTTTTGGGACAACCCAAATAGGTGAACTCCAGGGTGAATGGCTGGGTCTTATTATTTTTTGGTCAAGCATCTTCTTGATTTGTGACTCGACTTCTTGCTTATGGATGTAAGGATACCTGTATGACTTGGTATATATTGGTACCTCATCTGAAGTACGGATTTGATGTTTAATTTTATTTGTAAAGGTCAATGACATTTTTTCATCGTAAAAGATATCAGAATATTCTTTAAGTAGGTCAAAAATCCTATTTTTCTCTTCATCGTTTAGGTGGTCCGTGCGAAATTTAGAAAAATCTATTTTCGGTTTCAATAAGTCATCAAAATTGTTGAAATTTATTTTTTCTATTTCTGACCGATTAAAAATTTCTACTGAAATTGGTTCCGAAAAGTCTAGAGTGACCGGATTAATAGTGTTATTAAGAATAGTAGTTAAAGCTTCGCCATTTCTCGCGGTTGATAAGGACTCCGGTATCTCGCAGTTATGTAGTTTATGGTGAGGTATTATTATTTCGCCGTTTAAAACAGATGTTTTTATTTTAATTACTTGCTCGCATCGCGGCTCAATAGTTATACAGTTAAGATTATTTTTAATTTTAAGATAATGTAATTTTATTTTTGCTGTAGGCGTACATAAAAATCCTTTATTAAAATCTAAGGTGGCTTGTAGGGTTTGTAAATTATCAAGACCTATTAAACCATTAAAAGTATTGTGAAATTTGAACAAAAAGAATTTAAGGTGTTTTTCGTTAGGTAAATTAAAAATTGTTGATGCTGGGATACTAGAACTATATTTATGGGCAGATTTTTGAAAAACCGTGGATACTATAAAAGGATCATTTTTAATTAAATTTGGAAAATATTTAAACGCCAAATCGGGGTCGATGAACGAGCGACTGGCCCCAGTGTCAAGTAACATTTTTAGATTTTGTTCAGGAAAAATAATATACGGTAGATTACTAGATTCGCTAGTATTTATTAAAATTTTCTCGGGTACTAAGTTTCCGGTTCCGTAGGCGGTGGTTCGTGAAAATTTTCACGCGAGTACGCATTTTCGTTCTCAAACGGATTATCAAATTGCAAATTTTGATCGGAAACATCTGATTGATTTTGGTCTGCGTTTTGATTATATTGTGATTCAAAGTTACCGTACTGATCACATTGATCGTATGGATTTTCATCATAATAATATTGGTCGTTAATATTTTGATTGGTTTCGGTATTATAGAGTTCTTCCGCGGTCCATTTTTGTTGGGGTGGCCCGACTTGAATTGGATTTTTATTTTGGTAATTTGACGGACCTGGACGATTAAAATTCCGGTTAAAATTCGGCGTAAAGGTTTGCCGAGTTGACACGGACATTGGTGTAGGTCGCGGTTGTGGTTTATTAGTAGGTTTAAATACGTTTGTTCTGGGTTTAGCCCCGAAAACTTCCGAATTTGAGGGAAAACGCTGAGGCTGATAATATGGTCTTGGCTGAACATTTATAGGCTGCGAGGGAAATGTTTCTCTCGCTCTAAAGAAATTATTTTGCGTTTGTGCGTTAGATGGTGCGTTAAATGGCTGCCTATAATTTTGTGATGGTTGCGGCTTAAAGCTTTGAACAGGCTGTCTATGATTAAAATTTTTATTAGTTAGATTTTGGAAATAGTGAATGTTATCTTCTTGTATAACAAGTTGCAATGCCTCATTCAAATCTTTTGGTCGCATACAGCGAATTGTTGTGCCTAAAGGTTCTCTAAGCCCTGCTAAAAACGTTTTTAATGCTAAGTCGTTATATAAGGTCCTTTTTAGTAATTTTGCAGGCTCTGTCGTTTCATGAATGTCAATATAAGAGCAAAGTAAATTTAAAAGGTGTAGAACTTTATCGTGAAATTGATAGGCCTTTTCAGTAGGCTGTTGTCTTAACATTACTAAATCACGATTGAGACAAGTCTCATCTCTTTGGTCTGCAAAATTTCTAGTTAAGGTAGATTTTAAACAATCCCAAGTAGAGCAATTTTGAATACTGACAACGATTTTAGCGTTACCAGATAATTTGGAAATTAAACAGTTTATCAGATAGGTATTCTCAAAACAAGTTGGATCATTTTGTTTATAAAACTTTCTTATAATACTTTCGCAAATATTTAAATATCTATATAATTCGTTTGCATTACCATCGAATTGTGGGACGCAATTTAGATATTCTGATTTAAATTCAGACATATTTTCGTGTTTTTTGCCCTGATTATTTAATGAAATAAAATTATTTTGATAGTTTGATTGATTGGGTGAGTCAGTTGAAGCTATTGAAAGATTATCAAAAATATGTAACAATTGATCTAGATTAGGATTATCGTCGGACATTCAGATACAAGTTGTACTTACATAAATAGTATCGCAATTTTCATCATCGAATCTTCCTAACTATAAGGTCAGACCTTGGATCGGCTATGTGTGTCCTACCAAAATTCTGGGCCTTGCAAAATTGGTCGATGCGTATACCAATTTTCGGTGATTTCGTCGTCGAAGGGTCGCTGCGGGTCCTCGATGGACTGGGCTGCTTGATGATCGAAGAACCACTCCACTTAAAACGCCTCCACAAGATTTCACCAAGTTCACAAATTTCCGGTAAATCGTAGAAACGAAAGTCAATACGCGATTATATTGATCCCGGAAATCCTACCGACTGCGCCAAATAACTGTTCGACTGAAGAAACTGCTTTTTTAAAAACAATTTATTTTACTCAAGTACAAATTTTACAGACAATAATATAATATTAACAATATAAAAGCTAGCAACTGACTGGCTTGAGAAAATGCATAAGCTTAAGGCGTTAAATTAATTAGTCAGCAGAATCTTCCTTCTCCTGAGATACTGCTTAGGTTGCACTTCCCAGGCTGGCTATCTTCTATTGTAGGTATACTGGGTGGTGAGATAATTCACAATGTCTTTGGTATAGTGTGATTATTAATGCTAACAATTTGTCCTTTATTGCAAACCACACAAACCTCTGGCGAAATAACTTGGAAAATATTTTGATTACAGACTTGGCATCTTAATTCATTTTCGCAACAAAACATAGTACGTTTATAATGACTGTTTACGTGCGCATGTTTTCTGGAGGGTTGTCTTATGGCATGAAATAAGTAACAATAATGACATACAGAATACATCCCCCCAAAAGACGATTTTATGATTATGTACGATTGCATTACACACACATCGCGATATAAGTAATTTGGAGATACACAAACTGAAGCGTTAACCCTTTTTACTCTATACAACCCGTCACCGCCACAACTTTGCTCCAAATTATCCTCCTCGGTACCGGAATCTGAGGAATCTTCATCATCCGAACGGTCATTAGGTATTTCAAGGTCCACTAGAGCGTTGCTTCTTCCAATTAATTTATCAGTCGCCCTATTTTGAAAAGTAATAGTCTCGTCCTTATGAATAGAGACAAGTTCCTCGTTAATGACAGAGATGTTTTGGGCTTCCATTGTTCCTGAACTAACCTGAAGAGTGTGAGTCTTGTATTTGTTTTCAGTAGTGGTCTAAAGAACTTATTGATTTCCACCGACGGTTTGTTGAAAACGCCTTGGCTTTATTGAATGAAGGCTGCCTCTTTATATATTCTATTGTACGATGATGACCAAGAAATTTTGTTAACCTAGATTTACGAAGTGTAAACAAAATGCACGGTTAGTAAAATGTATAACTGAAAGTAGAAAAATAAATGACTAATAAAGGGTAGAATGCACTCTTGAGTAAAGACCGACGAGTACTAACGGACATGTAATATATGTGAGAGATCATACTACACACAGTCTAGGTTATTGATAATTTAGCAATTAATAATGAGGGTTGTCCCATTTGTAAGAATTTAAGAATGACTACGAGTTTGGCGGCAATGGAAATAGTGCTACCGCAAGAAGCTGATTACCTTGATATGTCAACCTATGCGACACAACGAAATAAACTCTTTATGGCCGAACAAATGTTACATAAATATCCCGAAATTTTTAGTTGGTGTGATTTAATAATACGACCTGCAATCAGTCCCCATGATTATGAATTTGAACCTCAGTTTTCTGACTTAGCAATATACGTGGACTGGACCTGGGAAGAAACTGGTTGCCGGAAAATTAGCTGTAATTCCCGCGGGCAAGGTTTTGACTGTACGCCGGATAGGGCACCATTTGCATTTCGCTCTGGTGACACGACATGGACGGCCTGCGAACCGGCTTGCTTTTTTCGAAACGATTTACCACCAGAAAGTACGGGTGGTGTACATTCATTACAAACACAGTACCATAAAGGCCGATGCTATTGGGTAAATAGTGCTATTCACGCTTGGATGGTCGATCCAACCGTGAGAGCGAAAGCTAAATATGTTAAACGGGTTAACACCTTTGCCACAGGATTCGACGTATCCTACGAAAGCGATACTTACGATGTTCCAACCATAAAGGGCCGCATAAATAAATATTATTGCGACGCCTTTTTACAAGAATTCAAAAACGGAGATTGTGGGGAACCCTGGTGGAGTGACGTACTAGGGTATACGTTTATGGGACAAAGTTTAGTAAAATTTATACAGCAAGGTGTTCACCCGACCGCCGGTACGCGAGATCAAATTTCGCTGGTGCCCGACACGAACAAGATACCTTCGTATCTATTATACAAAGATAGATGGAAAATGCATATTAATACGGCATTTAAGATTGTCCGGCCAAATGTGTTGCTAAGTGATTTAGGTTTTACGACAATGATGTTAACACAAGAAAAACGAGGCCATTATATTTTTCATAACAAAGCGGGCATACTTGAACGATTTTTATTTTACGATTCAGTTGAAAATGCCACAAATCATACTTTTTCACGTAATAAATATCTGCACATATTATCGCCTTTAAAAAAGGGGGAAAAAGGTAGCAGTACTCGACATGACGCTAAACGAACGCGTCGAGCTGTCACTGGCGAAACGGCTCAATTTTGGGATTCTGTAGGGGATCATTTAAGCACTACCGCCGCTACGTTGGTACACATGTTTGTTCAAAAGGAATTTTACATACAACTAGCCACTGATACTTCGTGGGCCGTACTTAGTCGAAAGTTGGGACCCGCTTTCAAAGAGTTATTGAGTAAATCATTTGTTAGAATGTCAAGTATAATAACGAATAATTCTGTTCGACTTATTGACACCGTAGCCGGCCATTTAATGGGGGAGATAGCGGCCCATCTCCTAGTACAATTTTCCGCGAAGTTTGTAATAATGATGAGTAAACTAGCCATAGCTACTGGTACGATAATTGGGGCCATTGCGGATATTGCCCTAATTTAAGATATGTTGGTTATGTTTGGCTGGGACCCACTGGGACTTCAAAATAAAATGGATTCGCAAATCTTAGATATATTACGCGAACAGGCCATTTTAGGGCGATACAAAACGGGTGATCCAAATTGTGAAATTGATCCCCAATTTTTTGCAAAATTTATTCTTAAAGACCACGTAGGTAATTTGACGGATGATAATACGACCGGTGTACCAACGGCCTCTGACTCGCAATTTTCCTACGCCCATCCCAACTATTCCGACAATATTAAATATTATCAACAAGAAACTTTACTGAAACGACCCAAAATCTATTCCGATCAATTAAGTTTTCAAGTCTCCTCGCTAAGTGACTATTTAAACGGTAGAACGTCCAATTCGTTGGGTCAACGCTATAATTGGGAGAGTGATATAATTTCAAATTTAGACGATTTAATTACCCAATATGAAATTTACACTCATTTTATTCAAAAGGACGAGTTAAGTGGTTACTCTGAACTAATCAAGGCACGACAATATGTAACAGCTATAATTATAATTATACTTATTTCTCTTGTTACTTTGTCGTTGATCGATTGGTTTAAACCTACATTACTTTTGGCCATTCCACTTATTTGGTTACTTTCCTATGTTCGGTTTGCTAATAACGAACTTCATAATAGAATTTGGGAAAACCTCTACCGAAAATATTTGCGCTAGCACAACAATATTCTGTTCTGCAATGGTAAAAGATCGCATCTGAAAATACACTTCTCGTCAAAATTAGCGAATAGTGTAAAAACTAGAAAAAGTTTGCTACGAAATACGTTATGAACCACTCATCCGATTTTGACGAACTATATTTTGCATGGTAGACTAAGGTGTTACAAAGATTTTTAAGATTCTAATGTTTATCTGTATAACCATTCTGCAGATATACAGGGTGTTATTAGTACGGGTAAATTTGTTCCGTCAATTTGAAACATTCTGTATAGTAAAGTGGTGAAGTTAGAATTTCTCGGTATGGGCCGTTAGTAAGTCGACAGCAATATCTGCAGTCCTTTTGACCGTTTTTTGCTCTTCTCGCAATATACAGTGACATCAAAAAATGTTGCACCATATGGACATTTTTTATTAAGATTAAAAATAAAATTTAAATACCTTCCTATCCTTGTGAAGGGGAATAACTATAGCCCTTATGAATGATAAACGTGCTTTGGACTTCCATTGTCATTATTTATTTTTCTTACAACGTTTCAACTGGTAAACGTGAATATCGACCCGAAGACGACTGGAGATTTGAGCGAATTTTGGAATATCGCTAGTATTAATGTTGTACAGGGCCGACGGAAGGGGAATCCCTACGACACTCCGGGTCTGAAGTGTCGCAGACCGTTTAAAAATGGCGCCCTAATTAGTAGTTTCATTGTCACCCGGTATAGTATATCAGCCAGCAAAGTTTCCTAAATTATAAAAAATATGAATAAATTATAATTTTTTTACCCAAATGCATAAAAATATCAACGTCTAAAATAGATATGGTCGCAATCAAGTAAGTAGGTATTTCAAGTACCTAGAGAATCCACTGATTACGTTAAATTGTTTTTTACCAATGTTATGTAGGTACTGATAAATCATAAAATGCACGATGAGTTTCCTAAATTATAAAAAATATGAATAAATTATAATTTTTTTACCCAAATGCATAAAAATATCAACGTCTAAAATAGATATGGTCGCAATCAAGTAAGTAGGTATTTCAAGTACCTAGAGAATCCACTGATTACGTTAAATTGTTTTTTACCAATGTTATGTAGGTACTGATAAATCATAAAATGCACGATGTTTATTGTTTTGCCCTAATTATGTAGGTACATACGCATATCAAATTGCCGTAAATAAAATCTTTTTTGTTTTGAATTATTTAAATAAGTGTAATCGTAATAGTCAAATATTTATTTCGTTAAAAATCAGCAGAAAAGTGGTGCAACATTTCTTGATGGCACTGTATACACTATTAAACAAAAAATGTGTCAAATTTTGGTAGGAAAATCTTTAGAACGCTGTATCATGGCAATGGTTGAACAGATTTTGACCAGTATTTAAGATTTTGAAAGTTCTTTTTCTGCAGGTTTTCCGTGATACAATAGCGAATTTTAAATATGATCATTTTCACATTATACAGGGATCGAGAAAATCATAAATATAAAATTGCTAAATTAATGGTAAATGTTCTAATGAAAGCTATGCCAACCGGGCTGGGCTGTATGCTTTTGTTTTATTTCAAAATTATTCATTTAATACCTTGGGTCATTATTTCGCGACGTTTTTTTTCCTGAATCAAATAAGTGCTCTTGTGCTTCAATAATGTATGTATGTCCGCGGATGATGTTCACGAGAGGGAAAAATATTTATTATTTATTTTACAACCAAAAGTCATTGTTCATAAAAAGCTCTGCTTGTTAAAAAAATCAATTTGCAACATAAAAATTTTAGATCAGATGTACAGGGTGTTCATAACGTAGGTAAACATGAAAATGCATCATATTGATTATTTTAAATAAAAATTTTACAAAGCAAAGTTGTTTACAATGCAAAAAATTCATAAACACAAGTATTATTGACTTAAAAACTGAAATTTAAAAAATAGAATAATATCAAAATCAACAGTGGTTTCATGCTCAGGGTTCACGGAATTATTTGCCTTTAACAAAAGGAATTGTTGAGCATTTCTGAATATGCCTTCACGAAATCAGAATACTGCCAGATGGAAATAAGTTGCTGACGTAACATGGAAGTTTCATCATCGACTCTTTTAATTTTTTGGTAAATTTAAATAATTATGTGAAAATTATAAAATTTCTTAAAATTTGAATTTTTATTTCAAAATTTTTATTCGGGCACTATATTGCATGATAAACAACTTTGCTTCATAAATTTTTAAAAGTAATAAATAATGATACATATTTATGATTACCCAATTTATGAATACTCTGTACCTCTGATCTAAAATTTCTATATTGGAAATTAATTTTCTTAACAAGCAGAACTTTTTATAAAGAATGACTTTTTTTTGTAAAAGGAATAATAAAATTTTTTTCCTCTCGTAAACTTCATCCGCGAACACTGTATATTGCAGCACAAGAGCACTTATTCAATTCAGGGGAAAAAACGCCCCGAAATAATGACGCAAGATATTAATTAACTAATATTAAAATAAAATAAGGGATACAGCCCGACTGACATAGCATTGAATAAAATCAGACATACCTGGTGGTTAATCAATTGAATTTTTACTGTGTAACTACTTACTTTAAAGAGTTATCCTATAATGTAGGTACTTCATTTTATACTAAAACCTACTTATTGTTTTACATAAAAGTAGTAATTGACCCTAATTTTTGAAATATTTTGAAAGCGTTTGTTCGATACAATAATGTATTCTAGCGTTTACGAGGGGTTTAATATTTTCTTTCAGGTATCTTACTGCAATGCAATTTACTAAAAATATTTAAGTATGTTGGTGAACATTTAACTTCTCACCTCTAGTTTAAGTCAATAAATTATATTAAGAACTACTATATGATTTTCCTTATACTAGTAGTAATATTTAAACAGAAAGAGGAAAGTCATAGTGTTATAAAATACTCGAAAACCATATGATATTTTGAGGAGAGGTTAATTCTAAACTAAGTCGCTAACTCAATAACGGGTAACAGCTTGATAAGTCCGCAGAATGGACAATTGGTGAACTCCAGGTTATTGGTTGGTCGAAGGTTTAGAAAAACCAAAGATAGCAGTGGTCTTATTGTGGCATAGTGATCAAGAACAGCGGTTCCGAAATAAGGAAAGCACCTGAGCACTAAATTTATTTTGTTTCTCTTTCTCCAAAAAAAATACCTAAAATTGTTGCATATGAGTTTGTTTCCTTGAAGCTTCCCACGACCTACCCCTATCGTCAGACGATGATATACGGTTTCTAAAGTCCATTTATTAATTTGAAAATATGAACCTAGACTAGGCATTATTGTGCGAGAAAAATTTTTTGCTTCTTTGGCAATGAATTCTTAAACTATTACGTGCCATGCCGAAATATCTTGTTGGTTCAAAATAAATTGGAATTCCAATAAGATAGTAATAATGTTAATATTATTATACTTGTTTATCCTAAAACACTTATTTTCTAATATAAATATTCCTTTAACTTCTTCTCCTAATTAATACTATCATTATATTAATAATTATTTTTGTTAGGTAACTGAATCTTAAGTAGTAATATGTGGATTGTAGTAAAATGAAAAGAAAATATATTATTTTTAAAAATATATTTTTATTAAAGTAAAATTTACAACTATTAAGTAAATATACCGCTAGTGGCAATATATTTTAAGTGAATATATTGCCACTAGCGGTAATCCGCATCCCCTGGATGGTCCACTCTTCTTCCTCGTCGTCCGACGACCACTGGTCTTCGTCCGAAGACCATCCAGGGGATGCTTCGTTCTGCATCTTGGAGGCGGCTGCTTCGTTCTGCATGGAGGCGGCGGCGGCTTCGTTCTGCTTGGAGGCGGCGGCGGCTTCGTTCTGCTTGGAGGCGGCTGCTTCTTTCTGCTTGGAGGCGGCGGCGACTTCGTTCTGCTTGGAGGCGGCGGCGGCTTCGTTCTGCATGGAGGCGGCGGCGGCTTCGTTCTGCTTGGAGGCGGCGGCGGCTTCGTTCTGCTTGGAGGCGGCGGCGGCTTCGTTCTGCTTGGAGGCGGCTGCTTGTTCGAATGAATAATTTACCACGGCACCGGCTGTTTTTATACCCGTGTCAAAACCGCAAACGTTTGCAACTTATCAGTAATGCGCGTAATACATATTGAGCTGATGTGAAAATGTACAAGTCGGCAAATTAAAATAAAGACTTTTTTTGGTAAGGTCGTAAAAGATTACTTTTTAGGGCAAACGAACCAACTGAAATTATATACAAGAAATAAAATAAATAATTGTTTTTCCTACAATTATTTTTTAATACTTTTTGTTCTGACCCCATTTGTTAGTAATTAAATAATTTACTTTAAATTTCTGAATAAATGCAAGTAATTAATGTTATCAATGCAGTACTATGCACTATAAAAACCCGTTTGCGGAAAAGGTGTCAATTCATTTCTAACGAAGAAGCCCGTTCTGTCGTCTGTTTAGTGTGAAGAATTTTTTCAAAGTATTGCCTAGTGCTATTTAAAAGGTAAAAAATAATTGCAAAATTTACAATATAATAATATTTATATTTTAAGGCAAGGGTTGTGAGTACTATTACGGGTAATCGATTTACTAGTAAAGATATTGTAATTTTTAGTTATTTTGGTTCTTAATTCAAGAATCAATATTATAATATTCGCAAAGTCCTTTAAAATGAACGATTTATATATCAAATGTTTTGTCACTTTACCTAAACAAGAATATTGATTATTTGTGACTACTAAAAAGTTGAGCAGCACTAAAAGACGTGCTTAGGTTTCATTAGACCTACTTACGACGAAAGATTGGGTTTATTTTGGTTTATTTATTATAAAGGAAAGTTTAAACCCCTACATTCAATTTTTAATTTTCAACTTAAAAATAGCATAATGTAATTTAAATTGTTGATTTTGAAAAGAAGGTGATGCTAAAAAGGTTTTTTTCAGGGGATTTTTGTGGTAAATTTTTCAAAGGGTTATATTTACTAATATTTCTAGATTGTTAATTATGAATGAACATATAATTTATTTAGTTACAAACATGGTAACCATTTCGTTTTCATGGTAGCTGTCAAATATTTCTTGGTATCAACAATTAATTATGTCAGCGCACCCTAGAGTATGTGTAACTAGAATTGAATTTTCATTGATATTGTACTAGACATGCATTTTAAAAAATTTTTTTTCATGGTAACTATTATTATAGGTGTAATTTCATATTGAATCGTGGTATTTAGTTCGTATTAACGTTTAATAACAATTTGCTACTTTCCAATAATAAAGTTACTTTACTCTTGGGAATAAGTAATAATTATGACAAGTCTCGTATACACTTGGAAAAATTTAATCTGACATCCTAGCAGTAAGACCATACAGAACCTCTTATAAAGAAGAGAGCCGCTGGACGACGAGGAGCGAACTGGCCTTAAGAGGATCCTAGTCACATTATTAATAAACGCTCACAGTATTCACCCATGAATGATTTACCACAAATACTTGAACCCATCAATGATAACAGTGCCCTCCCTATAACAGAATGATATATTCGAAGTGCAATTTTCATATTTTAAATGGCAAGACAGGATTTTCACACCCTTTGGTTTTTTTACTGTAATAAAACATTTTTCGTTTTCGACGACACTCGAAATGTAACTTTCGTCAGTATCAACCGTATGTTTACATCGTTGGTTTGCTTCAAATACCCATACAGTTCCAAGGCTGGTCTTTGCTTTTAAATGATTCTTGGAGATGGTTTTCACGACGACTTCTAGTCCCGGTAAAGTTAATTCAGTTTTTTTGCTAAGCCATAAACCCTCGTTACCTACAAGGTATAGTAATTCATATGTATCTCGTATAAAGAGAACCTTTAAAAGAGAACAAGTTGGTGGATAAATGGCCTTTATGATATCATTTGAGTCCAGGTTATATTCATCGGTTTGATATCCCACCGATTTTAAACCAGTCCACGGCATGGGAAATGTATCTAAGCTGAATCGATACCAATTTAGATCCTTCACGTCCCTTAATATTCAAATTTAATAATTATTGGTATTGTTGTTACCGCGTTTTCATGCGTACCTACCTATAGCTATTGGGTTTCAGAGTTGTATTCCAAAGCGTTTTCATTGCAGTTTTGAAATCGATTTGAATTATTGACGTTTTTTTCATCTGCTATAATTCGGTTTAAGTCATATTTTATTTATTGATGGACTTTTTCATTAATATCTTTATTTTTATATTTTTTTTCATAATATGGTGCAGGTAACAGTTTGCACCGGGAAAAATTTAAACCTAAACTAAATCGCAAAGTATCTGTAGGGGTTGACTGCAATATGATAGCATTGGCAAAATATGCCTGTTAAAATCTTATTTCGATTTCACAACGTTTATATTTAAAAATTTCGGTACGATCCGGATAAGATCCCAAAAATTGGTGAATCGACCTTGGCCTGAAAACGAATTCAATACTGTAAAAATACCTGTTTGCATGTGTTCAATTCAACTCAAACTTGATTTAAAAAACAATATAAATTATAATCGTACTTAAAAAAAGTTACAATGACACATTTCCTACTTTGGTCCTAGTCAAAAATTCAATCATATACGAAAGCCATATACAGTGTGGTCGATTAAGTGTGCATTAAATGGGAAACTTATTTGTTATTAGTTCCTCACAAAATTTTATTCTTGATAAAAGTATTATTCATAATAATTGCGGCTTGAGAGGGGAATTATAAGAATCGATACAGAACTTAAAAAGTTATTTAAGATTGACTTTGAAGAAAGAAATAATAATAATAATAATATTTCTTTTCTACTACTAACTTAAGAAATCGCCATTATTTACTCCATTTCTCTACCCAGGGAAATAACGGTAATATATATACAGGGTGCCCGAAATTGGTACTGACAGTATTGGTATCTCGGAAACTAGAAGAGATAGAAAGACGGTTAGATGGGGAAAGTTTTAGGCAATTATGTAAGTAGTTTACTGGTGCTTACGGATCGATTCTGGTTCTTTTGGGTTTTGAGATATTTTGAATAAACCAAAATGTTGCATTTTCTTAGATCGCTAGTAACTTTTTCATTACCCAATATTTTTTATATCCGAAAACATATTTTCATTGCCCTTTTTTACATAGAAGATGCCTACTTGATCATATCTTGGTTACAACGTTTCGGTTTCCTGTAACCATCATCAACTTTATTTTTTCTTATGACCGCCATATTGGATTTTTTACTCATCGAAAAGTACTTAATTTTTCCTATACTATGATACTAAACACTAATACAAAATAAAAATGTATAACCTCAAAATAACAAAAAATTTTATTTTCGAACATATTTGGCAACACCGACATATCGGATAGTTCTTTTCCTTAAGAATAAAGTTAATTAAATAACAATATAAGTTTATACTACTTTAAATTAAAGTTAAAATGTAAAAACTTTTTTAAAAATCTAGTAAGTACCTATCTAATAGATACCTATTTCGATAAGTTTTTTATTGTAACATTTTTGTTTAGAAGGCGTTGAACTTTAAACAAATGAAATTTTTTAATCTGTCAAATAATTTTTCTACGTTGTAATAAACATCATTAACAATGGCGTTAAATTATTCTAACGAAGAGAAGTTTGATATGTTACCGTGTTATATAAAAAATGACAGAAATGCGAATAGAACTATGGATAATTATTTTGGAATGTACCCCGAAAGACGACAACCCAGCAGAGCGTATTTTTCTAAACTGACTAGAAACTCACTAGAATTTGGCAGTTTTGAAAAGCCTCGTCCCAAAGAATATGGAATAGATAACGAAAATCGTAATAGAATAATTTTAGAACATTTTAATGAATATCCGACTTCATCTACAAGAATCGCTAACACACAGCTTGGAATTCCAAAATCCACCGTTCACGATGTATTAAAAGTTGCTAAATACCATCCTTACAAGCCAATAGGTGTACAAGGACTTCAAGAAGGTGATTTTGATAGGAGAGTCATTGTTTGTAATTGGTATATTGGTAAATGTCGAGAAAATCTCACATTTTCGGATAATGTTTTATGGACAGATGAAACACATTTCACCAACTGTGGAATCTTTAACAAAAATAATCACCATCACTGGGCTTTCGAAAACCCGCAATTACTCGAACCACGCAGATTGCAAGTACGATTTGGATTTAATGTATGGTGTGGAATAATTAGTAAGAAATATTTTATTTTGGTTTAAATTAACTGCAAAAAATGTTTGAATTATTTATCTTCACAATTTATTTAGCAATATTATAATGATTACGATGGATCTTTTGCATACTTTTTATTATTTTTAGAAAATCAGCTAATTGGTCCTTTTATTTATGACCAAACATTGACCGGTCCAAGATACCTTGCAATGTTGCAAAATCAAATTATTCCTGCACTTCAAGAAGTTCTTCCCAATGATCAATTTAATAACGTGTGGCTGCAGCAAGATGGTTGTCCCGCGCATAATTCCAGACAAGTACAAACATTTTTATCAGAGACTTTTGGTGAAAAGGTAATATCTACCAGTGGTCCTGTGCGCTGGCCTGCTAGGTCTCCGGACCTTACCCCATTGGACTTTTATTTATGGGGATTTGTCAAAAAGGAGGTATACGAATTTAATCCCCCTGAAACTCGCCAAGTTCTTGAGCAGCGAACTAGGAATATTTTTAGTCATATTAACCGTAATACCATTAATCGTGTAACTATATCTGTAAAAAAAAAATGTCAGCGATGCGTTGAAAAAAATGGTCGACATTTTGAACCTTAGCATATTTTACTTAATTAACTTTAATTCTTAAGCAAAAGAACTTTCCGATATGTCGGTATTGCCAAATATGTTCGTAAATATGATGTTTTTGTTATTTTGAGGTTATAAATTTTTATTTTGTATTAGTGTTTGATATCATAGTATAGGAAAAATTAAGTACTTTTCGATGAGTAAAAAATCAAATATGGCGGTCATAAGAAAAAAGAAAGTTGATGATGGTTACAGGAAACCAAAACGTTGTAACCAAGATATGATCAGGTAGGCATCTTATATGTAAAAAGGTGAAATGAAAATGTGTTTTCGGATTTAAAAAATATTGGGTAATAAAAAAGTTACCACCGATCTAAGAAAATGCAACATTTTGGTTTATTCAAAATATCTCAAAACCCAAAAGAACCAGAATCGATCCGTAATCACCAATAAACTACTTACATAATTGCCTAAAACTTTCCCAATTTAACCGCCTTTCTATCTCTTCTAGTTTCCGAGACCGCAATACTGTCAGCACCAATTTCGGGCACCCTGTATAGGTAAATCACAAAAAACTTTCTGTTTAATGAAGTTAAGTTACACACGATTTCAGCATTTTTACTCGCCGTTTCTTTAACATGTTTTTGGTTTTGAGCCTTGACTTACCATTTTAAATTAAGAAATTCCCAAATCAAATTTTTAATAAAACAGGAATTTTCATCATAAATTGGAAGATATTTCAAAAGGAAACTGTCATATTTAAAAATGTCAATACTGCAAAATGTAGATGCAATTCTTAATTTTCCAATTCCGTAAAATTTGCTACGCCGCATTATACTTTATGAAGGTTGGCAACTGCGGACTATTTTGCGCGGTTGACCTTCCTAGTCTCTACATTCACATTATTATTCAGTGAGTCTCAAAAGTAATGTTTAAATTCATTTAAAATTCAACGGTGTGTTTTTTGGAAAAGCGCTCGGACCTGTCGATGTTTATTTCCTAATGTGTTTTTTTTTATGGTAAATTCATGTATACAGGGTAGCCCAAAAATAAGTTACGACCATCAACTTCATTTTTTCAAATAAAAACATCTATTTTTTTATTTCATACCAAAACAACAGTTATCGAAAAAATTACGATTGAACATATCAATAAGTAATACATGTTTATTTAAAAAGAATAGAACAACGAATCAAATTAAATGTTGAAAATGTGCGCCATTTACGACTTACGGCGAAAGGCGATCAATAAACTCTCTTTGCACGTTTCCAACCATTTCCGGAGTTATGGCACGCACTTCTCCTCGGATCCTCTTTTTCAACTCCTGCAGATTGTTTGGCCTGTCAACAAACACTTTCGATTTGAGGTAATCTCACAAAAAGAAGTTCAGCGGAGTTAGTTCTGGCGACATAGCAGGCCATTCGATAGGTCCTCTCCTTCCTATCCACCGATTGGAAAAGGTTTCATCCAAAAATGTACGCACAGTGGCAGCATAGTGCGGAGGAGCACCATCTTGCTGGAACATCAGTTATTCGTCCGGGAAGTCTGGGTCCAATAGATTCGGAAATAAAGCCACTAATGCTGGAATTAATTCAAGTTGAAGAAAATCGAGATATACTTGTCCAGTTAAGGACTGTTCAAAGAAAAATCAACCAATTACTCTTCCGCGCACTATTCCACATCACATATTTGTTTTTTGAGGGTACTCGCTGTGAACCTCCCATCATCCAATGCGGATTTTCTGTTGCCCAATAACGACAATTTTGTCTGTTTTTTTCCCACATATTTGGTTTATTCAAGTATAATAATTACAAGATTATAAAATATATAGAAATACTCAAATACCAAAACAACTCCTAAACAACACTTTAAGTATTGGTATCGGAGACACAGCAATAGTTATTAAAAGGCAATTGTTTAGGTGTAATGCAAATTTATTTCTTTCTTAAATGAATTGAAAGTTACTTGATTTTTTAAAGTTTGAGGAAGAGTATTAAAAATCTTCGAAGCTTCGCTTATCGGATTATAGAGAGCTTTGTTTGTTCTAGCATTACCTAATTGTATATCATTGCTTGCTCTTGTGTCATATAAATAAATCTCGTTGACATAGACAATGGTAGTATTTGTTTTTAGCAAATTTTTTGTTATTTTAAACATTAGTTTAGATTGTTCAATCTTGAGTATCTGAGCGATGGGTGAACTATGCAGCATATTATATAAATCTTCTGTGTGCGTCCGATAATCAAATCTAAATAATGCTTTTAACGCCTTATTCTGGAGGATTTGTATTTTTTCAAAATTTATTTTACCACAGGTACCCCATATAGGCAAAAGATATCTTAATTCTGAGAGGATATAAGCATTGTAAATCTTATACTTGGCGTTATTTGTTAAAAAATCTCTGCATCTAAATAGAGCGCCAATTAAAGGAACAATCTTACTTTTCATATATTGTATATATATCACATTACCATTGAAACAAAATATAGCTGTATCAGAAAAAATAATATTTTTTACTAAATTATTATTTAGATTGCACATATTTTGCATGGGTTAACAAAACTCATTTCGCCTATAAAAATCATATTCAAATAACTCATGCACTGGAATAACTTTGTATGGGTGACATGTGTGCTTTTGAGCTATTCGGTGAACAACAGATTTCCGCATGTGTAAATTGGCCCCAATGTGCGACAGAGGAGTACATGGATTTTCTTCCAAGGAAAGCAAAACGTCAAGTTGTTCATTTTCATTTCGAGCGGGACGACCAGATTTAGACAAATCTCTAACATGACCGAATCCTCTAAATTTAGCCTCTATTCTGCCCACCAAATTGACATATGGGAGGACGACCAGGATGGATTTCATTGAATAATTGAGCTGTTTCTATTTGAGTACCTACTTGTTCTATCACCACACCCAACCATGCATAGAATCTCAATTTTTTCTCGTTTCGGTAACTTCACCATTGTGAAAACCGCCACTTTGCAACTACGCTTGAGAATTACTTATTTAAAGTAAGATTGCAATACAGTTTCTATGGGACTAAACGGTAATCACTCAACATTCAGAAATACCAGCATTGAAAAGAAAACACAAAATAAACACACAATGAAATGTTTTGCTCGATTTACAACTAAATCCTCAGAAATACGGTCTTACTTATTGATATGTTCAATCGTAATTTTTTCGTTAACTGTTGAGTTTAGGTATATGACATGGTACATGAAACATATTTAGAATTCGATAAAAAATTCAAAAATGAAATAAAAAATTAGGTGCTTTCATTTGAAAAAAAAATTAAATTCTCGTAACTTACTTTTTGGGCTACCCTGTATACATGAATTTACCATAAAAAAATACACATTAAGAAATAAAAATCGACGGGTCCGAGCGTTTTTCCAAAAAATACATCGCTGAATTTTAAATGAATTAAGACATTACTTCTGGGACTCACTGTATAGTAGTTTCACAAGAATAAAAAATATAATAACCAAGATATCTCGCAGAAACACCTTTTGTGACCGATGTCGACAGCGAGGGACCTTGGATTTCGATAAACAGCTTTGCACCATACCATAGGCGTGCCTGTACGTAGGAATAATACGGTCGACATAAAGTACTGCATTTTAATATCAGTTTGTGTAAATGTAATAAATAAGACATTGTAAAAGCAATAATGAAACCACTCGTGCAAACTATTCTCTGGCGCACTGTGAAACAATACGCCGCGCCGTAGGTGTAGCTATCGACCGGCCGAAAATATTTTAAACTTTTGGTCAGCATAAATTAAAGAAATGCGATGTAAAGTGAAGCAAATGTTAAGAAGAATCTAATAGCTAAATTAACAGAGAACCTTTCTCTAGTTTTAGTTTCTATTTTTACTCAAAGCAGTTATGCCCGAACATGTTAAAGGTTTATATTTCGATATATTTGCTACAAAGTAATTTTTAGAAAAACTAAAACGAGAAAAAGGTTAAGTAACCATTTAAGTTTTTTAATATTTTTACCAAATGGATTTGGAATATTAAATGAGTAACACATAAAAAAAAATGTTGGATGTAGGAGGGCCCGGACCTTTATCAAATCAAATATTGCGGCGGTATAAAAATTTGTAGTTCCGCCACTGCTTACGACGTTTTAATTGATATCTCTTTATTATTAGCATCACCGATAAAAGAAGTAAAGCGTGGATTTTAACATCTTCTATTGCCTTTCACAAAATGGTAATCACCGCAATAAATATAAATTAGAAAGCGCCAGAGTGAGTTGTTTAACTGTTTAAAAGTTTAAACCATGTAGATATTTAATCATTAATCTTTTACTTATTTTATTATACATGTTTATTATCTTTTTACCTATTATTTTATCAAGGTCGACCCTAATTACAGTTCAGTTATTCTAATTCCAAATTTACCAGGGTTTATTGCAGCTTATGTCCATAACAAATACGTTCATAGCAGGCAGTAAGGCAACGAACGAGCTTGAAAGTTACTTTACGATATTAGTAAATTTGTGTGTATTGGTAAGTTTTTGCGCAGTTAATCCGTAATTTTTGATAATATACGCAACGAAGTTACATAAGCTTTTATTTTTCTGTTAACCCATTTAGGATATTTAGGACCAGGTTAAGATTAATCACAAGTGACTACCCAGAAATTAAATAATATTCTATTTAATTATTTTACATTAGAAAATTCCCGTTCTTTTACTGACTACTATCATAATATCTCATATTCTATTAGTTATAAGTAAAAATAGATTGGAACCGATCCCCCAATTAATTAATTAGTAAACAAGTACGGGACACGTTAATAAAATTAATGATCGCGCATGAAACGATAAACGACAAGCAGTACGAATTGCCGGCGAAAGGTGATAAGCCGCGCGCACTGAACTTTTGGTTATATTAATATATTGTGGCCGCGCGCCTCGATAGGAGCCCGTCATTATCGGTTCGTACAGTGGTTCCGGCTAGAGATGGGCACATCGAAAAAAAACGTCGATGTTGAACATCGATGCTAACATCGAAGCTGGTCATCGATGTTGAAAAATAATCGAATAAAAAACATCGATGTTCGAAAACATCGATGTTTTTTCTTAATTAAGATTTTAGTCACATTTATTAAAAAAAACCTTTTGTTTTAAATATCCTTTTCAAACAAAAAAATAGTCACATAACATACAGGGTTGTCCTTATATAGTGACTGGCATAAAGTTGGACACATATGGAAAAATAATTTATTGATGGAATATTGAAAAACCTTTTTATGCCGATTATCTCTGCATAATCGATAACCTAAAAACTCATTTTGACATTTGTCACGTGACTACTTGTTTGACGGGAAAATTGAAGAAAAAAAATGTTTTTCATGAGAAATGATATTAGATGACGAGATATCGACAAAAGTTATTTGAGAAAACTGTTTAGATTTTAATTGTATGCCTGCTCGCAAAGTTTGAAGTAAAACTTCGAAAAATATTTTGTTATACATTTTTTGAAAACATATCCAATATTATTTTCACAGTGCCATGAATTTAATGAAAATGTGTTAAATGATCGAAAACCAAGGTACAAATCTATTAGTTAAATGGAAACCATGGAGACCATGGAAAAGATAAATTACATGAAATATACATAGTTTCTATTAGGTGTAAGTTAGTAAAGCGTGGGCTAATACGACTGTGCGAATCTGGGAAAATTTTTGGTTTTTATACCTACTAGCTAATGATCAATTAGTCTCAACTATTAATTATGGTGTAATCTCACTGTCAAGAAACCTGCAGGTAAATTTGGTCGACTTGAATATATTTTCGAAATAAATATGAATCAAACACTAACTTTTTAAGAAAACTTTAAAGCCATTTTCTCTCTTTTGCAAAAGAACTCCTAGGCATGCTAAGGCAAGGCATCTTTAAAATTTTTTACAATTTGAAAATAACAATTTACAGGTAATAATAAAACAAAACAAAATACCTTCACTCACGAGCTCACCACCACTCACTGTGCCACATGCCACAACTTCATAAATTTGTTATAATGCGTATTCTTATTCGTTCAACAGATCAATAACAGATTAACATCAACGGTTCACTGTGAGAAAACGGGGGAAACCCCGTACAATTACAAATAAGAATACTGACCTGGCTAGCTCGTAGCACCATCTTTAGAATTGACTTGGGACTTAATATTAGTTGATACTACATCGTTCGGAGGTCGAGTTGAGAGGTAGCGCCATCTTTAGAATTGCCTTAAGACTTGATACTACACCGTTCGGAGGTTGAGTTGAGATTTTATTTCGATGTTGCGATGTTTAAAATAAACATCGATGTTATTAATAAAACATCGAAACTAAAACATCGATGTTGGAGATGACACATCGATGTTTTTTAAACATCGATGTTTTATGCCCATTCCTAGTTCCGGCCGCTTCGGTCGGCGCATGGAATGATATTTAAGCGAGCGCTTGGTCTCGGTGCTCAAGAGACATTTTTATGTGAATCCTCCGAGGTATAGAACCGCCAGGTGGGTAAGAAAATTTATTAAATAAGGGTGCGTCATTAAAAAGAAACCTAAACTTTCAATCCGTTGTAGAAATATTTAATTGACCGTTAAAAAGCCGCAAGTGTTACTGTAGGTACTAAACACTCTTCAATTTCTCCGTACAAAATAGTCCTGGCACAGTTCCGGAAATAGTGGTGCTGATTTCAACTCTCCTATAAAATATTTATAAATCAGAAGAATACCAGTAACGGCAGTAACCTTACATTTCCTATTTATTTTATGGACCGCTAGGCCCCGATACATCGAAAGTTCCTTTTTAACGACCAGCATCACCCTAATGTTGCACATGGCTTAATAACTTACCATTACCATCCGTTAACTTAACCTGCTGACATAAACTACCGCTTCCGTTTCACAAAAACCCGCACGCTCGCTTAACTATCAATTTAAGGCACCGCTCGCCCTTCTTGCTTTATATATTTTATTTAAAATCCGCCTGCTTTATTCATACTCCCCCAATGCTTGTAAAGCATAATCCGTTTTGGGAGTATCACCATGTTAAACTGAAGCATGTAGATTAGATTACTACGCTAGGAAAACAAGTAGCATTTAAGTCATCATTTATCGTGTATTGAGATCTCTGTTAAGATAAACACGACCTGCAAATAATTTTAAAAAAATAGTTTTATTTTTCTTTTTTGGATCTTACCGACTCAATATTTAACAATAGGAAACAGCAAAAACCGTTTCAATAAATCTGAATGCACCGAACCCTTCTCGACTGTTTAAAGGCTACCCCGTTAGCATAGTGGATCCCTTTACACTTCAAATATTAAAGAGTGGCGCTCGAGAATACCGCTATCACGACCCGGACCGTCACCGAAAAAAATAATAACTTCACCGCATTACAAAGTACCCTAAGAGTTCTTTTGAAATCCGCTATCCGAGTGCCATTACAATATGGCACCCAAGCCATAGTAAGAGCCCCATTTCATATGCGTACAATATCATTTTATATTTTAGATACATTGTAAAATGCATTTACTAAGCTAAGAAAATAATTATCGCTCGACGTATTTCGGTTTATATTTTAAACCATTTTCAAGAGCATTTTAAAAATGATATGTGAACAATTATTCTCTGATCTTATTTGAAAATAAAAATATCAGTATTAAGCGTTACATAATATTATCAGCACAATATATAAACTTTTCATCAAAAGATATCAAACGGGTTGTACTAGTACAAACAAAAGTCACTACTTACCTATATATAAAATCATAAAAAAAATGAAAAATAAAGTTTTAAGAATAGAATATTTAACAATTATTTAAACAAACATTACTTTTTCTTTGTTTTAGCGATTATAATGGCACATGCATCACCACTTATGCCGACCGCGGATAGTGGATCAGACTGGGAGGAAAGAGAATCAATCTATATGGATTATAGTTCTGATACGAACGGGAAAAATGAAGACCAAGAAGAAGCACCTCATGATGAAAATTTATCGGATGACGATAAACCTTTAGCCAAAATAAGCCGGAAAGAAAACCATATTGTTTATCCCGAGTCAGAGTATCTTAAAGGTAAGAATAAATGTGACTAAACATAGATGTTGTCGAACATCAATGTTTTGGGATCAATATTTTTTCAACACTACAAGAGCTCCAGAAATTGAAGTAGCAGTTTAATTGATGAAAATTCAGAACTAGAAACATTAGAAATAATTTGCACATCTCGCACATTCTAGTTTGGAGAATTCTTTACGATTTTTTGTTATACCCGTACCACACTCAACGGGACAAAGCCTTACTTCCACGAGAATACTGCGCAAAATCCGGTGCTTGACTGTGAAATAATGTTCATTGGCGAAACTTCTCAAGAAACGCTATCAGAAATTTCGACAATATTCATGTTTGGGCAGAATTCCCGCATGCTATTGTGGAATTTAGCCATCAAGAGCAATTTTCGTTAAATGTCTGGGTTGGAATTGTTGAACACCACTTAATTGGCCCTTTTTTGGCAGAGAGTCTAAATGACCATAACTATCGCTGGTTTCTAGAGGAAGATTTGCCCATATCGCTTGAAGAAATGCCAATTTTAATTATAACTGGAATGTGGTTCATGTGTGATGGTTCAGTCAAAAAGCAAGAGAATATTTAAATCGTACATTTTTATAACCAATGTGTAGGTCATGGTAGACCTTCGAGGTAACGAGGTTCCCAGTTTTAAATAGTTTGGACTTTTTCTTATGGGGGCATCTTAAAACTTATACGGTACTCCAGTCTGTAGAAGAACTGAGGAATCGCATTAGAGCTTCCTGTGATGTAATAAGGATATTAAAAGCATTCTTCAAAGAGTTCACACTAATATTATAAGAAGAAGAGCTAAAGCATGTATCCATGGAGGTGGAGGGCATTTTCAACAACTTATTTAATTTTTTTTTAGTTTTTAAAAAATGTTATTACTTAGTTTGTTAACAGTCAATTAAAATCATTAACTAATTTAATCAGAAATGGGTATTAGTTATTTATTTGTCAAAAAATTATATCAAGAAAAAGCGTAAAAGGGTTTAAAAATACGTTATTTTTTACATCACCTAGAATAATCGATAAATTTAAATTACCTACAAATTAATTGAGACGCCACTGGTTAAAACTTAAAGTTCGATTTTTACACAAACGATATGACTCATCTACACCTAGTTTGCACCCTCAAAGTTTTATAATTTTATAAAAATATCTCATGTAGTTTCTGAGTTATTAAAAAAAGCCAATTTTTCAAAACCAAACTTTTATCACCGTGTATTATAATAACAAAGCGAAAACGGTTAAACGGAGTTTATATAAACTTCTTGTCTTAAAATCATAGACAGATTAATCCCTTTAATATTGACATACATACATACTTTCATAGTTTTTTGTTGGACTAAAATCATATCAATATTTAAGAGCAATGCCACTACATATTATTATATCTTTAAATTAAACTCGCATTGATTTGTTTAGTCATAAATATGTAACTCTAACTCTACCAAGTATAAGTAATTTATTATTACTATAATATTATGTCAATAAAAACAAGTAACCGAAAAATTCGCAGTATTTAGGTACCTGCCTAATTAACTAAACCACAACCCTATTTATTGGCAGAACCCCCTTCCTTTAAAAAAATAAACGTTTTTTTTTCATCTCTATAATATACCATATTAGAGTAGTGCCGACTCATAGTACAAATATGTACCATGGTGCCGACTATTTTCTCGTCGATGCATTCGCGTCCATAATCATAAGATGATTAATAAGCACTAATCGTAATCGCGCTTCGCAACGCATCAAGCCAAATACAAACTGAGAAAATCGGCCCTGGAAGAATATATCACCGCCTACTCCCAACGAGTAGCTTCGGTCTTCGCCGCGACCGTCCCAGCAAACCTACCCTTAAACCCTTAAGAAGACAGTATTTAACAATTATTTAAACAAACATTACTTTTTCTTTGTTTTAGCGATTCCGAATGCATCACCACTTATGCCGACCGCGGACAGTGGTTGCGACTGGGAGGAGAGAGAATCCGTATATACTACGGATTATAGTTCTGATACGAACGAAAAAAATGAAGCTCAAGAAGAAGCACCTCATGATGAAAATTCATCAGCAGCGGATGACGATAGACCTTTAGCCAAAATAAGCCGAAAAGAAAACCATATTGTTTATCCCGAGTCAGAGTATCTTAAAGGTAAGAATAAATGCGACTAAACATAGATGTTGTCGAACATCAATGTTTTGGGATCAATATTTTTTCAACACTACAAGAGCTCCAGAAATTGAAGTAGCAGTTTAATTGATGAAAATTCAGAACTAGAAACATTAGAAATAATTTGCACATCTCGCACATTCTAGTTTGGAGAATTCTTTACGATTTTTTGTTATACCCGTACCACACTCAACGGGACAATGCCTTACTTCCACGAGAATACTGCGCAAAATCCGGTGCTTGACTGTGAAATAATGTTCATTGGCGAAACTTCTCAAGAAACGCTATCAGAAATTTCGACAATATTCATGTTTGGGCAGAATTCCCGCATGCTATTGTGGAATTTAGCCATCAAGAGCAATTTTCGTTAAATGTCTGGGTTGGAATTGTTGAACACCACATAATTGGCCCTTTTTTGCCAGAGAGTCTAAATGACCATAACTATCGCTGGTTTCTAGAGGAAGATTTGCCCATATCGCTTGAAGAAATGCCAATTTTAATTATAACTGGAATGTGGTTCATGTGTGATGGTTCAGTCAAAAAGCAAGAGAATATTTAAATCGTACATTTTTATAACCAATGTGTAGGTCATGGTAGACCTTCGAGGTAACGAGGTTCCCAGTTTTAAATAGTTTGGACTTTTTCTTATGGGGGCATCTTAAAACTTATACGGTACTCCAGTCTGTAGAAGAACTGAGGAATCGCATTAGAGCTTCCTGTGATGTAATAAGGATATTAAAAGCATTCTTCAAAGAGTGCACACTAATATTATGAGAAGAAGAGCTAAAGCATGTATCCATGGAGGTGGAGGGCATTTTCAACAACTTATTTAATTTTTTTTTAGTTTTTAAAAAATGTTATTACTTAGTTTGTTAACAGTCAATTAAAATCATTAACTAATTTAATCAGAAATGGGTATTAGTTATTTATTTGTCAAAAAATTATATCAAGAAAAAGCGTAAAAGGGTTTAAAAATACGTTATTTTTTACATCACCTAGAATAATCGATAAATTTAAATTACCTACAAATTAATTGAGACGCCACTGGTTAAAACTTAAAGTTCGATTTTTACACAAACGATATGACTCATCTACACCTAGTTTGCACCCTCAAAGTTTTATAATTTTATAAAAATATCTCATGTAGTTTCTGAGTTATTAAAAAAAGCCAATTTTTCAAAACAAAACTTTTATCACCGTGTATTATAATAACAAAGCGAAAACGGTTAAACGGAGTTTATATAAACTTCTTGTCTTAAAATCATAGACAGATTAATCCCTTTAATATTGACATACATACATACTTTCATAGTTTTTTGTTGGACTAAAATCATATCAATATTTAAGAGCAATGCCACTACATATTATTATATCTTTAAATTAAACTCGCATTGATTTGTTTAGTCATAAATATGTAACTCTAACTCTACCAAGTATAAGTAATTTATTATTACTATAATATTATGTCAATAAAAACAAGTAACCGAAAAATTCGCAGTATTTAGGTACCTGCCTAATTAACTAAACCACAACCCTATTTATTGGCAGAACCCCCTTCCTTTAAAAAAATAAACGTTTTTTTTTCATCTCTATAATATACCATATTAGAGTAGTGCCGACTCATAGTACAAATATGTACCATGGTGCCGACTATTTTCTCGTCGATGCATTCGCGTCCATAATCATAAGATGATTAATAAGCACCAATCGTAATCGCGCTTCGCAACGCATCAAGCCAAATACAAACTGAGAAAATCGGCCCTGGAAGAATATATCACCGCCTACTCCCAACGAGTAGCTTCGGTCTTCGCCGCGACCGTCCCAGCAAACCTACCCTTAAACCCTTAAGAAGACAGTATTTAACAATTATTTAAACAAACATTACTTTTTCTTTGTTTTAGCGATTCCGAATGCATCACCACTTATGCCGACCGCGGACAGTGGTTGCGACTGGGAGGACAGAGAATCCGTATATACTACGGATTATAGTTCTGATACGAACGAAAAAAATGAAGCTCAAGAAGAAGCACCTCATGATGAAAATTCATCAGCAGCGGATGACGATAGACCTTTAGCCAAAATAAGCCGAAAAGAAAACCATATTGTTTATCCCGAGTCAGAGTATCTTGAAGGTAAGAATGGTCATCAGTGGACCTCTGAAATAACCAAACATGTCAAAAGGGGCAGCTCAAGAAACTTATACTTTCTACAGTTTTTCGATGCCAACATTCTTGCCATAATAATTCGTCACACATTAGTCTATGTTAATCTAGAATAAAATAGATAAACAAAAATATTAAAAGTAAATTTATGGTATAGATTAAAATTTTTCAAGTTTATCTCTTATGGCCTATAGTTAATTAAGCAGATCTGAGGATGCACTGACAAAAATGGATTTACCAATGTCGTGGGTTGCAAAATTCTAGAGCTACTTTAACGCACGTTTCTATGTTGTTCAAACTGAGCCTACGAATTATCACAACTCATTTAAAAACGCTACAATAACTCAGCTTCTTGTGGTTCGCCTCAACACACAAATATCAACGTTTTAAACACATTTGGGATTATCACAATCCTTCATTTTGTAACCATTTTATGAGTTACCTGAACTCAGTTTTTGGATTGGAAAAACTTACTAACTGATTTTAAAGTGCCGTTTTGACCCAGACGTGCATTATTTTAACTCATTACCATGTGTTAAATTATTTTGAGTTGGAATAAGTCGTAAATAGTGCTCTAAAAACTCATGTCGAGAGTAAATCATCAATCGAAAAGTCACGGAAAGTTCCGAATTCACGCTCGTGCCGATTTGGCGCAGTAACTTCATCCCATTGTTATTAGTATCTCGTGCACGTCGCGTCGTCATGGACCACATAACTGGACTTGCTATCCGCGCAATCATTGATCGGAGGGATGGTTTTTTATTTTTGTTCTGAGTTTGTTCTCATACAGTTGCGTGATAATGAGAATAATCCAATTTTTGTGTTGGAATATATTTAAAGTAACAAACCTTATTGTACCTAGCTTCGTTCATAGAGTAGTTCCTTTGCACTTGACGTTTATTATATGTTGTTAGATGTCACTTATGTAAGTAAACCTAGCATGTGTTTTCGTAATAAGTGTTTGTTGATTAAAGTAAATATTATTAAATATTCCTTGTGTTTCTTGGCTCTATTGAGATTCCCTGCCAACATTTAGGACAGATTAAATCTAAAGTCGTTAAGTAAGCCAGAACAACTGAAAGGTCCAGTTTTGATAGCTCGAATCATGAGTTAATCTAGCCCTAGTAGTGACGCATCACAACTTCCATATTGGTCTCTGGCAGCTTAAACAATGAATTGCTGCAGCCCACGTCGCATGTGTTCGTCAAACCCAGTTACGATTAGCTAAGCTAGCTAGCTAAAACAACTCATCTTCAGGGCTATTATAACTCATGAACAGTGATTTGATGTAATCTCTTCGGTTTAGTTGCCGTAACTCAGAGGTCTGAGCTGTCCCCTATTAGCAACACGCGTCGGTCTGGGATAGCTTATATTTGAGTTATGTCAACTCGATATTTCGCAAAGTGATGAGAGCTTATGGGTCATTCCATATACCCCTTATACTTTAGCAAAGGAAAAGTTATGGATGAAACGTCTAAAATAATTTTATCAAAGGTCATATACAACAAGACCGATTTTTTTACCTGCTACATTTTTTAGTTGTCACAAAAATTTGTTCTACGAGATAAATTTGGGCATGTCCATTCTGATATATCGACATCGAGTCATTTAATTCAGAGTTTCTAAAATGTATAAATAAACGGCGGATTTTTTAAGCACCTTAATAAAAAAAGTAAAGTTCCTTTTTCTGTTTCGTTTAATTTTTCTTTATTTTTTGTTTGTACTTTTTGTTTTCTGATGTTTTTATTTTCAAAGTGTTAGTTTTAGTTTTTTTTTCGAAAAAACGCTCGGAACCGGTCAATTTTTTATTTTTGTTGTTCATTTTTTGAAGCTTATTTCATGTACATACACAGGTTCATCCATCTTAACATCGCGAACATTTGAAATATGGGCCCTGGAGGAATTTAAGTACATGACATATTTCATGAAATATGTTTAGAATTTCGTGCAGAATACAAAAAATATTATAAAACAGGGATATCCATTTAAAAAAAATAAAGTAAACCGTCATAATTTGTTTTTGGGACAACCTGTATACATAAAATAAGCTTAAAAAAATGCACAACAAAAATAAGAAATTGACGGGTTCGAGCGTTTTTTCGAAAAAAAAACACATGAATTTTAAATGAATTTGTTTCAACCTTTACGTTCTCACTGTATAATTTCCTTATCAACCCTATTTCACATTTTTTCCGTATGTGTTTAATAAGTCCAAAATTGTTTATGCATGATGATAATTAAAATCTATTTTACCTCATTTTGATTTAATTGCCGAAATTGAAAAATTATTTTTTATTTAATTTCGTAATTGCGTTATTATCTTGCAATAAAAACCCAGCTGGCCTTTGTGCCCTTACAAAAAGATCCTATTGTCGTAACAATCATTTGGCTCTTTTTGTTACAGAACGACGGTGCAGCAGGAGGCGTTCTCGCTTTCCCTATGCGAGAAAGCAATCAACCGCCATCCGAGCGCACACCACCGCTGCCGCACCCGACGGAGAATCCTTGTTTAAAAAAAGATTTGGAATTAGAAAGAAAAGGACCCTTATATTAGGGGAAGGTTACCGCAGGAATGAAAATCCCCAGTACTTCACTACCTCGAAGATCAAGCAAGATCAGTTAAACGCGAACTTCAGGCACTTCAAGCTCCGAGTAAAATCCATGCTTTTCAGGCTTCAGCCCGTCGTTACTGACATCGATGAACCGGAGCCGATTCTGGATGACCTCTTCAACCTATGCTATTCCTTTAAGAGGAAAATGAAAATCGGCAATTTCGACTCCGTCATGGCCAAACTAGGCCTCGGTAACGTGCTGGTAAAAGAAGAAGAAATAACAAACAATTTAGGGGCGGTACTACTAAAATATTTAATATACCAAGGAGCTTGTGGCAACGCCCTGTACACCGAGTTGTTGCCCATTTTCATAGACAATCTGTTCCTGAAGGGAGACTGTATAGTGCCAGCAGTTGCATTAACATATTTCATGTTAAGCGATTGCCTACCGATAAAGAATACGATGGGGCTCTTGCACTTAATTGCCCGGTTAGCGGAACTACCGCTAGAATTTTTTGACGCCTTGGAAAATGGCTTCAAGTTTACAGAGACCGTTATTGACGCAATAAAGGAGATAAAGTAATCTTTGGTAAATATTATTTACCGAATTTATGTCCATTAAGTTTAGGATTGTTACAGTTCGAAAATTGCATTTTATAAGTTTGATTATCTCTGTTAAGTTTTCGGTTTTAAAATTGTTAAAATACATAATATGTAGACTCTCACCTTAAACATTAATTGTTAATTAAAGTTACCTGTAATATCCTTCTTCTTGGTTCTGGTTAATTTTTGCTTGGTCGCGTGGGTAGACTACGGTCGCCATTAGTTTTCTGTGTTATTAGAAGAGGTTAGTTTCCGTCTAACCTTTATTGTTCTGTGGTTTTCATAGATAGGTCGACTAATTTCTTGTCCATAGAAAAAAGAAACAAATTTTTCTATGGCGGAATGCCGATTTAAAATGCTTTAATGAACTTCAACAGCGGTCATAGACGCCATCTAGTAAATTGGGAACCCTAGTTAGTTATTTGAGGTAGGTTTTAATTTTAATATCTGAATTACCCTACATAGCGTTAAGACGTCACAAGAGTCTCTAGTATTTCAGAGCGTTAGGTAGTCTGTTACAGCTACTTTTGTTGTAAATATAGTTACAATTTATGATTATAAAGTAAGTATTTTTGTTTCCCGGCTAAGGGCCATTTGATTTTTCTAAATTTAACACTTTGTAACTTCGACATTTTAATTTATCTATGCCAAGTGGCTAGTTTACTTATCGAGTAACCACAGGTACTCGTAAGATTCTGTATTGTACTTTAAGAATGCTCTGATGGTAGATTTAGTTAGTTGTGAGAGGTTCTTGCACAGACCTTGCGGAAATTCCTAGTCAGTGGCAATGTCCTGGATGTAGGTCTATGTGGCTGCCAGAGCAGACTGAACAGTCATTTTTACAGTGTAGGTCTGCCAGCTGCCATGCCGTCTTGTGCAAGACCCTGTCAAACAGGGTTTGACTTTTTGCTTTCTTTTATCGATAACTTTGTAAATTTAAACCTTTCAGAACTTTTATTGTCAAACCTAGTACTATCATTTTATTATTTCATTTCATTTATTCATCTTTTAACTTTAAGTATCCATTGTCCACCAAAGTAAGAGGAGCGTGCATTTATAAAACCAAGTAACCAAGGGCTTAACACCACCTTAAGAATAAATATTTGTATTGGCCTCTGCGAAAATTTGGCTTTTATTTTAAATAGAGGGACCAACCAAGACTAGACAAGGCGATTTTTTGACTTTTCCTGTACTTTTATAAAAAAACTGAAATAGCCATCTTAAGTCATTTTCTCCCGCGAATTCGAATATCTTCAGCAAAAAACAATTGAACATCAAACAAAAGTACTAGGGGTCACTTTGATATTTTTTTAAATGGGATGCCGTATTTTTAATGAGCTTATCCGATTTCTCATATAAATTTTGATCTAAAATGTTGGATTTTTAATAAAAAAAATTTAATTAAAAATTAAATTAATTAATTTAAAACTGAAGAAAAAAGGCGTTTTTGAATTAAAAATCCAACATTTTAGATCAAAATTTATATGAGAAATCGGATAAGCTCATTAAAAATACGGCATCCCATTTAAAAAAAATATCAAAGTGACCCCTAGTACTTTTGTTTGATGTTCAATTGTTTTTTGCTGAAGATATTCGAATTCGCGGGAGAAAATGACTTAAGATGGCTATTTCAGTTTTTTTATAAAAGTACAGGAAAAGTCAAAAAATCGCCTTGTCTAGTCTTGGTTGGATAGCCCTGTACACAGGTTCATCCATCTTAACATCGCGAACATTTGAAATATGGGCCCTGGAGGAATTTAAGTACATGACATATTTCATGAAATATGTTTAGAATTTCGTGCAGAATACAAAAAATATTATAAAACAGGGATATCCATTTAAAAAAAATAAAGTAAACCGTCATAATTTGTTTTTGGGACAACCTGTATACATAAAATAAGCTTAAAAAAATGCACAACAAAAATAAGAAATTGACGGGTTCGAGCGTTTTTTCGAAAAAAAAACACATGAATTTTAAATGAATTTGTTTCAACCTTTACGTTCTCACTGTATAATTTCCTTATCAACCCTATTTCACATTTTTTCCGTATGTGTTTAATAAGTCGAAATTGTTTATGCAGTTTAAGTAAGAGGAGCGTGCATTTATAAAACCAAGTAACCAAGGGCTTAACACCACCTTAAGAATAAATATTTGTATTGGCCTCTGCGAAAATTTGGCTTTTATTTTAAATAGAGGGACATTGAGGGCTTCAGTGAATGAGAGCTTATAATAAGCTAGGGTATACCGATTGTGACATAAGTGTTTTTTTTCCTAGTTTGTTTTTATCTGAGGCCAAACACTAGAACATTTAAAGGCTTTTAAGTAAAATAAAACTAAGGTGGCGCCTTCAGGATTTGACTATAACTCACTTATAAGAGTGCTAAACCTCTCAAACTAGAAACAAAATAGCGAACCTACCCTGAGTTGAGCTAGCTAAGGGGTGTCTGAAGAACATCCTCCAGGGCGTAATTTTGGGTTTTGTATAACACTATAATTGTGTGGGTTGTTTTTTTATTTCTTAACAGGATATATGTTATTAGTTATTATATGCGCTTCGGACAAGTGTCTAACTTGACCATGCACTACCCGGTGTCATATTGCCACCATTGTCGGAAAACGACCAATTAAACATGGCACCATTACCTGTATCGGTCACATATATTATAAGCTGCATGGTGGAAGAAAGCTGTTTCGCGTGAGCGAAATAGCTCTCTTCCACCATGACCATTATTAACAAGAAAATAACGTACCTAAAGTGTTTAGTGTTAAACCATACAAATGTAACATTTGTGATAACTGACCTGCTTCCGAAATAAATGTATATTCTCATACGAAGCCTTTTTCGTTCAACCACCTTACGACATAACAAAATCTATTTACAACAAAGTTAACAATAGCTATCTCAAAGTGAACAAGATTGATTTTTTGAAGGCAATTACCGTTGACTGAAGCGTGAAACTCTACGACGATAAACGATTATTTCAAACTTTTGGTTACTAAAAAAATTCGTTACCACTCCTTTTGCTTTCCGGAGGATCTTCACATTGTCATAGGGGCGTCCTTGCGTCTTGGTCCGAGGTCAAAGTTAAGAACGATTTGGAGGCACTGGGCTTCCATTCCTCCTGAGTAGTCCTCAGTGTTACAATAGAACAAGAGAGACGGCTCTCCAATGCGTCTCATGTTGATCATCATGTCAAAAAGTGATATAAAGAAATATTCGACTTGACGGAGTTGGGCTGTCTAAAAGTACGGGTCGAGTCGCAAAGATCCAAAACTAACGTTGCTGAGTGTCATAGATGTCAACTCTATGGACACATTCAATTTAAATATACAGCGCCAGTTAAATGTTTGAAAGGCGCTAGAAATCATTTATCGTTAAGCTCTTTACGCCCGAACGATCATCCTGCCAATTATCAAGAATGATCCAAGCATTCGCGCAATTCATACAAAAAAACTGCTACTATTCACCAACAGTCTCCAAATCCCGTTACGCCAAATATTCCTCCATCTACATGGGGCACTCAATCAAATTCAAAATTGGTCGACAATTCATCCAACACAAAACCACCACCAGAGGCTTCGACATTGGCCGTCGTCGCTACAGTACATAACTGACCACCACCATGCATGTGATTGTATCCAAAAAAGTGCAATAGTTGAGTCAGTCCATAAGTGAACTGAGTCTATTTTAAATTTGGTTTCATAAATTGAGAGCGTAGCTTGTATGAGCTTAGATAAGAGAAGCATCGCACATAACTCTAATCGAGGGAGAGATGTAGTTTTAAGAGGTGCGACACGAGACTTATTAGTGTAATAAATTCAGTTTATTTTTTAATTTTACAACCTAACATAATAAATATTAATTTATTGATATAATAACCAAATGAAAACGTTCTCAATTTCATTTCATAAATCTTAATTCAGCTATATCTTTTTCATTTTTAGATGGATCATGTAACATACTATCCACAGATTTGCATTTTAATTCATTTGATTTAAGGAAATTATTTAGGTCGTTGAGGAAATTGAAAACTGTGTGATGTTGTTTTATTTGTTCGAACATTTCTTCTATTCTTGGTCCAATATTACATAGTTAAAATATAATTTTGAATTGGTCTTCTGGATTTTTTGGAGCCTCATCTTGACATTCGTAATTTTCAGTTGTTGAGATTGGCACGTTCAAAATTAATATAGTGCAAATTATCCCGGTGCGTGTATCTATAGGATCAGGGCCTAAACGAGTATTTTCCTGCAACCTGACAGAGAAGCCGCCCGCACCGACGACCGATGATGGGGTAAAGCGTATTAAAACAAAAGCGAACAATGTATTTCCCAACTGGTTGCGACCTGGAGTAGCGTTTTTAAAACCAATGTTATCTTGTTTATTTCCAGTCGTTAGACTTGTAAAATGCATTTTTAACTCTAAGTAGTTACCTATTATAATGATAATACTTTTATATTGATTATTTTACGAACAAATTAGTTTTAAATTAATTTTTTTTTAACCGAGTGGCTGTCGTCGCCCCCTTTACTTGGCGCCCATGTGCCCGCACCCCTGGGCTGAAACGGCCCTGCCGGAATAGGTACATACTGTTTTATTGTCTAACACCTAGGTTTAGTCTAAATCCAGCCAAGAGTTTTGCTACTAAATTGCAGGTAACTAATATTGCATAAACCAAGTCTTACTCAAAATTGACATTTTAAAAGCTATTTAACATCTTTCTATTACCTATTACTTAATAATGAATTTTGTTTCTGCTTATTTCGTTTTTAGAACAACTTTAAATACAATCACTCGTGGCTGTAAATACCTTCTAAATCTACCTACATTTTATGCTTTCAAAAGCACAATATTTGTTAATAATATAGGTACATACCTGTGAAATTCTTAGCAAATCTAAGAAATAATATTCCTTCGCCGGCTTTAGAAAGGTGTTCGAGGTAAGCACACGATATGCCACCTTTCTGCTTCTGTACTCCCGACATTAAGACCAAAAGAAATCCCGGTAATTATTTCGAACACCGGAAACAGAGAAATTTTCGCTAAAATTTTTTATATAGACTAATTGAAGGTCGCTGATTACAAATTTCCTTTTGCGTTTTCTGGGAAAACGCAGCTTTTGAGAAAAAAAAATTGAAATTTCTCCCTTGACAGTTTAATTAGGTTTCTGTTTTCTTTTAATTTTCTGGATTTTATTGTTTTCTCTTCAAAATCGGTGATTAAACTTGCACTAGACTATCTGTTCATAAAATATTAACATTTTATTAAAATAATAACGGAAAAACTACAAATTTAATTGAAATCCTCGTTAAAATGCACACAATTTTAATGATATTAAAAAGTTACCATAATTTGACGCGTATGCCAGCAGCGATTATCGCATACTTAAATTAAAACAGCTTGGGAACGTTCTTTAAACACCTCGGGAAGCTTTTCCGCTAGACGATTTGGACACAAGGCAAGCATAAGAGTACTACAACCAACTTCAGTCAGTCAAAGAAAATTAGGAATTACGAGAGGCTCAAAAATATCGCTATTTGGGCGACCAGCCAAAGAATGATTAAAAAGGCGTTACAATCTATCGGTCAACATACCTGCAAATCAAGCAAATTTAACTAAACATGGCGAAGGACATTAAAGTGGTTAATAGGTATAATTATTAAAAGGTAGCACTCCAATTTTTGAAATGTTAAAAAAAAATAAGCCGCAGGCGAAATATTTTTGAGTGCCACGCAATGATGTCGCTTGGTTTTCAAGTGGGAAAAATAAAAAATACAACAGAAAATCACGAAAACAGTCAGACTCCTTTCAATTTTTATGTAATTTTACGTATCTTAGGTAGTGATGAGTTTATTTTTCTAGTAAACAGGTAGTTATACGACCCGAGCTAAGCTCGCTCGGGGCGGGGGGGGGGGGCTGCAGCCCGGTAGCCCCCCCTTGGTTGCGCCACTGCTTCTGACACATTTTCTCTCATTTTGTGATAGATGGCGCCTAAAATAAAATCTGGGTGATTTGTATTGAGCATCAATATTTCTTGTTTAATCCTTTGTCTCAACACTTGTATATTTTGAGGTCTGTCATAATAAAGTCGGTTTTTTTAGAATTCTGTACAGAAAATATTTAGCGGACATGGGTCAGGGCTATTAGCTGGCCATTCCTTACTGAATGTGTCAATTAAAAGTAAAACAACAAATATGTCACGTTGAAGTATGCGAAACTCCTCGAGAACTCGTTTATCATCAATTCAATTTGTCAAAATTGTAAACTCAAATAATTCAAAAACGGCTGAACTAAATGTCGACATATTTTTTAAATCGGTGAAAAGAAATTTTTTTTGTCTTGGTGGAAAACATATAGGGTGGTCCATTTAAAAAAACAAAAACTTGCAATTGTTTTTTAACTTTGCCATACGCTTATATTTTTTTTGACAAGTGTAAAAGATAACACAGCAAAAAGTATGCAACTTTTGTATTAAAAGTTTTTCTCTGTCACTTATATTAACCCCTGTAGGTGAGTACGCAAATATAAAAAAATTACCCTGTACACAGAGTATATGTTTCAAATGTAAGCTTTAACAATAAAATAAAGCGTCTAAATGGGATTTAAAATTTACCATGCTAGTCTTAAAATAACATATTAATGTATAGAAAGCGCACTGGAGATGGTGGTATGTTATGACAACAATAAATAAAAAACGTTTTCAATAAAATGTTTATTTTTTAACTTACTATGACTAAATTTTTCATATAATACAAGTTCATCTACATTCTACTAATACAAGAATCAATTACCAATCACATTACAGAATCCGATACGGACATAAATATATCTACAACAATAATTATCTACAAAAGTTAAAAAGTAAAACAGCTTAAAAAATCTAGCAACACCTAAAAGTGCAATCAAAATCAATTTTAAAATTTGACAGTCATCACGAAAAAAACAGATCATCAACAACTCATTCCATTCTCGCTTCTTTTTTTTTCCTATTTTAAACAATCAAATGGCACATGGTTTTGCAATTTTCTATTATGACAGTATTCCCAAATCTTGTTCAGGTTTCTATCATTGATTCTGCTATTTTTGTTGGATATTAACAACAAATAGTTTATTATATAACCTTTCTAACAATCGCAAGTCTCATATTGTAAGTAAAAAAGCGGTCAAAAGAAAGAAAGACATTTGTACCGATTACTAAATTTTATCACAATAAATAGGTAAGCTATGGAAAAAATGTGTACAGTGACAAATTTAGAAATCAAAGAGTAAAACTTTTTAATGCCATAAAACTGTAGCTAAATATTTTGTGTGCAAATTATAAAGTATATTGGAGCGTCTAAAATCAGTGTTTGTTTGCTACCAAAATAAAAAAGTTAAAATGCTGCTGCTTTATTGCGAATGTAGGCGAAATGCCCATGATGCCGAGCGATTATACATTGCGAGATATCCGGGAGGCGAAAGTAGACATCCAAGCCGGCCATATTTCAGTATTTGGGAACAAAGTTTCTGCTGAGGAAAGTCCTGAGAAGAAAAACTAAAATTTTAAAGAAGCATAATTAAAAATATTACAAAGTCCAATTATATTTCTATAGAGACAGTCACGCGGAGAGAAAACCAAATTATTGTATTGGGCTTTCGGAAAACTATACCTCCACAAATCCTGTCACCGACTCATTTAATACCAATTACCAAATCGATGAAGCGGCAGAATACAAATTTGTACAAGGAAATGTTTTTTATGCATATAATAATCTTTGCCGCTACAGTTAGAGTGAACTTAAGAGGCAACGTTGTCATAGAAGCTGCAATCAGCTCAATGCATTTAAAATAGCACGATTCCGATACCTACTGGGATTCTGATCCCGGAGAAAATAAATGTGGCAACACAGAGGGACCGAATTCACAACTTCAAAGACTTGAAAATAAGCGTGCCGGCAGGGTTCTCGCACTGCTCTACTAATTTGTGTTTTCATTATTAATTTATCGATAGATTTTGTAACTTTTTTTCAGTTTTCGTAGTAAAGGCATGGGTCGTTCACATATATATTGTTTTGTGTAAATATATAGTTTTAAACTTTATTTGGTGGTAACTGCCCTTAATTGAGTAAACTGTGGATATTAACGAACCTTCAACTAGTTGTCCGCCTACAAAAAAAAAATCAATTAACATTAATAGAACGAATAATAGTTAAAAACGTATACCATGAAATTCGGGGACGAAATCCTGAACTAACCACATCGGATGCAGCAGAAATATGTGGCACTTTAACGAAACTTTCCTCGCGTATTTTGGTCAGGGTTTTGAGAGGCCTCCCTCGAGAAAAAGATGAAAAAGAAAATAGTTGAAAGTGTAATGCCACAAAAAAACTCCATTCGTCGCACAATACATGAATTTTTTTTCCTAAATGAAATATTTACAATAAAAAAAATTATGTTTGCACCCTCAAATATTATTTAGATTTAAAACAGATGAATTTTAGGTATAATAAACCAAATCGACAACGCCTGGTTGAAAAAAGTGTATTACACCGAGAAAACATGGCGCAATGAAGGGCGCAAAGTTGAGAAGTTAAGATCTAAATATTAAAAGTTTAAGGCAGGCATTTATGGATCGACTTTCGCAAGGACTAAGAATTCCTAGTGGAAAAGGTCGTCGTCTATTATAGGATCAGGTTTTAAGGGTTAATGAAATAAATTTAATTTATAAAAAATGATATGACGTTCCGACGAAATTTCATCATTGATTATTTTTTGAAATACACCACCCCTGACAGCAATTTTGGACTTGGAGTATACATGATAAGATTTTGTTCACGGACGAATTACATTTAACCAACAACGAAATTAGTACGCAATACCTACGCTGTCACTCACAAAATTTTTTCTAGTATGTGAGCGCAGTGCAATGCATTTCTGCGACAAAATTATCGCGATTCAAAATCGTAGTGCGCATAAAAAATTAGTTTAACTTATGTAAAAGGAACAACAGTATGAAATGCAAAATGTATATTTCCCAAGTATTTTAATAAAAAAGTTAGCGTTTCCACAGCACTCTACAGTCCATTTATATCCAAGCACCAAAGCGTAAAAAAATTGATTAGGGCGTGTTGATAGCTTTAACTTTATGACGATTCATCAATCGGCATAAAATAGTGAGATGTCAAAAAGTGACAAATGGGACATGGCTATATCCAGAACGTCAAGTTGAATTAAAATATCGAAAAAATATGGGGTATCCCATTTAAATCTCAAAACCAATTGGATATTTGAAATGTTGTTATGGAGTGTATTATAAGGAAATAATTTATAAGGTAGGTAGTGAACTTTGACAAGTTATATTCTGATACAATAAATCGAAATGCGAGTAAATTAGTAAGTAGTAAAAAGTAGAAAGGCTCTATAAAAAAGTCGACGATTTATCGTGACAACTGTCAAATTTTAACGTCGTTTTTGTTTGAAATATAACTATTTTTACAGAGATTATTATTAATTGTATTATTATTATTATATTATATATTGGCAACATTTTAATGTTATGGAAACAATATTGGGTCCCAATATAAAAATTACGACGTTTCAAAATCTAGCAAAATTTATTTTTCTCAATCTACGATAAATTTCTCTCTAAGATCTTGACTTATCTGGACGTTACGTTTAAGTTTGTACTAGTTCCAAAACTACATCTAATTAGAAACGAGAAAATATCGTTTATAAATAAATAATCATTTTTATTTAGCACAATGTCATCTTTTTGGAAAACATTTTGTTATAAATATTGAGTAAATTTTGTTATCGTCAATACTGTCTGTTTAAAAAATATTGAAAAATGACAGGCATAAAAGAAATCACTTGACTTTTTTACCTCTCAAATTTGAATTTTTCTTTAAAAAGCGGTGTGCAGACCGGAAGATAATCCCTGCACACAGCCACAACCCATGTTTTCTGGATACTTTGTAAATTGTTGCCGACAACATTCCAACTCACAGAAGAATAGTGAGAATGATTTTTTTTTCGTTTTAGATTTTGCGATGTACTGATTACAATAAAAGCGGCATTAATACAGCTTAAGTAGGGTCTTGTGCAGCCTAGGTGATTTCGAAAGAAAAAAATCGTTGGACAAAGCACTTTTATCGACAAAAATTGAAAGACAACTTTCGGAAATAACAGTAGTTTGCAACGCGAAAACTCTCTTAAACGTTAAAAAAAGGAAAGATCACTTACAGTGTTGCCAAACGTGACTGGTTTTCTTAATGTTTATATTATGACGATCCACAATTTGCGCACATTCGCGAAAGAAATAATTGAAATGGTACTGCAAGTGCATTATTTCTACACTAGACTTACAAGGGTTAAAAGGGCGCTAACCGGTTTCTAATTCGTCTTTTTGTTTCAAATTCGTGATGTAAAAAATGTTGTTGTCCAGCAGAGCTCACGTGAAGGTGGGACATTTTCTGCCAGGATCGAAAACGGGAAAGGGCAATCAAATTGCGGGTTGGGTTATATCTTATAATTATCTTTGTAAACTCGGAATCATATTGCTATAATGGAAACATGGCAACAACCGATGGAACATCTATGAACGTTCGTCTTTTCGGCCGTCAGCTGTTATCGTCAGACAATCTAAATATTTCCGTTTTCTTCGAGTTTTTACGTTTTCGGATTTTTTTGTGATAGTTTTCGTTTCTTTGAACAAACAAGTGTATATTAAGACTTCTTCTACAAGTGATATTTTAGTGGAAAAAGCAAAATTTTAAGGGTACATGCCAAATATCGTACCTACAGTGAAAAAATTTTTATTTTTGTTTCTCTCAAAAACTACTAAATTTCGGAGAAAAACAACTTCGGATTCGTAATCACCGACCTCAAATTAGGCTTCAAATAAAAATTTACCGAAAAATTCGCCGTATGTATCCAGCTTTCCAAATAATTACCAGAAATAACCTGAACTAACCTATATCAAATTTTTTTTTCCATCCAACGATTTTTTGCCTTTTTAAAGTGTTCGATTTGAGATTTAAGTTTTTCAAAAAATCCAAAAAAGGTACGAAATTCGAGCTGACACATAAGGCACAAGAACCGCTTTTGTCAAATCCATGTTGACGTGCACTTTACAAATTGACAGTAGAATCGAAATATCGTCGAACTTCGGTTATGGATACAATGGACCATTTCAGAAAATATGATTTTGACAAGAAGTATAACCTAAACTTGCCACTTTGCCCACCAGCAAATATGGCCGTTGTCAAATTTGCCCCCCAGCGACGTCATCCTTAAATGGTCAATTTGCTATATTTCAAAAGTCGCTTCTTTTTGTGTGGCGGCGATTACCATCCGGTCTGTACAGCTGTCAAGGATGTTATAAAATTGTTCAATGGCTCCTGGCGATGTTTCCTGGTCTATTCACAACTTAAATTCTCAAAAATGTATCCCCAAAATTTCGAAAATTGTTTTAAAAAAGTTATCCGTTTTTTAATATTAAATTAATACAGCACATTTTAATTTTTCCGTTATATTTCCAAGTGTCTATTCATTAAGTATTGATTTTTATTTTGTGTGAAAAAAATTTAAGTGGAAATGACAAGACATTTTTTATTGGTGTCCCATTTTGTAACTTATTTTTGTATTTCAAAATTATTAATATATAGCTAAATACGTCATACTTTCTTTAAACGTACAGGGTGGCTCACCATATAATGTCCCACCCCCTTAATTTATTTATTTTTCATGCTAGGAAAAATAAAAAATATTAGCATAAAATAAATAAATAAATAAAAATAATAAATTTGGCAGGGGTGACCACGAAACCCCTCAGTCAATTCTGAACGTATTTCATATAACATACGTTATACCTTAACCCAAATTTCCAAAATGTTCACATTTGAAAGGGAAAACATTTCCAATGCCAGGTAAATTTTACCAGGTTGATATCAAATTAATAGAAATATTTTCCGTTTTTAATGTGAATATTTTGAAAACCGTTGAAGTAGAAAATGTCACTGACATTGATAAAACTTCCCATTCAGTAAAAACCTCTATATTTTTTTAAGCAAAAACTTTTGACGAAATCGAAATTTACTTAAGTTGAATGACAATTAATGTCATTATTGTATTGATGACACTGCATTTACAGGGTGTTTCAAAAGTACTAACACGCGAGAGGTGATTGTTGGCGTTGTTTTAAGACCAAAAGTTTTAATAAACTACGGTATCTAACGTTTCCCTTACGGAGATACAAGGTCTTACCAATAATAATAAATGTTTATTAACTTAGAAACATGTTAAGATTTTTTTTATAAAATTTTATGATTAAAATAGGCAGTTAGATACTTACTTTAAAGGCACGATGCATTCTTAGAATTGATCAGGAGCTGAAAAGGTGTCTTGTTTTTTTTTTTTTGGTAGAATCAGTTAAGCATAATGATTTTTTTTATGACCAAATAGAATAACCATAATCTCATACCGAAATTATAAAAAAAATGCCTTGTTCCCAACGGAAGCAATGTAAGTACAACCCTTCATATTATTATGAAATTTTTAACTTAAAGAATCACCCCTCACTTTTTGAACATCCTCTACCAGGCGATCGTAATCGCCATAAAGTGTAAGAGCCCGCGATACAAACCCTTTCCATGAAAAAAGCAGTATGCCACGTACTTTAAAAGTATATGACAGGGTACAAACCGCTCGATCTGTCGCGCTGCATTTAGCCGGATGTTAAAAAATTGAATTGCTTATGATTTTAACTTTGAAATATGCATGTGTCAATTAAAGATCAGTAGTGCTTTTAGTCCAGCTGGTAACTATCAGTACCACCTATTTTAAAATTCTCCGAGGATAAAATAGGTAGGTACTCATTTGTTGCCAGAGTTAACGGTGTCCCTATTATTGATATTAAATTGATAGAATCAGAATCAATCATGTAAGGTACAATGACGTAGGTGACGGAGGAGAGATTGATGAGAAAATTATTGTTGGCAGTCTTTCTCCAAATTTGGCCGTCTTTCTTTAAATTTGGCCGTCTTTCTCTAAACTTGTCCGACAACGTCGCGTCTCAAGTCAACTAAAAATTTTCCCTCCGCTGTCACCTACGGCATTGTACCTTACACGATTGATTTCGACTCTATAGTATAGTGGGTTTCAATCTCTTTCGTTGACTTATTGCCTGCCATCAAGTATTATCGATGCAAAAATTCAACTACCAGATAAAGCCCCACTTTGCTCTTAAAACCCTATTAAAAGCCCCTACACACGACTCAATCTGCAGGGTGTGTTTCGAGGCTTGAATAGTAAAAGGTCGAATTGGCAATTAAATGTCAAAAAATCGGAATTGCGCAGACTTTACTGTTGGAAAATACTTCGCCAAGAAAGAAATGAAAATCCTGAGGTAAAAAGTGGCTATTAGAGAGGAAAAAGTTTAGTCCTATAAATATTCTTAAAGAAATAGTACCAATTGACTTCAAAAACTTCCATTCCTTGGCTCTGTATATCTCTATTTAAATAATTGGTGTTGGAAATATCCCACGGGCAGGGTATATCCCTATATAGCTCACTTTTCTCTTTCAGACATTTTCAATTCAAAATGTTAAAAATTCGCGGCAATTCTCTGTCAGAATGTGCCTCGGCAAATATCGATGAAAATCGACCCAACTGTGCTCCACACGATCAAACTTCCAGGTTGTTAGAGTGGGGAGTCGGGAGATCCTATGGCCGCACCGACCAACCGCTTCATCTGGGTTTTGTTGGTCCAGCATCCCTACATACTACCCGACTTGCAGGGTCCCTGCAGATTGGCTCGTGTGTAGAGGCTTTTAATGGGCACATGTACAGACTTTGTTTAGGTGCCGTATTTGTAGAAACTCCTTGATGTTATTGCAGACAAATTAGCATGAGTTAGTGACAGGTGAAACAAAATTTCAAGATCCGGCCCTGTTTGGGAGTTTTGGAAATGTTTTGGTTTTTTTGACCAAAAGATCAATAAAATAACGTGAAACCGACTATACTATTACAGTGAAATTTTATTGGGATTTATTTTTTAACCAGTGTTGAGAGACATGAGACAAGACAAAAACCCAAATGGCGTATCCCCAGCCCCTCGCATATACCGGTCATTTAAAAAAAAATTAGAAATAAATTTATATTGGTTGTAGCCAAAAACTTTTTGGACCAAAAATGTTGGAATAACTTTACACATTTTTGTTCATTGCTGCGAAACCGTGTAGTTGATATTTCGCAAGGTAGAGGGTGCCGAATTTATCGAAAACTCTGTTTTTCCCCATTCTCTCCCTTTGTGAGTCATTGTCGGATCAATGTTTGTAAATGTAAAACATGTCGAACTTGAAAAAATGTACCAAAATCCGTTTCGGTCATGTGATTACTGCAAACAGAAATCAATAAACGAAAAAAAAAACAATTGTTCGCGCGATGCGCAGTACTTTAAAAGTATGATTAATTACAGTAATGTTAAGTTCAATAATAGTTGTTAACCCGTTATGGAGCACCAATGCTGTGGAAATTATAATTAACCAACGTTCATATTGGGTAAAAATACCACTCAAATTATTGTTTACAGTTTAGTTTTAAAGGAACAATTAACAGAAAAGTGAAGACTTTAAAAAATAATTAGTTTGCACCGTCAAAATATATTTTTATTTTAACAATGGGTAAAAGAATAACATGCAAAAATGGGAAAGGAATAGAAGGAACCAATATTGATTAACGAACATTTACATCACTTGTGACACTGCAAAACTAATTGTTATTTTTCAAAGTCTTGTAAAAGCTTCACTGTTCTATCAATTGTTCCTTTAAAATCAAACTGCACACAATAATTTGAGGGGGAAATTTAAGGTGGCAGACCAATTAGAACATTAATTTTCACTACTTTTCCTCAATTTTGTTTAATTATTAGGATTTGCATAAATGCCACCATAGAATACAAACGACAATTTTAATTCCAACATTTTTTGGCTAGAAACACTAGAAAATGAGATAAATCGATGTGCTTAAAGATTTTTTTCAAAATAGGAGATGCCATTTTGTGTGTCTTGTCTCATATGCCCTTCAACACTTTGGAAAACAAAAACTGCATCTAAAATTTTTTGTAAGGTAAAATAGCAGTTTGATTTTACTGTAATATAAGAGCCTCGATAAGAGCCGACAAAGTTAGATATTCGTATGCGATGCTTGCCCTATGAAAAAAATGTGAACAAAAAAATGCCGATTTGACTAGCACACATTTCAATAAAGAACATCATAGGTATATAAAAAAATTATTTTAATTTTTTCAGATCAATCTACGGGTTATTTTTTTAAAACTTGACATAGGCCAACTTTTTTATTTGAAGAGATACAGCTACAGTTTTTAAAGCAATGTTTTACGAATTAGTCCAACTAAGAAAAATATGTGGAAAAAATAAACGAGTTATTGCCAGATTGGGCGCTGTTTCAGAAAACTTATTTTCCTAAATGGCAACACCACATTTTTTTGACAAATTTTGATACATCTTGAGATTCTAGCTAAAACATAAACAATGCAAGTTTTTGATTAGAATGGCGGTTTACGAGCTATTATTGTTTAAAATTTAATTTTAATCCTTATAGAAGTAATGTAAAAAATTGTGCATTGGAAAAACTAGCCTACGAATTATATTGTTTGTCCCTGCTATCATAAGATGTGGTTGGTGGATTTAGGTTTACGAAAAGCATGCACTGAATTCCATGTTAGGCATCTCGACAAACCTCGTCCTAGTCCAGAGTATTTAAGACCGACTTTGGTCAAGTTGAAAGCAACTGGAAGTGTGCATTAAACAATAATAGCTTGTAAACCGCCACTCTAATCAAAAACTTGAATTGTTTATACTTTGTCTAGAATTTCAAGATGTATCAAAATTTGTCAAAAAAATGCGATGCTGCCGTTCAAGAAAATAGCGCCCAATCGGGCAACAACTCGTTTATTTTTTACACATATTTTTCTTAGTAGGACTAATTCCTAAAACTTTGCTTTAGAAACTATAGGTCTATCCATTATAATAATTATTTGACAACAAATATTAAAAAAATTATTTCATTAAAAAAATATAAAATTGAAATAAAAACATTTATATTGGAAGCAAACGCTCTAAAAATATTTTTCGAAATGCTTCGACTCATTAATGCTATTTAATATCATTGTGAATCAATTATATAATTAATCTTTTTCAGAATAATAATAATCTATCATCAAGAAAGTAGCATTTATGGAATACTTGCCACTTTTTATAAAAATATTCTTAAATATTTATAATTTTAAATACTTTTAAATAAATAAAATTTTCCCCTAACAAGCACGTCTTCGGGGAATTTATGAATACGTTTATTGAAGAATAACATATTAACATATTTATTACATTATAACTATTTGAAATAAACTTATTTATTATTATCTCTTCAAATAAAAAAGTTAGCCAATGTCAAGTTTTAAAAAACTAACCCTGTATTAGTTAATAAAGAAACAATTATGATGTCTGTCGTGGAATATCTTAATAAATTATAATTTAATTTAATTATCCAAATTGGCAACCGGAGCCTAAGGCAGTGGGAGCATAAAAAGTAATTTAACTGACAGCCAAAAAAATATTTGGTGTGCGGTGCATCTGTCATTGTGAGTGCGATTTTTAAGATGAAAAAGTGTATACGCGTTACGCGTTGTAATTGTTTTTATGTTTATAAATTTAGACATGTCTCAAGCGAGTTATTTGTTTTATTTTTATATAATTTTGTATTTTCTTTAAATAAAATCTAAATGTATAATAAAAAAAGTTATATTCAAAAAAGTTTTATGCACGTCTACGATACGCTGCCTAAAACTCCATATTACGACAATTATTTTCTTTCTCTTCATACGTCGTAGTGCTATCCTCGTGCGCCGGACTATATTAAGGAACACATGACCTTTAACCTCACTCGACCAGATCGACTCAGAGAGTGTAACCCCATTGAGCTTATAAATGGTTCAATTTTTGTTCGAGCCTAATGCGGCAGAATAGACCAAGCGTTTCGTACACTGTCACCACGAATACCTAATTCATGCTATACTGCTTTTTTAATGGTAAGAAATTTCGTCGCGGGCTTAGAAAAATATCATAACAAATTACATAGAAATAAGCTTTCAATCTCGTCGATGAAAATTTCACAGTCACAATATCAAGCGAAAAAAAATTTAACTCAACAATTTTATGCTTGTGTGTTAAATTGCATATTGTAAGAAAATTACTAACAAAACAATTGTAAGTTCTGTACAAAAATTGATTAAAGATTTTTTTTTTGTAAAAATTAAGCCAAAACCATCTAAAAATAATTTCAAAATTGTTCACTAAACTAAGAAATTCTAAACAGATCAAAACCTTAAATAAATATCACAAGGGTCTTTCGAATCACACCAAAAAAAATCCTTAGATTATGCACTAAAACCAATAATTATTATTTTTTGAACCAATATTACTATTTTTAAACGTCAAATACACTAAATCTATTCTTCTGGGCTCGCATTTAATCTTAAACCTTTTAGAAAATCATATAGCAGTTTAATAGAAGCAATTAGTCTTATTAGATCTGTACTTCAAAACGGTACAGAATGCATTGGACTAACATTGACGATTTTTGTTTTATCTACTATAGGTCGACACAGTTATCTGCAGCTGCCAAAAAATGCGAAAAAATGAATGTTCAGTAGTTTACGTTGTTGCCATATACTGTTATTTAATTACAATTTAATATTTGTTAGCAAGGAAATCGGGAATTATTAACAATAATCATTGAAAATAAATAATATATTTAAAAAACTAAGCATATTTTAATATAATTTCAACGTCATTCAAAATTTCTTTTTCTCCCATTAATTTTGATAATGAAATATTAACGGTAGTAGGTGATTCTTGTTAATTTAATTGGTTGACACGGGTCGTGTGTCGCTTGCAAGAACAACCGATCGATATTAGTTTTGTTTTCCCGCCGAAAAATAATTTCCTTTTTTTCTTGCATTTAATACATATCGGTGTAGCACGCGCATGACTACGCCATGTTTTAAAATAGTGCTTTTCCTTATCGATACGTCGTAGCCACAGACTCGTGTGTCGACCTGTAAGTATGTTTTTGTGTTTCCACGCTTGTGACGTCATTACAAATATGGCCGGCTTGTATATTGAGTGTTATAAAATTCGCATGCATCAATATTTACGAGGTAAGTTATAAAACGACATTGCTGCCAATGACTACCTATAAAAACAAGAATACTAACCGTACATCAATGAATGAACTGACCATTTTTTATGCCAATTTTTTATCCTAAATTTTTTTAAGAGGCCTGTTACAAACCGCCATTCTTCAGCTTACCCCTAATATTAAACTGTTTATACTCTTACAGAAAAAAAAGGCTTGCAAAGCTTTAGATTTAGTGGCGGCTGATTGTTCTATCCTGAAATAATTTAGAAAAAATGTGAGGTTAATTCTTGTTTTTTCCTATTTAAACTCCTTATTTATAAGTTTAACATAATAAAAAACAAAAATTTAACAAAATTATTCTTGAAGCTAGGTATTACAAATTGTATAATTATACATGTTACAATTTTCTTTCAAAATAGAGGTTGGTTATACAGAACGGTACACAGCAAAAGCACAGATTTTTTATGTAAGAATATTTGTATTTACCCAAACTTAACTTAGTCCAACAGTTCACAATATCCGAGACACCCTGTGTCTGACGCAAAAAGGTTGTGAGCATTTAAACGCAAGGGCCGCAGACGTACATCATACGTCAAAATTTTCAAGAAATTTAAATTCCGTCCAAAAATGCCTGCAAAATACCAAATTTTTGCAAAAACGTTTATTTAGCAACATTATTTATAAAAATCAAAAAATAACTTTAAATTTTGAGACCCTATACCACGGTTATTACCTTTTGGACTAGGGTGCAGTTGGATTAAAGAGTAATATTTTTTGCATAAAGACCTCGTTTATAGGAGGAGAGCCGACGGTATGGAAACGATATTATATCAACACAATTTGGTAAAAATCAATCAACGTGGTACCCCATTACACATATTGATAGGCCAATTTTCTATTCCGAGCATATGTCATGCCATAATTCATGACATTGACACTTTGACGAGCTCAATTTTATTATTAATAAACAACTTTCATATCGATCTGGCCAAGTGAGATATGTACCAAATTAATTTGAATTCCTTATAATGAATGAAATTTGAAATGCGCAAGTGCATGGCCAAGTGATTTTAAAGTACAAACGTGTCAATTAAATATCAATAATAAAGATTGCAACAACACCTATATTTTGGTTGGCAACAAGCGGGGGGCACTTTCAACCACTGGTCGAATCTGCCCCACTCGACATTTTTTTCCAAAAACAGCGTTTTACGCGAAACTTGAGGTTATAATGTTTACAAAAATTTAAAAATGAACCAAAAGAAGGACGGAAAGTTAGATATTTATAATCCAAGCTATTAAAACACATACATTTTAAACTAGGTGCCCACTGTATCAGTTTTACAATTTTTTAGATGGTAAGGACCTATAAAAAGAAACCAAACAAGAGCTTTCTTAATGAAAATAATAAAAAAAAAAACTATTCGACAAGTTTTGGGCCATAATATGTCTGAAAGGGCGGCAGCAAGAGCTTATGACGATAATCGTAGTACACTGCATTCTAGGACGAGAAAACTAAAAAAAAATACGCTCAGGAGCACCTAGCTAGAATGTTTAAAGAAGACTCAGGAAACGAAAGTAGTGACCAAGAGCTTGATGGACAAGAAGCTATATATTCAAGCAAATATACTGTAACTCAAGTATTTGTTAATAGCCAGGAAAAGAAATTTGTAAAATACATTAAGACTTGTTCAGACATGAATTATGGCATGACATATGCTCGGATTAGAAAATTAGCCTATCAATATGCGTGCATTCCTCCCGACTGCAAATACCCCATAAAATGGGATGCGAAGCAAAGAGCTGGAATTGATTGGCAAGTGTTTCATAAATAGAAACAAGAACGAGCTAAGCTTAAGAAAACCAGAAAGTGCGAGCTTGGCGAGAGCCGCGGGTTTTAATAAAACAGAGGTGTTGCAAGTGGTTGCAAGCTATGAAGGTCGTTGCTCCTAAGGGACGGAAACAAGTCAGTCAAAATAGTTCTGCCGAACATGGCGAATTAACAACATTCGTTGGGATAAATAATGCTGTGGGCAATGCCTTGCCCTCCGTGTATGTGTTTCCTAGGATACGCAATCCAGACAAGTATCTTATTGATGGCCCAACTCTCAGCCTAGCCTTAGAAAGCTCTAATGGTTGGATGACATCTGACTTGTTTTTGGAAGTCCTGAAGCATGTTAGAGATCACACGAAATGCGACAAAGACAATAAAATACTTTTATTATTGGACAATCATGATACTCACACAACTGGTAAGGCTATAAATTTTTGCCATGATAATGGCATAGTCATATTATCAATACGTCCCCACACATCACACAAAATTCAGCCTTTAGATGTCGGAGTCTATTGTGCTTCTGCTTTTAACGACTGGATGACAACATCGATTAGAAGAAATAGAGCGCGAGAAAAAGAACCGCAAAAATATTCAAGAGGAATGGAAACTTAAAAGGCTATTAGTCACAAAACAAGTGTTTGCTGATAAATACCACTCTCAAAAAGTAAAAACTGGTTGTAAAAGAGCAAGTAGTTCCGATTCAGAAGAACATTTCAGTTTAAAATCAGACGATATCAGCGATGATTTCAGCGAGTAAGAAAATGAGCCTCTCCTATTATGCCCTGAGGACAAAATAGTTGCTGAAGATTTTTTACTGATAAAATTTCCAGGAAAGGCGCAAATCAAATATAACATAGGAAAATAAACGGAGATTATAAACGAAAACGAAAATAAATTAAAATTTCTGCGACAATAACCAACCAGTGACACCTTCCTTTATCCAACAGTTGATGACGAATCGGTCATTGAGCGCATTGATGTGGTTTTCAAATTACCAAACCCGAAGTCAGCGAAAACTGCTCGAACTGCCAGCCTTTTTACATTCAGCGTTAATCTTCATTCATATAATATTTAATATTATCTTATACGTTTTTGTATTTCTTATATTTTTTTTATGCAGATTTTTTACGTTTGTGCTTTTTTGCAATTTAATATAGTTTAATTTAAACAAAAGAAAAAACAATCTACCCCTTGGGAGGGACACATTTATGTCAAATGGTTGAATGTTTCAATTAATTAATTAAAATATCTGATCTTAATAATTGTTGAATTATGAAATGTAATACTATATTCTCCTGTAAAAGAAATAATAACTAGAAATTTTGTGATGCGATTTAAGTGGGATGGTCCGAGACCGACCAAAATTTTCAGCAGGTTGGAATTTGAAACCCGGTCGTCGAAAACCGGTCGCGGACGGTCAAGAATGATAATTCAGTGTCATTTTGTGGTAACAACATACGTGTTGAAAACTTAATTGACATCGGTCGATCATGGTCACTTAGTGTGATTCCTGCTTAATTAATCTATTTAGCTTTATCGTTTGAAAAAGTTTGTAATTAGCTCTTTGTTTAAATGTTTGTGATCCTTATGGATTTAATTCAGAAGTTATGTTGCAAAAATTTTGGCGCCTTTTTGTTAAATTTCTAAAATTCATGCATGCCAATTTTAGTGCTTCTCTACTACAGTGGGATGGGATTTGGACCAGCAGGGAGCCAGTCATTTGGAACTTGTATGTCCCGATTTGTCTCGATCTTGTATGTAAGTCGGTAATAAGTTGGTTTGCCGATACGTCTGTACGTCTGTAATAATTTGCAAGAAAAACTCGTTAATTGTCAACGTCTGAAAGTCAATATGTAACACTACATTCATAATGTATCTGAGAACGTTTGCAATGATTTTCAGGGCCTTGTTCTGAATCACCTGGAACTTATTAAGCTCCGTTCTGCTTATGATGCACCACGTAGGTTCCTAACTGTCGCAATATATTAATTGAATTTTGCCTCCAATTTAGCCGTCGAAAATAAGTCCCAGGTATTTCATCTCCTGGCACCAGTTCACTTAAAATTACTTTACGGCACGGCAAAGTAAAATACCTGTAATAAGAAATTCACGATCTTTAATTTGATACCTTACTCGACCAGATCTAGTATGAGATTCATGTGTTATATCTACCCCTTTGTGCGCGTCAAAATTCAATTTAGATTTTTTTTTATCAAATCACGATGACATACGACTTCCATAACGCCGGCTGTAAGACTATGTGGTTTTGCAGTCTACCATTTATTTGCGGAAAACCTGTATGAATGAAGCAAGCGCAGATTCGATAAAGGTCTGGTGTGTTGTTTCAACTTGTTCAACGTAATAGCGTTATTAGGTTCAAATTATCAATGTTCTGTTGGATTACCTTAGGTGAGTCTGTCATAATATATAAATTCAATGATAACAATTGTTCATAAAATGTTATCTTTTGAAGTAGTTTGAGTTAACAGGTCATTGCTAAATTGGACCTTATACCGCCTAGCCTATTTATATACAGTGTAGTGGGAAACAAATGCAATACTTTTTTTTTATTTCTTGGAATTAAACGGTGGTTTATTGTTATTTTTGAAATTCCCGATGGTAGCCCGAATCGACTGTAATTAGGAAATATATTTATTTAGATATTTATTTGTTTTTACCCACTGTATATTAATTTTATTAATTTTTTATTAAAACGCCTACTTTTTCGACTAGAAGAGTATACAAGCTAAAAATATAATAATAGTCGTTTTCGGAGGAAACAATTCCACCAACCCTTTTCTACATTGTTTTTTTGAACATTCCTTAGAAATTAGAAATTATCTTCAACCTATTTTAAATTTTGCTCATTTTCCACTTTACCCACTCTGCGCTCCAAAGTACTAGACTCGATGCCGCTATCCTCATCAGCACTATCTAGCAGACTAGCTTCTCCCTTAACAAAGTTTTTGTTACCAAACGTAGTGGTTCCGTCAAAGTCTCTTTTAAGTGGTTCGTACGAAATTTTACTGCTTTGCTCAGAATCATTAACCGTCAAGGGAACGACTTTGATCGGTTTATAAGGTAAAACGTCAAAACATACATTCTTGATACTAACACTGTCCTCGTTGGGTGTGTCAACGTGTTGCACCAAAAATCGACTTTTACCGAACGTTGAAAATGTGGGTTTTTCTCGTAACGTCACAGGTTCCGGAACGGGTTCCATCGTGAAAGTTCTGCTCGATGTAAAAGCACTGGGACTGGGCGGTAAATCTAATTTTAGTTTGTTTCTCGTGTGGCGTAGTCCCCCTAAAACGTCTGCGGGGCCTAAAACAATGTGTATTAATAGTATTTGACTAGACTTCAAGAAGTAAAAAATAATATCGTTATTGTTGTAAGTGTTAGGGAAATGGTCATACTAATACATGTCATACACGACTAGCGTGCAATTTTTCTTGACGTGCTCTCTTCAAAAACAAATATTGGCATGTTACTGTTATTAAGTAGCTCTCACTTTAGTTTTTAAGATAAAACATATCTTATTGGTTTTTATATTTTTGCACCAATCAGGGTGCTTATAGAACCAGACAAAATTTCAATTCTTCACTCCCATCCCAAAACGGTACTAGCAAAAAATTCAATTTTTTATGAATCACCTCTCTGAATCTTTGAGAATTATTCAATCATTAAAGACATTGAAAAGAAGGGTTAAAGCGATGATTGAAGACACTAATAAGATGCGCAACCGTATGGGATAAAACGTGGCAAAAATAATGCTCAGTGCGAAGATCGCATTACTGTCGCAATACGCAAGAATAGTTAAGCGCATCTCCCTTGTCTATGGCTATGGCATGGCCCACGCGTCGACTCTAGCTTCGAGGGTCGTCAGGTTTCTGCTATAGTATACGGTCTACGGCAAAATGCAAAATTTGCTTACGATTATGAAATTAGGAGATAAAAATGAAAATGTTACCCAGGAATTATATTTTTATACATTTATTACACAATGACAAAAGTATATTAGTATACAACATTATTTATAATGGAAACGAATCTGAATGACGCGAAGGAGTTATCGGTGGCCAGAGCTATCTCGAGCTCTGATCTCCGCTTGCTTCCTCTCACCATTAACAGCAATACTCCGCTGTTCAAATGGAGCCTGGAGAAAATGGGGGTTAGAACTAGGTACTGGGCTACCGGGGGGGGGGGGGGGGGTGGTTCGTTAGCTTCTTGCAGCTTGCGTGTGACAATGTGTGGACGCAGTGACGACGAAGGCGGTATCTTTGGTGAGGTAATGATATTAGATATTGAAGAGATGTGGGAAGAGAACAGCGCCTTAAGGGACGCCTGCTTCTAGGGTTCTGGAGGTGGAGAGGGAGTGGCCTATACGAATGCGGATTTTGCATCGGGCTAAGTAGGATTGAATCGAGATTGTAGGGATAACCCAGGGCAATTGTTTAGTGAATCAGTCCATCGTGCCAGACGGTGTCAAAGGCTTTTTCAATGTCGAAAAGGATCATACCAACGTACTGATTCCATTTGAAGCCCTGGGTTATGTACTCTGTGAGTCTAAGGGCTTGAACTTCGGTGTTTAGATTTTCGCGAAAGCCGAATTGTTCGTCTGGAAGTTCGGCGGTTTTTTCCTTTAGGCGTTCTAGAATGATAATTTCCACGATTTTTGCCATGGAGTTGAGGAGGGAGATGGGGCGATAGTTTTGGGGAAAAGTGTGGTCTTTTCCGGGCTTGGGGATCATGATTACAGTGGCTTCTTTCCACTTTTTGGGGAAATAGGTAAGGCGGAGTATCGTATCGGCGATGGATGCCATGGTTGCCAAGCCTTTGCGGGGGAGGAATTTGAGGATTTTGTATGAGATCTTGTCGGGGCCTGGGGCTTTTTTGGATTTGCGCGAGCGAATAATGTCAGCGACTTCGCGGGGGGAGACTAGTCTAAGGATTTCCTCTGTTTCGAGGGAGCATGTGATTGTTCTGGCGGTGCGCTCCACCAGTCGTTCATGATCGGGATCTATGTTATGTTATGATTATCGTTGAGTCTGCTGTGTCTCTTGTATGTGTCAGCGAAGGCTTCTGCCTTGTCTGCTTCCACGTATTTGAGACCCTGTGCGGAGTAAGTAGGGCGAATTTTGAGGGTGGTTTGAGTACGGAGGGCTTTTTGCATTCGCCAGATGCCATTGTCTTGGGGGTTGAGTTGGCCCATTGGGTTTATTTGAATTCACGGAAGGCTGTTGTTGTCTGTCTGTTTAGGACATTGTAATCTAAATCACAATGTATTGCACATGCTTTTATACCTGTTCAAAGAAATTTAAAGCCTGATGATATTGGGGGTACCTGCTGGAAATCAAAGGCATTGCACGAATAATATGCAAATAATAAACAAATAATAATAATTATCGGTAAACCGTAATTAAATATTAGGCAGATCAAGATCAGCCGGTAGACCGCATACTATAGTGCCTACCCCTAATTTTCCTTGACCGCGAGAAATATCCCTAGACCAAACGTTACCATAACTGCTGAATGTGTACTCTTCTTTATAGAAAACTAATTGTATTAAAGAAAGAAAACAAGGTCTGTCTATACCACCAAAATAAAATATATTTGTCCTTTTAGGGTGAAATAAGGGTTAAAGAGTGTACATAATTTAATTTGACATTAGGTTGTACTAGTTTCGACTTTAGTCAAAGTCAAAATTGTATTAATAATATTTATAACATTATTATTGTGTCAAAGCTACGTGCTGTTCATATTGATTGTTCACCATAGTTTTAAGTGTAGTTAGCCCTGTTTTTTCGAAATAAAACCTTTTTAAAAAGAAACTTAGTTGATCGAGTCGTTTAACTCCCGAAAGGAACCAAAACCGATTGATAATAACATTTTTATTGTATCTACTAATAATGTCGGACAATGTTAAAGTGTGCGTGTGTATATTTTGGTTGCTTTAACCGAAGACAAGCCAATAACAACAAGCTTTAAATTTCCTATTTTAAATTAAAACTGCGGTAAATCTAATATTTTTATATCAGCCGAGGAATCCTTAAAAAATAAGTACATTTGTGAAAAACATTTTATTAAAAACTTATTTTATGTGTCTGGTGGCTGAAAAAAACTGCAAAAAGAGGCAACTCCGATATTGTGGAAAGGTAAAAAAAAACTTAATGTTTCGTAATTTTTATTTTAATAAAATTATTATCCATCAAAGAAAAGCAGGGTCAAAAATGTTTGTTTCTTTATGTAATTCAGAACCCCTTATTTATCTATACAGGGTGTTAATAAATGATACATATGTTAATAATTAAGGTTGTAATTCTTGGGACTATTTTAAGCAAAAAAACTTTATATGAAATTATGTCCTAAGCATTCTAACTTTTAAACCCCAGGGTGTACATATACTGGGTGGCCAAATTGGAATGGCCACTAACCAATCGGTAGAAAATTAGGCTTTTCTCTTCATATTGCCCAATTAAAAGATTTAAAAATATAAAACATTTTAATCCTTAGGCTATTCCGAATCTTTTTTATTCTAAACCTTTTACTAGTGCAGTATACAGAATACAGAAACGAGACTAAGTTTGAAAATCCGTTTATCTCAAAATCTTAATATGTTTATATTATTATTCGAAAAAATTTTAACATCTCCCCACTATTTTATTTTTTAAGATGCTATACATTTTTAAATCTCTAATTGGGCATTATAAAGAGAAAAACCTAATTTTCTACTTGAGTATGTTTGTTACGCCACCTAGCGGACAATGTAGAAACTGAAAAGAATTTTCTAACAGTCTCTGAGATACGGCCGGTAACCGTTCTTATTTGGCCACCAGGTACATATATCAATGCAATTTTAACACGCCTAAATTCCAAATGTAATTTTTTAAAATCTATATACCGGGTCTGCCAACGAAGCGGGGACGAAAGATTAGATCCCTATCGAAGAACTTTCAAAAATACTGAAACAGCATGAGGTCTGGAATTAAAAGTGGCATATTTTAAAAATATCAAAAGAGTGAGGCGAACTAAACTTCTATTTTTTTAAATGAAACACCCTGTATATTATTGTCCCAAAAGATGGGCATTGATCATTTTAATATAGGGTTATGTCAATTTATTTTTAGCAGTTTAAGAAATAATTACGATTTTATCTAAAAAATTGAGTAACCATTTTCAAATTATGATATTATTAATTTTAATAACAAATCAAGTAATGTATCTATCTATTGTTATTATAAACTGACATTAAAAATAAATGTGGATTAATACGTCTCTGCGAAAGCGAAAACCGAGTTTATGAGGGGTTTTATTGCAGTCATTAAGCCAAACGAAATATGTTGGGAAGTACCAAAACCAACTGAAATTTGATACCTCTGAGAGTTTACCGTATTTTAGATATTTGGATATTAACTTTAAAAGCCAACATTTTTGGTACAGTCGTCAACACTATGGACGAGAGGCAGGCGGCGTAAAGGCCCCATTATAGTTGGGGATTTCTTATTGCAATAAATAATTGCACGGTTTTCATTGCATGCATGCGCAAAGCGAGTTTAGTAAAAGTAGCTCCGGATCTATTTTTATTACAGTTGCAAGTGCAAGCCTGGGGAATTATTTGGTAATTTCGGTGCCGCTAATTTGAAAAAATATGAGTATTTTTGGTTCTACCTAGATTTCTATCATTTTTATATTATGGTTTGTTTTGGTTGTTATTCTCACCATTCACATGAAGTTTATCCATTTTAATTCCTATAAATAACGAACTGTATATATTCAAAACAACCCGAAAAAGTTAGGTAATCTGTCATGTTATATTATTTAGTTGGCAGCGTGTATAAAATCAAAAAGAAAAATGCTCAATATTTGCACGCTATAAAGCAATTAGCAATTTTCATTGCAGCAATTAAAAATCGCTGCATTAAAAAATTTCTTCAGAAAGAAACACTTGGCAGCTGTAATGCCACCTTCAGGGAAATAGTGACCACAGAAAAATATATGGCCTCTGCGTATTTTTACTGTCTTCAATCAACGGTTAAAGGCCTACTGGTCGATAAAACCAACTATAACCTGCCGGAATACTATAATGATAGTTTTTGATTAGGTTTTTATAATCATATTTCTTTTGATTACTGCTTTGGCCAGTCCAATTTTATTCTGTGATGAGTGGATGCATTGATTTGTGTCGGTTTATTTACATTGTTAAATTTATTTTATGTCTGTGATTGTTCAAATTGTAGTCTGTAATAGTCTGTAGGTATACTTTGTTAATGAGAATGTAGCATTCTTTAAACAATAAAGTATATTTTATTTATTTCTGATTTACAAATGTGCGAATATGTAATTAAATTTTGGTCTCGAACAACTAAAATAGTACTTTCTATGTGAAAATTCTTGACTTAATTTTCAAAGATAGCGGCAGGGCGCCATCCTGAATAATGGCAAAAATATATAAATATTTCGATAAAATTTTATTAAACTTGGGGATCGTTTGTAGATCGACACCACTTGCTGTTTTAAAATTTTATTTAATAGGGCGCCCTGCCGCCCTCTTTGAAAACTGAGCTAGGAAATTACACTTAAAAAGTAGAATTTTAGCTATACTTGAACGTAGCAAAATTGCAATATTTTTACATTTGTTAATCAAAAGTTAACAGGGGGGAGACTTTATACGCGCACTGTATAATTGTTAACATTTGTTTTCAACAGTTGCAAAGATATAATAATATGCTTAAGACATAGGAAGTGCATACGTACCTTTACTAACTTCTTGTTCTTTATTAATTTTAACTATTCTAGCTGCCAGATTTCTTAATGGTAGCACTTGACCACAAGTATTTTGACAATTTCCAGAAAATTCCGTTGTGTCGCTTGTACTTCCTGGCGTCAAATCTTCTAGACCACTATCAGGAGTTGAATTTTCTATCCAGTTGCTACTTCCTGGGAAAAATTGAGAACACAATATGGAATTTAGGTCGAATGGGCGGGATGAACTTGACACCATAAAGTCATCATTGCTGTTGTCTAAAGTACCTAGAAAGGAAATTATTTTTCAGACAATGTATTATTTTAGGCTATTTTACATATCCACCCTGACTTTCTTTTTAATTTTCACAATTGCAACTGCTTTGCCGAGAGCGGACCTGACAGTATCTGCTTAAAGTGCCTTTATATGTACAAATTGGAACCACATTTTGAGCATTTATTAAACAAAGAAGTTTATGTAAGTAAAAAGATTTGTTAATTTTTGGAATTAAATATCCGATATTGCGAAGTGTATAGATTTTATCAATAGAGATCGACCAGATTGGAACTTTTAAAGTTTACTAACAATCGTCTGAGATTATTCGTACAGTTAAAGATATATCTATACTATACATTCAAAGTTTGGCATAAGTATAAGCTATACGGTCTTAACTAAGCGAAAAATTGAAACTTGTAAATCAGTCACGCCTAACAACCCATAGGGGTGAAAAATGGTAATGGTCTTAAACATACTTAAAATTTGGCAGTTAAAGTCGATTCTCACATACCAGATTGTGCCCCGAATGTGGGTGAATTCAAAATCGGTCTCCTACAGGTTGTAAAATGCGATTTTTATGTTTTGTATTGCATGTTTACAATATAATTTTAGTCATGTTGAAGAAAGCAATCTAAAATGGACAATTAGTAACGGTAATAAAGTTATGTGGATTTTATACAATGTAATATTTATTTTTTATATGATAGTTGAATTTATAGGAAATTACGGCATTAGGTATTCAACTCGACAAAGGACTACCTACAAACCACTTATAATTCAGGAAAGACGGCCTTACAAAATTGTAAAAATCTAAACATAATAAAGTATTTGTAAGGTGTTTTCAATTTAAATATCATTGGAGAACACAGTAGGCGCACAGCCGTAGATCACTCCTACATGTGTGTCGGGACTGTCAGTGCACAGTCTGATAACTTCCACAACAATGATTGTTCTTATGCTTTCCTTGGAATATATCTTGTGTTAACAGGACATTGATAATTTAGACCTAAATCGCGCACAAATTCCTAAACAGATTATTAAGAAAGTCATATAAGAGAGACTGACTGAATGAGACTTCAATGACACCAATGGCATTACAATTGAACGTCAAATTTATTGGATATAATAGTCGCGTTGATCAGAATCGAGCGCTCAAGTAGCTCTACAGTACAGTTTTAAGCTGGAAACCATGTTAGGCTTCTTAACGGACCTTCGTATATAGAAAATCAGTTATATAAGAGACGATACTACAATATTGATCAACTTCGAGAAGTTACTCATCAAACCTTTAGGCTTTTGCAAGGAAGGCCTATTATCTTATTAAATCATTGCGAAGAATCGAAACGGTGTGTCGAAAGTGTTTAGAACACAACGGTGCCCAATTTTTGTAATTTAATAAAATAATATATTTGTTTTATTGTTAGTTTAAAGCTACTTAACAATATAAAGTTGTATAATAAAAATAATGTTGTTAATTTTGTTTTTTATTTGCGGGCACAGCCTTCCATATACGAAAAAATATTTATTTAAAAAAAAAAATGTTAAAATTATCCCTTTTTAAAAGAAATAAATATGGACAATTATTTATATACTTTTAAAAAGCTCTTAAAAGGATGGATAAGACAAAGCAATAATATATAAAGTGTCCCATTTAAAAAAACACATGTTTGGGTCATAACTCAAAAACAAAACTTTTAGAAAAAATCTAACTGAATGCCACTGAATTTTACATAAAAACTGTAATAACCCATTTTTACCTTATTGATAAGTTATCAAATAATCGAAATACAGAGAAGCGTCAAAAATTACAAATTTTCAAAATCGCCTTGTATGTCAGAAACGGAGAGGGCTATGAAAATTTCGTTGGCGGCAATAAAAATTTTATAAAATAATAGAACAATACGCCGCAAACCTCATCATTCTATCTTTTATAATAAGGGAGCTGGAATATGAAAACACATGAAAACTGGACACCCTGTACATGAAACGGTGAGTAAACGTTTTTTTGTTTAGTTTTTATTTTTTTGCTGGTATACATTGTGATCTAGAAGGACTGTGCTCGTGTGGCAATATATGGGTTTTCTAAATATCAAATAATCATATAATGTGTTTCCAACAAAAAGCAATTTATCAAGGGGAAACCACTGCGCTTTGGCTTTTGGTAAGGTCAATTTGTACTCCAGCAGGTATCTAGTAAATTTTGAAATCTATGAAGGCAAAACCCCACGGTCAAATCCTAAATATTAAGAAAGATTTGGAAAATGTGCAGCACCACTCGTGAGTCTGATTGGTCATTTTTCACCTGATGTTCCAACACCTGCAGTTCTTATTTTATTTTGATAAGTTGTTTACCAATTTTCCATTACTTGCATATTCACAATTACGTGAATATACCGCAACTGGAACCATTTGGGAAAACAGAAATAGAAAAGCTGTCCATTAGATTCCAAAGAAAAATGAAAAAAAAGTCACGAGGTTTTGCGGTTTCCGAAAAGTTAAAAAAAATACTGACATTGTTTTAATAAAATGGGTGGATAACGCGGTGGTGTGCACTGCATCAACAGCATTTGGCCTCAACCCAACCTCAAATGTGCAGTATTATTTTAAAGTGCAAAAGCAAAAGATAAGTGTAAAACGTCCTTGCACTATTACTCGTTACAATAAGAACATGGGGGGAGGCGTGGATTGGATAGACCAAAACGTAAGCCTATATAGAATTGCAAATAGAGATAAAAACGGTGGAGCAGCATTTTTACATGGTTAATTGACGGTCCTGTTGTAAACGCGTGGCAGTTACAAAGATGGGCTCATCCGGTAATCTCACAGCAAGAATTTAGGCGTCATATTGCAATAAAGAAAACGCAAACGCGAAGACACACACTACAAAATTCTTCGCTAGGAGACTTAACCACTGGCCAATTCCGATTGAAAAAAAAGAAGATGTGCTATAACAATATTGGTCGTACAGAGTGCGATGTTGAACTATGTGTTAAATGTTTCAAAGAATAGTATACGCAAATGTAAAATAAATAAAAATGAAACTTGTTAAACTTATCTATTTTTATTTTTATTATATTACCCAGGGTTGCCATATAGCAACGCACTATTGCATAAATATTGGCGAAACAAAAATCGAATTAATCTAATTTTTATAATCCTTTAACATCGAATAGTCGTTTTATAAAAAAAAAACTGTAATAATAACAAAAAAAGTTCTGAGACATATCGGGCCTGTCCAGCATTTTACCTTACTTTCTGCTCTTTTTGTTTTGACTGTTGTAACGGGCAGATCGTTAATTTTTAGTAACAAAGCACAAAAAAAAACGATATTAAACACAAAACCCAAAATTTAAAATATGTTTAGGTAAATTAAATCAGAAAAATGTCAATTCTCAAAAATCCATCGGGATCGGAGAACAGTAGCGGATTTTATTTACGCTCGAAAACATGGCCAAATCGACAAATTTGACCGTTCAGCAGAAAATTGGTGATCGCTACTGTAGCGCTACGTTCTGATTAACGCGACCAATGTCCAATAGTGTTTCCGACAAAAATGAACTTATAAAAGTGCTATTTCTATCTTAAAAGCGTATGTTCTACACCTGATGCTTCGTACTCGAATCTGTTTTATGCATGTTGCTGTGCGGGTTTGGTGTGAAAATATTATACGTTCTAGTAGCTTTAGATTTTCCTTGATAATCATTACAAAGCGGAGTGAAGATCAAGTGCCTACTTTTATTCATTTAAGTATATGGAATGCATTTTTGCCAGTGGCAATTATACTCTTCGGTGTACAAGAATCACGAAAACAACGAACAGTGACCGAATGTAAAAATAAAATTTAGAACCTAGGCTCACATTACTGACAAGAGCTCAAAAAAATTAAGAATTCCATGAAAAGCGGCACGGGGACAGATGATGTATATAAGCCGACTTTACGGTGGTTCAACATTTTGGATAATTTTTTTTTAGGGCAGTTGTAACACAGAAAACACCTAAACTTTATTTCACCAAAACTATTTTTACTGCTATATATCTCGACCCTCTGAGTATCACTCATGCTACTTTCGAGGTGCTCCTTATGCATCAGGTACACGCGGCCATAGGGTTAAGATTGGAATAATATACACATCGCAAAGTCACAAACACATTAATTTTACAGATACTTCAATATTTCTAATGCGTAATGTTTGCCGGTGCATCATGGATTAACGATCAAGAGACAACGTGATTTACAACTCCCCATCTTTATTTATCCCAGCCTTAAAAGTGAATAAAACCATAATAGAGCGTCTCCGGGGTTGCACAATACGTCTTGAATTCAAAGTAACGTGCTAGACACAGACAAAAGTTATTTGAAGAGTTGCCCATTGATTTCAAAGTCATGGTTTTGATATGTCAACTTTAATTCGGTTTGAAACGTTTTTTGTGCTTAGAAATGCAATGTAATCCTATAAACTGTTCTTTTCATAGCCATTATTATCGTTCTATCGTGTTGACGGTAAGTAATTATGGTTATTTGTTATTATTATTAAGTCCGAACGCTAGTCATGAAAATTTTGACGTTTATGAACTTAGACTTGGATTTGACTTTTCAAATCTCGTAATTTTCATTATATTCATATGGTTTTAGTCACGTGGGAGTAATGACGTAAAAGGCAAAGAACCACCTAGTATGACCTAACCAACCTTCAAGGGTCTAAACTGTATGTAAGGTTTCTTCAATATTTCTCATGCATAATGAAATATCACTTTGGTTAACCATTAATTACTTGAAACATTTATTGCCAAAAACAGACATATTTTTTACTAATTTTTTCCGTCAATTTTGTGATTAATATGAAATATGTATTTATGTCAGTAAACATATTTTTTTAATATCACATTTACAAATCACAATTTAAAAGGACTCATTGAGCAATTTAAACGTAAATATCTCAAAAACAGTTACACTGCAGCGACATCTACAAGGATATCTTTTTTACGTAATAAAGAAAGAAAAAATAATAATTTCCTTTAAAACTCTAAAGAGCAAAAAAGTTAAAATTTCACGTCCTAAAAAAAAACCAATACCAAATTTCGTGCAAAAAAGTTTTTTTTTTCAAAAAAATCGAAAAGGAACTTTACACTTTGATACCCTGTATCTCTGTCATTGTGAACTTTTAGACTAAGGTAAGTTTTGGGCTAGGGCAGGTTACTAATATTTTGACATAACAAATCTGTGTTTTAATGTGTACCAATAATTAGTGGTATATGAAGTGTTCAGAGCATAAATGGGCCAAGCTTATTGTTGCACATTTAGTTATTTGTACGTCATTCTGATATATAGGTGAATATTATTCAAGACAACACGAGGAGAAGTCCATATCTAATCAACCTAAAAGCACTTCGTTGCCCAATTAGCGCCGCTTTTCAATTATTTTCAGAACGCAAGTGAATCAAGTCCATTGTTGTTAAGATTATAACTTTCCCGTATTTAGTTGTTGGCGCTTTCTGTTAGCATACGTTTAGTTCTATTTTTAAAGTAATAAAATAAAACGTTTCACCTGTATTCTAATATTTTTATAGAAAACTTTCTGGCAATGATGCTTAAACTGTTTTTTGATACTGTCTGAAACGAGATCTGAAATTTTAAAACACTAGCGCATCAAGTCCAGATTGTTATATTAATCAAGAATACAGTGAGTCCAGAAGTAATGTCTAAATTCATTTTAGTCAGCGGCGTTTTTCTTGGAAAAACGCTCGAACCCGTTGATTTTTATTTCTTAATGTGTTTTTTTATGGTAAATTCATGTATACAGGGTAGCCCAAAAATAAGTTACGATCATCAAGTTCATCTCTTCAAATAAAAACATCTATTTTTTAAATTTCATTTCTGAATTTTGCATCGAATTCTAAGTATGTTTCATGAACCATGTCCAATCACTAAACTCAACAGTTATCGAAAAAATTACGATTGAACCTATCAATAAGTAAGACCGTATTTCTGAGGATATATTTGTAAACCGAGCGAAACCTTCCATTGTGTGCTTATTTTTTTCAATTCTGGTATTTCTGAATATTGACTTGTCACTGTTAGGTCCCATAGAAACTGTATGACAATTTAACTAATAATAGAGGCTAAATCTAGAGAATTCGGTCATGTAAAAGATTTTCCTAAATGTGGTCATCCTGCTTGAGATGAAAATGAACAACTTGATGATTTGCTTTCCTTGGAAGAAAATCCATGTACTCCTCTGTCGCATATTGGGGCCAATTTACACATGCGGAAATCTGTTGTTCACCGAATAGTTCAAAAGTACAAATATCACCCATACAAAGGTATTCCAGCGCATGAGTTATTTGAAAATGATTTCGATAGGCGAAATGAGTTTTGTGAACGCATGCAAAATATGTGCAATCTAGATATTAATTTAGTAAAAACTATTATTTTTTCAATGGTAATGTGAACAGACAAAATTGTCGGTATTGGGCAACAAAAAATCCGCAATGGATGATGGAGATTCACAGCCAGTATCCTCAAAAAATAAATGTGTGGTGTGGAATACTGCGCGGAAGAGTAATTGGTCCATTTTTCTTTAAACAGTCTTTAACTGGACAAGTATGTCTCGAATTTCTCCAACTTGAATTAATTCCAGCATTAGTGACTTTATTTCCGAATCCAATGGATCCAGACTCCCCTGACGAAGAACTGATGTACCAGCAAGATAGTACCCCTCCGCACTATACTGCCACTGTGCGTATATTTTTGGATGAAACCTTTCCCAATCGGTGGATAGGAACGAGAGGACCTATCGAACGGCCTGCTAGGTCGCCAGACCTAACTCCGCTGGACTTCTTTGTGTACCTCAAATCGAAAGTATTTGTTGATAGGCCAAACAATCTGCAGGAGTTGAAAGAGAGGATCCGAAGAGAAGCGCGTGCCATAACTTCGGAAATGGTAGAGAACGTGCAAAGAGAGTTTATTAATCGCCTTGGATATTGTCACGCCGTAAATGGCGCACATTTTCAACATTTAATTTGATGTGTTGTGATGTTCTTTTTAAATTAACAGGTCTTACTTATTGATATGTTCAATCGTTATTTTTTCGATAACTATTGAGTTTAGGTATAGGACATGGCACATGAAACATACTTACAATTCGATGCAGAATTTAAAAATGAAATAAATTTGAAAAAATGAAGTTGATGGTCGTAACTTATTTTTGGACTATCCTGTATACATGAATTTACAATCAAAAAGCCATATTAAGAAATAAAAATCCGACGTTTTTCCAAAAAACACACCGCCGAATGTTAAATGAATTTAGAGATTACTTCTGGGACTCACTGTATAATACAATTTTTTTTTTTTTAATTAAATGTAACATAAATATAATTTTCTGTTATAATCATTAGATCCTGTGATAATTTTTGAGATGCAATTCAGTGGCACCTGTTTAGGCCCTGTTAATTTTATTACCTGGTGGCAACTCGAAACAGCAAGTCATTTTCCTAAATCTATGAATAAATTGTATCAACATCTTTTGCTCGTTATACGGGGTGAGTCGGGAGGAACGGACCGAACTCCAGAAGTGAACGCGAAAACCATGTGAGAAACCCCATACGATCTTAACCTGTTTTCAAGTTATAGCGTAATAACAAATAAACAAAATTTCATACATTAACATTTTCTTAGTCATAGCGTTCTTTTAATAAATGTTCAAAAATACCGCCATTGACCTCTAAATATTTTCTACTTCGTCCACGAAGAACGCCTGTTGCTCTCCTATTTGCTTCATGTCTTTCTTCTTTAATATTGGCTGCAGTATTTCTATTACGTCGAATTAGTGGATCCCGAGTGGCAACTTTTACTTTATACACTTCATTTTTAAACCAGCCCCATTAGCAATAATCTAATGCTGTGAGGTCCGGAGAGATCTGGACTACCGCGACCAATACAACGACCTGGAAATCTTTCGTCCAAATGTTGCTTGACCTGACGAGCGAAATGTACAGGAGCTTCATCTTGCTGATAGTACATTTGCATTCTGATGTTTAAAGGAACATCATCTAGTACTTAGTCCTTGTAATTCATTTTGTAAAACATTGAAGTAGTGGTCTCCTGTGAGGCGATTATAATAATAATAAACAAATAAATATTTAATTGATTTGTGATGGGCTACATGCTTGGTGGAATGGATATTCCATGGCAGAGGAAACTAAAGTCGCACTTGTTATATTTCACAATGTAATACTAAATTCTACATGTCATTAAAATAAAAATTAACAGATGATGGGTTATTTTGGTCCTTAATTTACAGGTATTGGCCAAAGGTACAACTAAATTACAGGTGTGATTATAGAGGTATTTACATCTAAGTAATAAAATTAAGAAAATGATATTGTGTATGTATATAATTATGGGTTTTTTTCGTTCGTAATTATTGACAGTGTTTATTGCCTATTTATCTTAAGTTATTAGGCTATTAAGTATTAGATTGGCACCTAAAGGTATTTCAATTTGATTGTTAAAAACATTACATCGATTTTTTAAGGCTTTTTTGATTGCTTATGTTTCTAATAGGTTGAGTTTCCTACCCTTGTGTTGAGTATATATCGGTTTTATTTTGTTGGATATTGAGTGGTTATTTATTATACAGTGGTCCGCTATTCCTGTTTTATTTTGTGTTTTTAAAATGGATGTTTTATGTTCTTTAAGCCTAGTTTTAAAGTTTCTACCTGTTTGACCTATATAGATTGCATCACAGTCATCACATTGTATTTGGTAGACCCCGCTATGTGTCAATTTGTCTCTATTTTCAATTTTTGAATTAGCTATTTTTTCTTATTTTTATGATAAGGCACAGCACTGCAGAATTAATCCTTTATGGCGCTCTGAGAGCGGTGCGCGTGTGCAGGAAATGATTCACGTTGGTCTTGAACACTTGAAGATTATACTCGTTGGGGAATACGGCATCAGGGAGGTCGTTTCAGAGTGATGATGTTCTCCAGATGAAAGAATTTTTAAATAGTGTCGTTCGGGGGACACTAAGCTGAACCATGTACGGGTGGGCTACAGTGAATTGTTGTGTATTTCTACCATGCACCGCTCTGATGAATGAATATTTGTAAAATAGGCTCAAGTCACCAACCTGCCTTCGATGTTCAAGACTTTCCAGATTGTTTGTCAGATCGTGGTGACCGATCAAGCCAATGGCTCTTCTTTGAATGGAATCTATCAATCTCAGGGTATGTTTTGGAACAACAGAGCCCCAGATATGCGAACAGTACTCCAGCGATGGTCGAATTTGGCCTTTATAGAGCATCAAAAGTTGTTGGGGTGTATAGAGGTTCTTAGTTCGGAAAAGTATTACAAGCTTCTGCGAGGCTGCTTTAGCAATGGCCGCAACGTGACTATGCCAAGACATATGACTATCCAAATTGACGCCCAATAAATGAATTGATGAAGCCAAGGGCATCGAGTATCCCGCCATGACTATATCCGGTTCTTCAACATTAACTTTTCTAGAAAAAACTGCCGCCTGCGCTTTTTTAACGTTACATTCTACTTGGTTACTGTCACCCCAAGACAGAATTTCTTCCAGGTCTTTGTTGAGATGTAAGACCTCTTACTGTCTATAAAGATGTGCATTGGCAGAGCATCCAAAGTAAAAGATGAAACAAGTGCGCTGTCATCAGCGAAGCTATATATAGGATTTTTAGTTTTTTTCCAAAAGATCGTTAATGTATAGAAAGAAGAGGGTGGGCGACAATATAGAACCTTGAGGGACTCCGGCGTTGATGTTAAATGTGTCTGAAAGAAATCCGTCCATCGCCACTCGCAGAGAACGGTTTTTAAGGAAGCTTGACCGCCATGAACAAAATTGAACCGGCATTCCGTATGCTCTCACTTCAGTTAGGAACCCCTCATGTCAAACTCGGTCAAAGGCCTTGGAAATGTCCAGTGCTACCGCCCGGGACTCCCCATGATGTTCTATTGCGTTGTTACAAACGTGAGTAACATTAGCGAGGTCACCTGTTGATCTAGACTTACGGAATCCATACTGGCGGTCACTAATAATGTTGAAGCCTTCCAGGTACTTTAATAATTTTTCGTTAATAGCCTTCTCCATGACTTTTGATATAACGGAAAGCGATGCGACTGGACGATAGTTGTCTGACAAGGTCTTCTTGCCTTTTTTGGGAATGGGCTGGACTCGCGCAGTTTTCCAGCAAGAAGGACGTTCAATTACTGTCACAGTAGACTGACACATTGTCAAAACAACAAAGTTATCAACTGTTTTTGAGTCTCGAACCTGGCATACTCTGATTATGCGAAATTTTGGATACAAGTGGAACGCTAGATAGAAATGTTTAATTACGCTATAACTTGAAAAGAAATGAAAATCGGATAAGAACATTTGGGGGTTTCCACATTGTTTTCACGTGTATAATGCACTCCTGGAGTTTAGTCCGTTCCTCCCGATTCGCCCTGTATAATATGCAATATATTATGTATAGCATAAAGGATAACTAAACAAAGTTACTGATATTTGAAGTAACAGAAATAACATGCTAATTTTTGTAGTTTTAAGTGAAAACAGGTACTTAAAATCAATGTTCTGTCTTTTTTTCTAATATCAGTTACTTTAATACAGCATTATGTTAGTTGCTTACTTGGGCCTTCACCCTGATCATCGCTAAGGCTGGTAAGGTGATACAAGCTACGTCTACTGTTGTTAATTTTAGGTTTGAAGGTGAAGGTGCTCGGGCTTATGTCACTATCACCGGTGGGCGGGGGCAAATAGGTCTCTGCATCAAATTCCCAGTCTGAAAGTATCATTATCTGACTAATGATATTGACAGAACAGAAACTGACTAAAACTATTCAATTGAACTAGTTTCTAAGATGAAATGAGTTGATGAAAGCGTACAGACAAATATAGTACGTGGACATAAACAGTAGCGTGTTAGGAGGTAGTTCAGTCATTTTGGAATTCAACATATCAAAAAAATACTTCACCTTTATAGTACCTAAGATGTCGTTAATAACGTTCTGCAATAATTTGAAGATTGTCTCGGTTACTGCCAGGTTGTTGGTGGAGGTTATTTCCAACTTTGGATAAGGTGACGTTAAGTTTCTTTTCAATTTTTTTTTTCTTTTCGTTAATAAATATTGTGTTTAAGTTAAAACGCAGTTTTCTCGCAAACGGCTGAATTTAAGTATATGACATATTTCATGAAATATGTTTAGAATATTATGCAGAATCCAAAAAAAATAATATAAAATAGGGGTCTCCGTTTAAACAAAAAGTAAACCGTCATAACTTGTTTTTAGGACAAGCTGTATACATGAAATAAGCTTCAAAAAATGCACAACAAAAATAAAAAATTTACCGGTCCGACAGTTTTTTCTAAAAAAAAAAACACGTGAATTTTAAATGAATTTGTTCCAACCCTTACGTTCTCACTGTATAAATAAAATAAATATATATATTGCAAATATACTATTTTTCACAATACATTAAGTTCACCGAAAAACAGAAACTTACGAAGAACTTCACGAATTTTTTGAGGTAAAATTCCGTTTTAGAGAATTTCCTCGCGAAGTGACTTCATTAATTCGCGAAGAAAGTCTTAGTGAAATATCAGCATTATTAAATGAGTTATAACTATTGCATACTCGTTAAGTAATATACTATTAAACTCCTCCTAAACAATGCTATTTTTTATTGTTTGGCACATTCTTTAAAACCATAGATATGATTAGCGTGGAGAGAGGAAGTTTAGGAATGGGACCCAGTGGTGATAGCCACCCTTCTCCGCCCTGTAACAGCTGTACTTCCAGCTGCCGGTGGCTGTATGCTTTACTAATGGCGGTCATACGCCTGCGTACTGGTGTGGTACGTGTTTATTATTTTGTATGAACTGTGACAAAGAAGGGGGGGGGGGGGATTCTTCGGTCAATAGTGTAGTAAAAAGCATCCATAAAATGTGAACCTCTTTCTAACTGTAAATCGTGGGATTGTCAATGTTATATGGTAGGTTAGAACAGCCGTCGCTAAAATATTTTCACTGATTAATCAAGCAGCCAGTTAAGCAGTTATACATACAAGCCACAAAATCAGGCAAAAGCTTAAGGGTCCATTAACGCCCACTTTCAATGATCTACCTTCAAGGATTAGTTAAAATTATTTTAAGCAAAAAATAGACGATTAACTCGGATTAAAATGTGTTAATAATTAGGGTACAGAGTCAAAAAGTATTTTTATATTTGATTTTTGTAAATGTTTATGGAACAGGTACTATTGGTATACTGTTTTATCTATGGTGGACATTTACGTGTGCACAAGTTAATAAGAATAACATTCATGTGTCTCAGACTGAGATATTGCCGTTCAGACTAACTGTAAAAGCAGTAGGGGAAAGTGGGGATCACTCTGCCGCCCAACCGGCTTGGTGTATAAGAGGCAAGAAAACACTTTAATCTATCTTTCTTCCACTTGAAACGAATTCATTACTTGTGCACTCCTCTGCCTTTATATGCCTACCTTAGATAGATCTATACCAACAGTGTATACATTTAGGTTTGTTTACGAACTTCATGTTTCAAAACAAAACAAAAATTCGTATATTAACCACTAGTGTTATTACATATGTTACTAGCACATATACGAAGACAGAAAGAACATAAGATTAGTAATAAATCAATATCGTTAATGGACGCTTAAAATGAAATGAATATTTTATAGCTTTTTAAAGTTCACGCAAATGACTTACCAGAAAACGATGAATAGTCATGCTGGGGCTTCCAAAGATCTTGACTCTGAAGAAGAGGACTTTCGGGCTCTTTTGGGTATTCGTATACGCAGTGATATTTTTGCTTTTTGAACCAAACACCCTTGGACTTTTTCTATAAAAGAAAAAATAATAAAGTGCTTAAAGTTTTCGCAATTAGTTATGTGTATTGCAAAATACTGGAATTAAATTTTATTTTTATAAGGTTTGATTACCAACACATTTGCATTGAATCAAATAGCAGTGACGGATCGCAGTATATAGCAAACTTTCACTTTAAATATTGTTCAAATCGTACAAAAAAATAACAGACAGTATATAAAATAATTTCATTAAATTTCCCCATAGAGTATGATGACTATGTAAGTGAAGCAAAATTCAAAGCTACAGGGAATATTCTTGCTCCGTACGCCTGACCGAGTCCTTGTGTGTTCGTCTCGAGCAAGGGCGTTCGATTCGTGGGAGAGAGGTCATTTAATCCATTATCAAGCAGAAATTTTAGCTTGCTTGCTTTATAGCAACCTCGCATTGTTTCGTTTAAAGTAAGCGCCACAAATATAACATTATTGCTCACATTTCTTTCTTCTGTTTGCAAGACCTAACCATAAAATACGTTATAAAAATGAAATATCCATAAAACCTAAAATAAATAAATTTGAAGAAGTAGTCCATACTTGCAGTGGAGTGTAGGTAATGTAAATTAAAACAACACTTTTGTCTTCCTCCACAAATGATATCATATCAAGACAGAAGTGTTGTTTGAATTTAAATAAAATAAATAAGTCGGTAGGACAAATTTTTTAAAAATATTTCTATCTTTATTGTAATGATTATTTACCAACAAATATTAAAAAAATTATTTCATTAAAAAAATATAAAATTGAAATAAAAACATTTATATTGGAAACAGACGATTTAAAAATATTTTGGAAAATGCTTTAACTAATTAATGCTATTTAATATTATTGTAAATAAATTATTGCCCCTAAGAATTTATGAATAAGTTTATTAAAGAGTACCACATTAACGGGTTTATTATATTATAACTATTTCAAATATACCTATTATTATTATTATTATTATTATTTAAAAAATATTAATTAATCATTTATTTTGGTAAATGTGGCAACCCACGTCTAATAGAGCGCGGATTCCTGGGCCAGAAATTATCACCTGTGCCTTGATAATGATTTTGCCTCTTTCTATCGTATATAATATTTGAATTTGTGGGAAGATGCTTGTCATCATGACATCCTCAGAAATTTTACAGGCATTGGAGGAGTTTAGAATTATATTATTTAATTTATAATTAATAATTATATTTAAACGTATGCAGCTGAGCTTGTCAAAATGAAATCGCACTACTCGAAACGTATTATAGAAATCTATAGATATTCTTTTTCTATTCTTAAGTTTTTACGAATGTAATAGCTTATAAAATATTAATATGAAACGAAGCACCGCACGCCTATGTCGCTCGCTACAGTTAAAACTGATATTTACGCCTTTTACCCCCCTTTCTCCTCAGCGGTCGTAGCCACAAACTCGTAAAGCGGACTATACAGGCTAATCAAATCGTTGCGTCGCGCGTCGTAACAAAAAAATAAAATAAAGATAATGCAAGTCCGAGAAGTACATTTTAAGCAATGTAAAATATAACATGTGGCAACATCTCGCGGCATTTTTTCCTAAATTAGCACGTTGACATAATTTTGAATTCTAAACAACTTTTTCTTATAAAATTCTTTTGATATATTGACACAAAAAAAAATGTGCCCTTATCGAATTCAACTCGATTTTTTCAAAGTAAAGATATAAGAAAATACATCCAAATTTTCGAACTCGAACGTTTTTTGTCTTTTACACCTATCGTTTTGCTTATCCTGTGATACACTGTATATTTATTATAAACCCCTTTAAACGGAATAATAATGATTGACGTTACAAATGCGTTAAGTTGTTTTCGGTACGCATAATCCGATAAACTGACTTTCGCCGCCACCTGACTAAATACCCGTACTGCGGGTTCTATTTCAGCGTGTTTGAACTTCTATAAGTCCTCGTTGGTTTGATTGGATTGATACGCTCGATTGCCGCGAGATATCGCCACGTGCTGCATTTCACATATGTTCATTTACATTATGTGTTAAAATTACACTTTGTGGTCTCTTTCCTTTTCGTCAGACCTTGCTGATGAGCCGTTATACGACGAAATGCGACCAAAGATTCGTTCTGACGGAAAGGAAAAGAGTCGAACTTCTTTAAGTTTGTTTATTGTTTACAACATTCAAACAAAGGTATAAACACTTGCCTCTTCAGATCTTTCTAAACTTTTTTCTGGCGATCGTAAAGCTGACTTTGTAGGCGTGGCATATTTGTCCCAAGCAGAAGGAACAAATTCAGGGGATTCTCCATCTTCGTCACTACTGCTCGTGCTGACGTCACTGTCAGTTATTTCTTCAGCTATGTCTTCCATGGGTTTAATGTCATCGATCTACGAAATTTGATAAAAGATAGTATTTATTATCTAAATTAAAATGAACTAATTTTTTTAATTAATAATAAATTTTTGGAAATCATAATTCTGAGTTTTGTGTGGGATTGGTAGTACCAAAAGAGTACATACTGAAACTCCGATCAATTTGTTCTAGATAGGCAGACAATTCGAGCCCTTTCAACCTCCAATAGGGGTGACACACAAACTGACCGGAGTTTCATTATATTCTCGTAGAGGGTGCTAGTAGCGGTCAACAGGTTGAGTCGATCCCTGCATCACGATTGTAAACGTTTTGACACTAAATTGTGGTAGAGAAACTATTTTTAATAAAAACATTTTTAATTTTATATTGCATGACATTCGTGCACAAAGAAAAACGTTAAAATACCACAATTAACTACAAAAAATAAAATAATAATGTTAGTCATACTAATCAGCAGATACAAGGGCAAGATGAAAAGTCCTGTGCATTGTTATCAATGACATTTTAGGACTACGTAGAAAAATAATTTGTTTTTTTTTTAAACTCAAAAACACGATATTTTAGGTTAGTTCAGGTTAGTAAACCTAAATTTTTTCATCTCGCCATTGCATCAATACAAGGGGTTTTAATTTTTAGTATTTTTCTTGTAATTACAGGGAGTTAATTTTATTGTACACCATTATTCTGGTTGTAAAAATGATTGTTAGTATCTTCGAACAACTCTTGAATATCTTGATTTGCCCTTAGCACTTTTGTGACATACAACTTGTAATTCTGCTGGTAGATATTGTAATTACATTTATCGTAGTTATTTAAGTAAAATAGCTAATAAGTATAATTAGTAAAATAAAAATTATATTTAAATAAATATTAAACTACGTTAAAAGTTTACAAATTATTTGATAAAAAATTGCTTGGTTACTCGATATACCTATTTCTAGGATATACTAAAAAATTAAACGATCACTTCTTTCAATTAACATAAACATTACACGTTGCTAGTGTATGGTTTTTGGGTAATATGAAAATATGGAAAAAATCACAACTGAAACGTGTTTGCGTAAATTGAGATAAAAACAAGATAAAAATAAACAAGACCAATGAATCGTAGTGGCACTTCATGATAACATTTTTATGTAATATACTTATTTTTAATCTTGCCGCTACGGCAAGATAATAATTTATTTTAAAGATAAAATAATCCTTATTTACAAATGTAGCATTACCATTAATACAGGGACCGACAGAATAACTAAAGCATTAGGAGAATTTTTGGTTATAAAATGTTTTTAAATATCGATCTTCTCATTTTAATTCCCTGATTTTTTAGGTTTTCCCTGAACATAATACTATACAATATGTCCATGTATGTAACTAAGCTGACACGAGGGAAAAATCTTTATTATTAATTTTACGACCAAACGTCCTTCTTTATAAAAGAATTCTACTTGTCGAAAAATCTAAATATAAGTTGTACAGGGTGTTAAAAAATTAAGAAATATATAAAAGAGAAGTAAGAAAAATGTGCATAAAACAAAATTGTTTAAAATCCAAAATAGATAGGTCGGTACTAAATGCAATTCTTGGAATGAAAATTATAGCTTTAAAATTTACAATACTAGTGGTTTTATGTGACAATTTGCAGTATTTAAAAAAAGTTCATTTAGAATTATTAACAGGGCGCATACATGTAATGAATGTACCATTCGTAAAGTGTGCAAACAATTTATTAAGAAAGCGGAAAAGTGTATTAAGTTAGGAGGTAGCTATTAAAGTCTAAAATTCCGGCTGTAAACTTTGCATGTCTTGTCTAATTTGTATTTTAAACAACTTAATTTTATGAATATTTTCTTTAAAACGATAAATAATGGTACTCCTTCGGCTGTAACGGATGTTCTTTTTTCTAAATTTATTAACACCCTATACAACTCATTTCAAATTTTTATTTTATGCTAAACCCATTTGTTCCACAAGCAGAAAGTCTCATTTACACTTCAATTGTTTCACACAAGAAACTAAAATAGACAATGGAGGGTGTCAGGTTCAACACAAAAATTATTTTATTGAGAATTTCCGGATTTAATAATTTTATTGAAAATTCCCCGACTTTTCAGGTAAAAATAGTATTCCCTGACTTTTTTCAGTTTTCCAAGTCAGTGTACACCCTGCAAATTATACAGTTTAATTTTTGTCGGCAATTGTAAATAAATTTTACAATTTAAGTTACAAATACTTACGCCATCAAGTGGGGCAGCTCTATGGGCCTTCAGCGACTCTTCATGCTCCCCCTCCTACATAGGAATTACACAAAGACATATTACATACAGACACATTATTCACAAGAAAATTAGAAAACAAATTAATTAAATATTGTAAATATGCAAAAAATAGAAAAAAAACATTTAGATTATTTATTGAATGTTACGGTCTTTTCTTATACCCAAATGCACGACATTCATTGTTTAAAGAGCAATTAAAGAAGTTGTGTTTTAATCTGAATTTCTGGCTTGGCGTTTAAGTATCAAAAATTGTTAACATAGTATACATTTTTGGTAGAGAATTTAATAAAGCAGCAATATTTGACAAAATATTAATATACAGAAGAAATACTCTTTTTGTTTCGTGTAGTGGACTGTAGATAATATTCTAGTTCTTTTCTTACTTTGAACAACGTTTTATATTAATTTTATTATTTTTACAACTACATAATATTATATTTTTTGACAATGACAGAATCACAACAATCTTTTTCTTTTCGTTGCCAGCGATACGTGACAATGAGGAGAAGCCGGTGGCGGGTTAGATATGATCCGAAACATGCCCACGGCCTTGGAAGGTTGACCTTACAATGCTTCAGGAAACGGACTTAGTCGAACCAGAGCCCGAGAAAGTACTCCGTCAGCGGTTTGGATGACAGCTACTCGGCTAACACCATCTTTTCCCATAATTAGGTCCAATACGCGACCCATACGCCATTTCATGGGAGGGACGTTGGTTTCTTTGATTAAAACCAACTGACCAATGGTTAAACTGCCTTGAGTTTTCTTCCAACAAGTCCTTTGTTGAAGCTCGCTAATGTATTCGGTGCTCCAACGATTCCAAAAATGCTGAAACATCTTCTGCAGGAGTTGAAAATGTGAAAGGCGGTTTTCAGCTAGGTGGCTTAATGACGGTTCGGGTACTGTAAGAAGTGATCTGCCAATTAAGAAGTGTGCCGGTGATAGGACGGAAAGGTCGTTAGGATCGGAGGATAAAGGACAGAGTGGGCGAGAGTTGAGTACAGCCTCGATACGAAAGAGCAATGTTTGAAAATCTTAAATGAATATTGTATGATTACCCATAACTCTTTTTAAGTGATATTTTGCGCTTTTTACGCCCGCTTCCCAAATACCGCCGAAATGTGGAGAATTAACCGGTATGAAATGCCATTTAACTCCAACGTTTGCGGCAGACTCCTTTATTTTTGATTGATTTTCAAAAATAAAGTTTTCCATTGACCGAATTTCTTTGTTTGCCTTAACGAAGCAAGTTCCGTTGTCGGAATAAACATCAGTGGGTTTTCCACGACGACTTATAAATCGATAAAATGATTGTAAAAAATCATCACAACTTAAACTCATTACAACTTCTAAATGGATTGCACGAGTAACGAAACAAACGAATAGCGCAATCCAACACTTAATAACTTTGCAACCTCGTCCGCGTCTATCTTTCGTTAAAAAGGGACCCGCGTAATCTACACCTACTTTAGAAAAGGGCAAAGACGGTTGCACACGAGCCGCAGGTAAATCGCCCATGATTGGTTGAAGACTTTGAGGGTTATATCTGGAACACTTTATGCAACTTCGCACAATTTTTCGAGCTAGATTGCGACCCGATATCGGCCAAAATTGTTCCCGAATGTGAGATAGCAATAACTGCGGTCCTGCATGCAACAATTGCTTGTGCTCATATTCAAAAATTAATTTCGTTAGATGATGATGCGATGAAAGTAGGATTGGGTATTTTTTATCATAGGGATGATCCGAATTTGATAATCTACCACCAACGCGTAAGATGCCGTTTTCATCAATGAACGGATGTGAACTTAAAAGTTTGCTGTTGGAGGCAAGCTCCTTTTTTAATTTTATCAAACGATAATCCTCCGGAAAGGAATCCATTTGAGCTATCTTTATTAATTTGTTGAAACTGTCGTTTATCTCATCGACACTTAGAACGGATAATTTGCGATGTTCAGGAGAGACACGACAATTTTAAAAAAATCGAAAAAGAAACGCACTAGATCGTTTTAGTCGACTTAAATTGGAGTAGTTCTGAAAGGGGAATTTATTCGTTAAAGGAACGTTAGATAATGCTACTTTCCTTTGTTCTGGTAAATCATTATCTATAATATTTATTGTAGGCCATTGATTTTCATTTTGTACAAGCCAATTTGGACCATGCCACCACATATCGCAACTGATTATTGTTTTTGGAGGAACCCCTCGAGAGACTAAATCTGCAGGGTTTTCATTGGTGGATACATGTTTCCATTCAAAAGAGTGTCTCTAATAAATCAGCACGTTTTTTAAGAAATGTTTTAAATGTGTGGAATGAAATAATATCGTATTTCGATTTTTCTTTTTCCCATTCTTGGGCCGTTCGCATGTCGAGTTTGCTCGATATAATATAAATAATTAAAGTATCCCACGAGTCAGTGGGTTCTCCCAGTTGTTTAAGACTGCTTAACTGTTTTATTAAATTATCGTATAAATTTCGAATTTTTTCCGCAGAGCTAGTCTTAAATGTTTCTAAGTTGAAAATCGCCTTAATGTGATTATGAATTAGTAAAACGTGTATTATTAAAGCGTTCGCATAACGTGTTCCAAGCTATATCATAATTTTCGGTGAAAAATTCTAGTGACTGAATTACCTGAGGCGCGGGACCAACCAATGAGGCCCTTAAATAATGAAATTTTTGAATTTTATTGATCTGCATATTGTGGTGAATTAATGATTCAAATATATCTCTAAACTCTAGCCAAGTGTCGTAAGATCCGTTAAATTTAGGCAACTGTATCTCGGGTAACTTGACTCCTTCAAAACGATTAGAATGTGAGGCGGATGATTGCGCAGATAGCTGAGATGCCGCATCGTCGTCTAATTTCGGTATTTCGCTTAATGACTTGGCTTTTGCTAATATTTGATAAAATCTATTCTCGAATTCTTCGCGTTCGCTTAACTGTTCGTCTAAATTATCCGCCTTATATTCGATTTCGCTTTGAATTTCGTCAAAATTACCAAGAATACTTTCTGCGTTTAAGATTCTTTGATTGAGTTCGATATTTGTTTCCCTTTCCAAAGTTGTAACAGAGCTTAGAATCGTGGTAATATATTTATCAAATAAAGTTAATTTTGATTTTAAAACAGAGCGTTTCTTCGTTAACTTTGCAATCTCGCTAGCTGTGTCGGTAACAGACATTATTTTTAAATCTCAAATTGCCGTTGTTTTGCTTAAATAACTACAAATAAATATAAATATAGGTAGCTATAAAGAAAGTATAACTAAAGTTCAAGTATTTGAATTTAGAACGATTATTATAGGGCTATTTATAATATAAAATACCTTAAAACATGCTCGTTCGCATCGAAACAAATCAAACTACCACTTTGAAATAAGGAAAGGTAATTAAGGTATGAAGGAATGTCATCGGGCTCACTCTTTGCTGTGCGTTAGATCACCTCAATCGTCTATGTTTTCGTGAAGTACGTATTGTCGATGATTGTCCGCTGGTCGGTTGTTTCTTGTACGTATTGATGATTATTTGCAATTTTCGTATGTTTTCTCGTATAAATCCTGGTCGACTGGACCAATGTTTCGTGTAGTGGACTGTAGATAATATTCTAGTTCTTTTCTTACTTTGAACAACGTTTTATATTAATTTTATTATTTTTACAACTACATAATATTATATTTTTTGACAATGACAGAATCACAACAATCTTTTTCTTTTCGTTGCCAGCGATACGTGACAATGAGGAGAAGCCGGTGGCGGGTTAGATATGATCCGAAACACTTTTTTTACTAAATTTTTTTTTGTAACTTATTATTTGCTTTATTTTTGTATTTCTTTGACTATTTCGCACGGGATCGACTTCTATGGTCTTCAGTTTTTTATTTAGTAGGTACATTAATATAAGAAGAGTGCAATCTTATTTGTAGGAATATTTGCGAAATTCGATTGTGGTTAATTTAAAAAGTTATTATACCCAAATATCAAAAAAAAATCAATCAATATACGGACTTAATTTAAAGTTTTCAACATTTTTTTTTTGTATTTTGTATATAAAGTTATGGCTTTGTATTTATACATATTTTTTAATTCTAAACAAGTTTTTTTTACAACTTCTTTCTCTCTCTTTTGACATAAGGGTACTTTACTCTTGAACGATTTTCATATATTTTGTGAAGGAAGACTGGATTGTCTTAATTACAATCATATACAGGTCGTCGTATTAAAAAAAAATATATTTTAAAAATTGTACTCTTAAGATACACTGTATATCTACTTAAATGTAGGTACTCCAACTACAAGTAGTTTTTAAAAGCAAGAAATTCTTGTCTTAAAACTTTCTTTATAAAGGGTTATTCAATAAGGACGGGTCGATGTTAAAATGGAATAAAACAAGCTGTGTGTAAGGTATTAACCAAATTCTATTTTTATTTGAAAGGTCTATGTATGCCATTATTTATGGAATATGGCATCGTTCAAATGACTCCGCCGCATAGATCCGGCTGAATTTGAGAGAAGCCTGGGCTTTATTCACTTTAAGGGCATCGGTCGACTGCGGCTTATTGACATAGACCTGAGACTTCAGAAAACCCCACAAGAAATAGTCCAGCGGGGTCAAATCGCATGATCGTGGTGGCCAATTTGCGTCACCTCTGCGAGAGATAACCATACCCTCAAATCGTTCACGCAGAATGTTCATCGTGGGGTCCGCTGTGTGGTACGTAGCGCCGTCCTGCTGGAACCACATGTCGTTCACGTTCATATTGTTCAGTCTGGGCCAAAAGAAATCGGTAATCATCCTCTGTAGCGGTCGCCGTTGACGGTCACCAACGTCATTTTGAAAAAAGTACGGACCAATGACGCCTCCGGCCCAACATCCACACCAGACGGTAACTTTTTGTGGATGCATTGCCACCTGATGAACCTCTTGTTGGTTGGCGTCACTCCATATACGGCAATAACTCTGCTTGTTCACAAAGCCATTCATCCAAAAATGCGCCTCGTCGCTAAAGGTGATTTTCCTGCCAAAATTAGGACCCTCTTCCAAACGCTCCGAAGCCCAGTCAGCAAACAAACGGCGTTGCCTATGGTCATTAACTTTAAGCTCCTGGGTCAATTGGATCTTGTACGGGTGCAGGCCCAAGTCTTGACGCAAAATTCGCCAAGCTTAAGTCTCCGAAAGGCGAAGTTCTTGTGCACGGCGAGGAATTAACTGCCTTGGGTTCTCCTGCACACTTTCACGGACAGCAGCGATATTCTCGGCCGATCTGGCGTTTTTTTGACGTACAGGTGTTGGCTGATTGTTTACGGAACCGGTCCTCTCGAATTTGGCCACCAAACGTTGAAGAGTCGACTTTGAAGGGCCACCGCGTCTGCCGTAAAATGGGCGCAACGCACGCAACGTTAGAACTAACGAACACTCATTTTGATAATAACATTTTATCATTTGGACGTGTTGCTCAATCATGTAACTTGTCATGGTGATTTGGCATCAGTGACAGAACAATAAACAACAGGTTAAACAGATGCTGTCGAAACAACATGGCCGCCACAGGCCGCCAACTTCCACCCGTTCTAATTGAAAACCCCTTTAAATGCACAGGGAAAAATATATTTTTCGTGTATACATAGAGTTTGGTCACCCTGTATATAAAACAGTATGGGTTAAAAATAAAATATTTCGATAAAGCACTATCTTCTTATGTCTAAAATGTCTTTTGATCGTATTTTAAGAAAAAGTGATCACCAATTTTGACATTGTACTTTTGAATGAAACGCGTATAGTCTCAATAAGGGTCTATTTCAGCGAATTGAGGAACTGATGGTTGTTATTCTATCCCGGGTGTCAATACAATTATTGCACAAAGCACACCACAGCGTTTAAACGTTAAAGGATATTTTATTCAAATGGGGGTTAGTACTATGCTTGAGCGGGATCTTAATTTTTACCTAAACCCCAAATGAAAATCACAAGTTACGCCAAAACTTGCCTTTTTTTATCACAGAATCGAATTATTCTCAACATTACCTTCTTAACGACATACAACAAGTTGCCAATTACTTTTAGAATGGCGGCATAAAAGTCAGTTTACAAAATAAAGAATGGCCTCTATAAAACAATGTATTATATAATTAACATAGGAAAAGTAATGACAAAATCTGTTAAATTAGGCCATTTCACAGTTTTTTAAATACTGATATTAATGACTACTTTTCCCACGTCATTGCATACGTTGTTTTTTATATATTCTGTTCTTTTGAAAAATGGCTTTAAAAAGCTATTTTAAAAGTAAATTTGTATGCAATTGAAAAGGCAATTTTAAAAAGAAATCGATTATCAAATAAGAAAAAAGAACAGGTTGCCATTTAGAAAAACAAAATTCGTGTAACTTTCCTTGAAACTGTAACTAACGTTCACGTGGTTTTTGAGTACAAATCAATATCCCGCTCATACATAGTACTAACCCAAATGTAAATAACAGATTTTCTAACACACCGCTGTGGTGCTATGTGTAATGATCTACTTGATACCCGGTATATTCAACAATGTCCGCCGGGTCAACTTTACACTTTCAGAGAATACATAACTCAACCATTTATAAAAATAAAATAACAAGTGTTACTGGTGTAGCATAGTTTTTATGAAAAATATCAGAAAGAAATGGGGGGAAAATTTCATACCGACGTCACTGGTCAATTATAAAAATGCATTGCACTTTTAAAATAGATATAATAAGCTGCTTATTTCATATAAAAAACGCGTTTAGAAATTAGTTAAAATTTACTACTACTTCTTTTATTATTGTAACTTTTCGTCTAACAATCACCTCCCGACGTTTCTCAATTTAAATCAACCTGTATTTTGTTTTATAAAATGTCTAGTATTTCATTTGCCCAAAATATTACCTACATTTTTGCATATTTACAAGGAAAACATTAAACAAATATTATTTACTGAAGAAAAGCAATAAACCGTAGTATAAGACATATTATCAAATAAAACAACAAATCACTTAACAAGAAAGTTAAATGTTCACCTACCTTCCAGATAAATTCTCCGCTAGAACTCGACCTCGTGTCAGATCCACTATCCCAATCTTGCTCATCGACATCGTTGCTTTCACTAAAAGAAGTCGACATCAACTGACTATCTATCGGTCCATTAAATCTTATATCCGTCAAAACTCCGAAGATATCGGGATCCTCTCTTACAGTACCATCAGTCATGATTAAATCGCCGTGCGGCTCAAAATCATCAACATACAGTTTATCTTCCCCAGATATTGAACTATTGTGTTTGGTGTTTTCGATATTTTCATAATTTACGATATTGACATAGTCGGCCTCGTTCATTACGTCACTAGGACAATTTTGATATGCGGTTGGATCAGCATCTTGCACAACATTATTGAACAAATTATCATAAATAGTATCGTTAAGCATGTTTTCATAAACTGGTGTCGATATATTAACGGTATTTTCAGATTTAACGGGGTTATCGGACATTGGAAGCTCATTGGAGCTAGTGTCGGCATAAGGTTCAATATTTATTTGAACCACTGGCACTGTATCATCGTAGTCTTTATCTATTCTTTTCTGACTTTCAATACAAATATCACTAGGCATTTTCTCGCATTTAACATCTGTAGTATTATTGTCTTTTACACTATCCTCCAAGCTTTCTGATATATTTTCAGGTAACAGTAGATTGTGAGAAATTGTGTTGTATGTTAATAGAGACGCGGACAATGACTTCCAAGGTTTATCTTCAGGGGATGGAAGTGGTGCTACCTAAAAAAGAAAATGAACCTGTAATAACAATAAAATACATACAGTGCACAAATGGAATAAAAAAGAAATGATAAGTTTTGAAAGGTACCTAGTTAAATAGAAATTACATACAGGGAGTCCCATTTTCGATAATTTTAGGGGGCGTTGGAGTTATTATCAAAGAGTTGCGGTTCTCGCGTCAGTGTGCTACTTTTTAACGAAACGAAAGATTCCGGTGTCAAATATGCCATTGCTGGCTTCGTTTTTAATCTACAGGGTGATTTTGAAAAAATTCGCTCTTTAGGCACCTCTCTTATTTATTTCCGTTATGCGGTAAGTTATCAGAAAGGTAAAAACTGATATTGATAGAACTTTTTGCGTAGAGTTCAGTGGAGTAATAGGTTCTTTTTCTAAAATTGTTAGTTTTTCAGATATTAACCAAACCTATGGTTTTTTGATTGGGACACTATATATCTATTTATATTGATTAAGCATCATATGGGCTTTTGAAAAATATATAGATGTTTGCATTTATTTTGAAAAACAAGCTCAAAATTCCATATTTCTACTTTTTTACTTTATTTGGAACAGAAGCCATGGCCAAACGCAAAATGTTTACGATAATTTTATTGACGTGTGTTATTGAAACAAGATCAGTTAACCGGTAGTAGGGGTAGCCAAATCGCTACCCCCACTATCAATTACCTGCTTCGGAATCGATCCAAGAGTAGTAATATTTTTTGAATAAAATACGCCCAATAATAAATACTCTAAAGATTTAATAAAAGTTAATTTTAATGTTTTTCTATATTATTAATTGAATGTGAATACTTAATTATTATTAAATTTTTTACTGTAAACAACACTAATATTATAAAACTCAAATACTGAAATAGTATTGCAAATAAACAAGAACATTAATAGATACATAAACCTAAAGTATCAATAATAAAAAAGAAAAACTGGCAGTAAAAACAACGACCAAGGGTTTTTTAAAGATGGTTATAAAAATGCTGACCGTTTTCTTAAATGCAACATTGGCACATTTTTGTTATTCTTCCAATTGCATTGAAAATAATAATATATCTTTTATCAAAAGTTCGGAAGGCCAACCCAGTTACCTGACGAAGTTCCGCTAGAGATTCATGTCGTGTCTTATATACTTGACTTTGCATAAAACCCCATAAAAAATCCAAAACGGATAGATCGGGAGATCGTGGGGGCCACCTCACAGGCCTGTTTGTACCTATCCATCTTTGAGGGAAGTTGTTGTCCTACAGGATTTCTAGCTATTTACGTGCTGAGACCCCCGTCATACATCCGGTAGACTATGAGGCGGCCCAAAATAAAATATGATACACCAACCCCGTAGCGCCCTTATTGTGCCCTTTCGAAAATTAAATGGTTATTTTCATTTTCATTCATTTTCAAAACACCTGCACTTGAAAAATAACATTCGTCAGACCAGATGACACGTCTGCCAAAAGATGTGTTGGTGGGGATTTGTTCTAAATACCATTCGCAAAAAGTTATTCGACGCTCGGCATCTCCGGGGTGTAAAATTTATATGGATGGTATTTATATTGTTTTAAAATTCTCTGACCGTCAGAGCTTGCTACAACAACTTCTTCCTCTTTTTTTCTACAGGATGATGAAGCCATTGCGTAAGATAAAACGTTTATTTGCTTTCTCTTCCTGTCTTCTTCGATGTATATTTTGGGACGTGGCTGAATAAACGACCCGTGCTCAACTAGAATCGTTTTCAAACGAGCAAATATTTCCAAAAATGATTGCCTTCTTTCTATACCTAATAGGTCTGTTTCAACCAATAGTCCCCGACAATTTCAAACTATCAAATACAATCAACCAGTTGTAGAACTTAACAAGGCATCCTGGGGTCTACATACGATATTCATCTGGTAGACTCTATTGCTGATTAAAAACTACTCCCGGGCTGCTGGTTGGAACAAGCCTAATATGAACGAAAACAATCGCCATATATGAGAAATTTTCCTAATGAAAGCGCCTTAAATACATTACCTATTGAAATATAATTGAAAGGCATTTTGGGACCTTTATTGCTTTGCATAAAAACATACCAACATACCATAATTTTTATTTTCATAAATGATAATAATCTGACAAATCTGTCAAGTTTTGGGCATTTTCATTTGTATCTCATAAACTGGCTATGGTCTACTGTTACAAATAAAGTAGAAAAGTAAAAATATCGAATTTTGAGCTTGTTTTTCAAAAATAAATACAAACATCTATATATTTTCAAAAAGCCCAAATGATACTTAATGAACATAGGTTTGGTTAATATCTGAAAAACTTACACTTTTAGAAAACGAACCTATTACGCCACTGAACTTCAATATCAGTTTTTACCCTTTGGATAAATTAACACATAACGGAAATACGAGGGGTGCCTAAAAAGCGAGGTTTTTCAAAATCAGTTTCGTTAAAAAGTGACGCAATCAACTCTCTATCTTTAATAATAGCTCCAATACCCCCTAAAAGTATCGAGAATGGGACACCCTGTACATAAAACATGTATTTTTATATTCAATTTAACCGTTTACTTTTAATATGGAAATATTTAACATCGTCGAAAGACTTTTCTTCCAACATAAATATACACTCTCAAAATTATTTGAATAAAGGTTACTTTAAAATAAAGCGTTTTCTAGTTTTAAAAAATTATTTTGTACCATCGCATCGTACAGAAAAAAAAACAGCAAAATTTACTTCAATCTATTGAACTAGGTATTAGGAATACTTTTCTGTCAGGTGTATTTATTTACATCTGTTATGATATCAAGCAAAATTACTAAAAAATGTCCCCATTAACCACAAAGCAAGAAGCAATTATTTACACTCAACACAACCAACCTGAATATGAGATAGGAGTTGACAAAAATGCAATTATCAGGATAGCAAATTCTGGTCGCATTAAAATTCCACCAGATGCAGATGCGACGAATGAAGATAGAGAGTTAATAGATTTTTAAAAGATCATCCATTAGAAGCTGCTATAAAAGTCAAGGAATAGACGAATTCCCCAGGGCCAGCTAAGACTGCTAACGAAACGCTTTTAACATAAGAACAAGCAGAGGTTGGAGGTCTTCTAATAAGCGAACGATCTGCGTGTACAAGTTTTCTGGTACAGGTGATGATGAATTATGCCCACAAGACTAATCAAGGTGCACGTTTCTCTATAAAGGTTTAGAGATGGATTCGAATTAGAGATCCAGGAGTTAGTTCTCTGTCAGTTGTCAGATCGTGAAGAGAAAACTAAGTACCGCATAATAATTAGAAGTTATCTCAATGATCGGCAGGCGTTGTATATTATGGTTATGTTTTTATATTGCAATATGATAATGATCACGCATAGTTTAATGGATGAAACGAAGAAGTCTGAATGACGAAGAACTAACCGAGCTTAGGATAATATAACAGGGGAATAAACAAAAAAAAATGTTTTTAAGTATGCCGCGAATACTTAAACAGAGAACAGACAAAAATGGTGTTATGGCCAAGTATTAAAATTATGTAATTTGTTGTTTCTACAGTAACAATTTATAATGATTTTAATATTTGACCGATTTATTTAAATTTTTTAATTCTCCATTGATAGATGGGATACGTGATAAGTGCCAATATAACAGAGAAGGGAAAGGATCATATTTTTCTTGGGAGCAATAGTACCTGCGAACTGGTCTATCAGAAATAGGAACATACCTGTTTATTGACGAAAGACTCCATACTCTCAACGGATGATATATGGTTTCTCTCATTGTTCAGAAAGCAACTAATTGACGTATTTACTTCTAAACCCTTCAATTTCAATTCGTTAGCCAGATCTGCCTGTATAGTAGTGTCGCTGATGTCTTTAGAAATACTCTCTAGTCTGGATTCATTAGCCGTATCCTGTTGCATCCTACTAGAGTCATTAATAGCTGAATTTTCTTGTTCCAACCACTCTTTGGTTGCTTGGTTTTCTTCTGGATCACAATTCTCCAGTGTTCTATCGTCGCTAATATCAACACAACTCCTGTACTCACCACTTTCTTCGTCGCATTCAAAAACCTCATCGTTTGTAACCTCTTCTTTATCTTTCCTTATAATATTCGTATTGTTATCCTTTTCGTTATTACAAGCAAAATCTTCCAAATTAAATAATGTGTCGTTAGAACAACAAGAGCTCTGGCTTTGAGAATGTTTATGGTTCGGAACCCGAAGGGGGCTTTCGTTAGTTTGGGAAGAAAGTTGCGCTACATCTTCTGGTTCGCAATGATCAGACCACTCGCTGTCAGAACCGTCTAATCTACAATTAAATAAGACATATCATTATAGAGGGTGCTCACTAATTTTAAATTCGCTGATTTTTACATACAAGTTACAAGTTTTCCATGGCCAAAAGTATGAAATTCTAAGTAGGCAAGATATTAAACCTTAATTGGTGACCAGAACAGTGTTACTGTTATTTTAGATTAACTGGTATTTTATTCAGGTAGCAGCTAATTTCAATAAATGGAATTTAAGGTTTCGAATGTTTTGATTTTGATAAAACGATTTTTTCTATTAACTAAATATTTTATAAAAACATTAAAACAATAACACGCATTAAAACGCAACAATAATTATAAATGTTTACATGCCCAATGCCTTATTTATATATTTTAGTTTCTTTTCATTGTAATTTGTATACCTACCTACAAAAAGTCATTCAATTTATGCCTAAGAGTATTTGGTATTTTTAATTTTCAGCCTATATTGCGCCGCACTTTCAAAAACGAATGCAGCAAAATACATCAACCCGCGTTAGGGAACAAAAGAACCCTTAAACTAAATATGAAACAGATTTCATTTAGTTATTTTAAAATAAAGTCTGTACTGTATTGAAACGTCTATAAGACGTATCGTTTACAGATGGTTACTATGTGTCCCATAAAAATTAGTTTCTGACTTATTTTTCAAGTATAGGCAGTTTATGGTCGATAAGGGATGAGAGCTAATTAGTTGTAAGGAATATTATTACGTTTATTAGTTTGGTTTTACTCCGTGTGTTCTAAAAGTACCTATAGGTGCCCTCTCTTTTAAAACAGGTAAGCTGTCAGTATCTTCTAAACGTATATTATGTGCTGCAATCCACCAAATAAACCCTTGTGCCCGGTACTGATATCGATGTAAGTAAATTTTAAGTATTTCATGATGGTACGATTAAAGCAGTTCTATATTTTAACTTCTTAAGCATACTGCAACCCGGCCGGCGATATTAAATATCCTACTACATGTTATTATAGAATACACACAATATACATGCAATTTTGCTTTCAGTTATTTAACCAAACTGTATCGTATAATATCAGCGAGAACTTGCTGCGTGTTTTTACATCGATGAAGTTTGACTTGATGTTTTATGACATCGATTGTAGGCTATGTTTTTGAAAATGCATCGATTTTTTTTAAATTAATAAACTAGGCAAATTAGATTTTTAGTTTAAAATAGTGTTTATTTTTTTTATTAAATTTCAAGTGTTTGTTTAAGTAATTGATGCTTTGATGCAACTTCTGGTTATTGTTATACGAGATACCACAAAGAGGACTGAAAGGTGCACGGACGGCGTATTTGAAGATGATTGCAAAGAGTAAGAGAGAGAGGCGTGACAACCAAATTCTATCCCTTTCTGAAAAGTGCACAACGATGCTACATCGATGGAAATAAATTTGGTGCATTGATTTTCGATGGTCGTAGCAAAAGGTCTGGTGAATAAGCTTTTCTCTGAATTTTGTAATTATTACCAGATTATTAATATTTAGTAAGAGCATAAGAAAAAAAGGTATTGAATACAAAATCCAAAAATTACAGCTGTTAGATTAGCTAGGTGCCAAAAAATTATATTATTGTAATAGGTAGTTGTATTCATTTTAATAGATTAATAAATTTGAATTTGAATATTAAATCAGAAAAATGTAAAATGCCCAAAATCCCTCGGGGACAAACTATTGCTCGACAAATTTTCCTGTTCAGCAGAAAATTGGTAACGCTATGTTGTGATGAACGCGACCATTTAATTTCATACGCTTGAAATCCGCTAACTAACACAAAAGCGTTCTCGATTCACATCGGGATGACGCGACGACGTCGTGTGCAATTAGTTGTTTTTCTTTCTGTTCGCGAACCTCCAAGCTCCAGCATCTATTTTCCTTCCTGTCTATTGATTTTGTTCTATCGTTTTTTATTTAATTATGTAGTGATCAGAGGAAATATTATATTACGCTACAAGACCGAAAAGTACTATTTTACATTACTATGCAGGCAACTTTGTCAATCAACACAAGGCCAGTGGTGTACAAGAAAATTTCAATAATGGCTTACTATATTGGTATAGGTTTAGACAGTTGGAAAACTATATAATCAGGAAAATATTGAATAAACTGAAATAGTTAGACTAAATAAAAAAAAATTAAATAAAGAATTGAATTATAATAAAAGATCCTTTCTTTTTTTTTTTGCTTTTTGGTCTAGACCGGTAAAGTGACATTTTCCGGTTAAAAAATTATCTAGAAAGCGCTTGCTTTCCAGTCGATTGAAAAAAAAATGTATTGAAACTTAAGTTCTTCTTTAGGCCGCTTATTTCTTGTAACTTCATAAGCTCCGTACCTCGTTGTTTGCTCTTCTTCTTGCAGAAATAAGTCACTACTAAAGAGTAAAGCCGCACCACTCAACACCAAAATCACGTGGCTTTCCTCGTGCGAAAATATGTACACGCACCGGTGAAATGATTACTAACGGTTCGCGATTGGTTACTGCCTTTCCCATGGACCGCTGGGGGATCGTTGTGAAAAGAATTTCAACGAACAATTCAAGAGCGGCTTGACGCGTCTTTACAGATTCGCGGTGGATCGGGCGCGCCACTCCGGACGGCACGCTTCCCACAAAATTAGGGGCCGTGGGCAGCCACCATACAAATGCCGCGCTTTGCGGCGGACGATCGATTTTAATATAGTTTGGTTTTGTTTAGAAGCCGATGATAACACAATTTAAAGATGGGTTTACTCGAGGAAGACGATTACCTTATACGAAAGTTACTTACGCATTACCCATTGAAAACATTTTCCTTTATTAAACGAATTTATTACAGGGGGCAATTATACGTCACGGGTAGCGTAAACGGGTAAGGGAGCTCATATTCGTTTATTCTATTGTGTGCATGACGTGGCGTTATATGCGACATATAACCGTGCGAGCAAAAATTATTATTATCAAAGTGTGGTTTAAATAAATAACTAAATAATAAACTTTATTTCAAATTATGTTTACAAGTTACATGCAGCATAAAGTTAAATGGCGTCATACAAAAATTCCAACCAATACATTATTCTTACAAACTACTACAAAAATCTTTCAAGCTGTAGGGTTCTAGTTCTACCAAGTACTTTCTCAGCTGTTTTTTAAATATTTTTGGTTCGCTTATTGTTTTTAGTTCTCGAGGCAACGCATTAAATAACTTTAAACACATGTATTGAGGACATCTTTCAGTTAATGAAAGTCTATGAATAGGATACATTACTTCTAAAGTACGTGTTTCATATCTACTTTGAGATTGGATTCCAAAACGATCTTTATTTTTAATAAAGAACAATAAACATTCATATATGTAAATTGCATATACAGTCATTATTTCTAGATTTTTAAATAGGCCCCTGCAACTCTCTAAATACTTCTTTTTTTTAACTACTCTCAATACTCGTTTTTGCGCTACAAATACACTTTGCGTTAAACTGTGCCTTCCCCAAAAAATTATGCCATATTTCAACACTGATTCAAAATTTGCCATGTATGTTATTCTTAGTGTTCTCTCGTCCATGTATTTACCCATGATTCGTATACCATAACAAATTGAGTTTAATTTTTTAATAGTACTATTTATGTGATCCGACCAGTCTAAATACTCATCAATATATACACCTAGAAATTTGGCTTTATCAGATACTGTAATGATTACATTTTCCGTTTCGATGATTTCTGGTTTAATTATTGTAGCCTGTTTTGTACTGAAGACGATAGCATTTGTTTTTTCTTTGTTCAGAACCAGTCTATTTTTGTGAAACCACTCTGTGACTACCTCAAAAAAGAGTTTTAATTTCTGAAGCAAATCTAATGCCGTATTGCTTAGCGGTAGAGCTTAATACCTGTTGGCTTAGTTCATTAAATACCAGCATTATTAATCAATCAGTTATTCCGTCATCTTTTCCAGTCGTTACAAGTAATTTGATTCATCGTTAATTTATCCAATTTCTTGAATAATTTACGTAATGGGTTTTACGAAACAGCACAAAAATTTCATGGTTGAAGCGTATTTTCGAAATGGGGTTAGAGAAAATGGTGAGTGGCAATACAGTCAGCGTTTGTGCATGGACAATTTTCGCGAAACTGTTCCTAACGTTGCTTTGGCTGCTGGAGATTTTATCATTGCCGAAGAAGAACCGTCGCTCTGTTTAGGAAAACAGGTTCTATACAACATAAAAAAGGAGGTGGAAGACCATCTGTAAGAGCAGAAGAACTTGTTGCAAACGTTCATAAAATAATGGAAAATACGTTAACAAAATGTGTAAGACGCCTGTCTCAAGAAGTGGGAAGATCTTATGGAACATGCAGGACTATTCTTAAAAAAACAATTAAATTTGTTTCCTTATAAAGTGCAAGTATTACAAAAAATACGAGCTGCAGATTTTGAAAGACGCAGGAATCACCGTCAGTGTTTTACTCAAAATATATTGGAAATAAATGATTTATTTGACCTGACATTTTTTTCTGATTCCACATTGCGCCCTCAAAATATTGGTTTTTGGTTGGTTGTTCCCCGATGAAGAATTGTGGGTTCTACTTTTTTCCATGACATAGTTACAGCATAGCGGTATACCGTCAATATTTTGAATTCATTTGTGGAGAAACTACTTGATGATAAACTAGGTTTTGGTTATTTTCAACAGGACGGTGCAACCGCATATTCATCCGCCGAAACTATTAACTACCTATACAATTTTTTTGACGACAGATTGATCAGTTTTCGAACAGACATTGAATTCCCATCCAGATCACCTTGTTGACGGTTATGGATTACTTCATTTTACCTACATGCTATAACTAATTACTTAATGCTATTTAATATTATTGTAAATCAGTTATATAATTAATCTTTTACAGAAATTTAATAATCTATCATCGAGAAAGTAGCGTTTATTTAATACTTGTAACTTATTATAGAAATATTCTTAAATCTCTATAATTTTAAATACTATTAAATAAATAAGAATTGCCCTCAACAAGCACGTCTTCTGGGGAATTTATGAATAAGTTTATTTAAAAATAACATATTAACCATGTATATTATATCGTAACTATTTTAACTATCATTGCCGAAGAAGAACCGTCGCTCTGTTTAGGAAAACAGGTTCTATACAACATAAAAAAGGAGGTGGAAGACCATCTGTAAGAGCAGAAGAACTTGTTGCAAACGTTCATAAAATAATGGAAAATACGTTAACAAAATGTGTAAGACGCCTGTCTCAAGAAGTGGGAAGATCTTATGGAACATGCAGGACTATTCTTAAAAAAACAATTAAATTTGTTTCCTTATAAAGTGCAAGTATTACAAAAAATACGAGCTGCAGATTTTGAAAAACGCAGGAATCACCGTCAGTGGTTTACTCAAAATATATTGGAAATAAATGATTTATTTGACCTGACATTTTTTTCTGATTCCACATTGCGTCCTCAAAAAATTGGTTTTTGGTTGGTTGTTCCCCGATGAAGAATTGTTGGTTCTACTTTTTTCCATGACATAGTTACAGCATAGCGGTATACCGTCAATATTTTGAATTCATTTGTGGAGAAACTACTTGATGATAAACTAGGTTTTGGTTATTTTCAACAGGACGGTGCAACCGCATATACATCCACAGAAACTATTAACTACCTATACAATTTTTTCGACGACAGATTGATCAGTTTTCGAACTGACATTGAATTCCCATCCAGATCACCTTGTTGACGGTTATGGATTCCTTCATTTTACCTACATGCTATAACTAATTACTTAATGCTATTTAATATTATTGTAAATCAGTTATATAATTAATCTTTTTCAGAAATTTAATAATCTATCATCGAGAAAGTAGCGTTTATTTAATACTTGCAACTTATTATAGAAATATTCTTAAATAACTATAATTTTAAATACTAATAAATAAATAAGAATTTCCCCTAACAAGCCGTCTTCTGGGGAATTTATGAATAAGTTTATTAAAAAATAACATATTAACCATGTATATTATATTGTAACTATTTGAAATAAACTTATTATTATTACCTCATGTAAATAACACCAGTTGAAAATTTAGGGCAGTTACAAGAAAGGATTATCCAAGAATGTGATAACATTTCTCCAGAGATGCTGGTCGACGCTTTTGAAAATATGAAGAGACGTGTGAATTTATGCTCGAAGGATGGCGGTGGTCAATTTCAGCAATTTTTATTTTCCTTCCTCTATATTTTTACTTTGTTAATTTTGAAAACAACAAAAATAAATTAGTATTTGTTTACTTATTTTAATATTAATCAGTTTGGCATATCATATCATAATATGAATTTGACACAATTTTAACCTAGATTTTGTTAGATATATCGTCCCCTTATAATAATAATTATGATCTAAACCAAGCCCTACGTTTTTCAGTCCAAGCCCTCTTGGATGAAAATAATTTTTACTCGCACGGTATAATTACTTCGACGGAGAAAACATTGATGTCCATGCTTTCTTTCGATCCACTTGTGTTTTTGATTATTTCGTATTTCTGTGTAACAATATAGTCTATTTGTAAAGAAACACTTGTGTTAATTATTTATAGTAGTTTACATATGATTCGTCAGCATTTTTTGAGTAACACTATATCCAAATAAATAAATTTTAACTTTTATACGAAATACACAATATATGTAAAGGGGGGTTCCTATGTTCTTTTAAGTGTATAAAAACTCATTAAAACAAACAAAATATTTCAAGTAGGTAACTTTCTAAAATAAAATAAAACTAAAGGAGATATAGCCAAAGGTATCCTAATTAATGACACTGGTTCGTTTAACGGGTGTCTTTTTTCCGCCTACATTATGCCGCTCACTCAATAAATCCATATGGTGTGTGGTAGAAAATGTAACAAATCGGACACTTTAACTTAATATACAAGTATTAAAAAGTTAACAATAATCTGGCTGACTTTTTTGGAGAGAAAACGTCCCGGCCCTTTAACGCTTAAGCTGGGGTTTTTTCGAGAGCGGCACCATCATATAGCGGCCGTCAAAATACGGTGAATTACGTCACAACAATTCCAAGAAAGCAAACACCGTAACGTAAAATAGCGCTGCCGTCATATTCAAAGCGACGTCAGTGTGACACTTGGCTTAACGTTTTTTGATCTAGGTGGCGGTCAATTTATATGCGCCTTGATCTGCACGTTTTTTTTTTATATAACTCCGATTCCTCCTCTCTTTTTTAACCTCTTCTTCATCTTCTTCTAAAATAATTAGAAGCGTGAGATCGATGGCATCCATATTATTGTTTAAAAAAAAACAGCACCGTTTTCCTGACTTTACACTTGACGCCGCCGATTATCTTTGCCGTATTTTTTCACCGCTGTATGGCGTAATTCCCCGTATTTTAACGGCCGCTCAATGACGGTGCCGCTTTCGAGGAAACCGCAGCTTTAAAGCGTCCGTATACGACTCCAAATCCCTGTTAAGAATGCATTTTATCTCTGAAATGGAAAATACTCAGTTTCTCAATGGTAACACTTCCTACCGCACAAGCTATAAAAAACTGTTAGTAAATAAAAAGTTAAAACGAAAAATAAAAAACCTACTGTACCTTAAAATTATTATATTTCCACATTAAGCCACTACAAAAATATATAAAATTCATAAGTATTACAATGAAATAATAAAATTATTTACAAAGGCGAAGCATAACACCAGTTACATACATGAGTTTTAGTAGCAAAAATGGTACGTGCAAAGGAAACAGCCACCAGGATTACTTATTGAGTAAGGCAGGCATCCAATGTCTTGATTTGTTTGGAATTAAGCCTAAGGAATGGGTGATGTGAGTTATGGCAAAATCATAGACTTCTAAATAAATATAGACCTGGGTATTTGTATTAGCTTAAAGCGATCCATTATTAGTTTGAGTCATTAACAACTGGCCAATAATCGGATTAAACAAATCGAGTAGCCAACAAATGTAAACTATTGCGAGTCTTCCAAATTGATAAAATGCATACCTATATTTCGATCGATGATGTCATCAAAACAATATTATGCAATAGTAAAATTTTAACTTATTACAATAGTCCAAACTCCCAGAGTACAAAACCGTACCTCACCATACTACAAACATTTTCTGAGCGAATTCAATACATAATAATATGGTAGGGAATGATGAATTCGTGACAGACTTAAAATATTTAGTTTATTAAACTTTTCATAGAACCCCGTAAAAATGAATTTTCATGATGTCACCTGCCCCCTACGGAGCTACAATATTTCAAGTTTACAGGAGCCTTTACATGTAACTACTGGTCCCCCAGTTTAAAAATGTTAACAAATATGACAGACTTAATTCTATATAAAAAGTATCCAGGGTGTCCCAGAATTCGTGCGCAACCTCCCGGATTCAAATAGATCACGTGAAAATAACATTGTATATACTTTTTTCCTACGAAATAAAAATATAATTTATTTAAAAACGAGTTTTTCTCGAAAACCCTATGGATGTTCATAAAGAGTATCTTTTTTATGGAAAAATATTTAAACTACTATGAAAAAATAATATGAAAAGCCCTATAGCGTGACATTTGGAAAATATTATATAATTATAAATATATAGTGTGGGCAGTGGGGGCAGACTTACAGCCATATTTACATGTCGCAGTCTACTTAACATACCTCCAGATGTTGTCGCGTCAGTTTTTTAACGAAACGAAAGATTCCGGTGTCAAATATGTCATGGCTGTCTTCGTTTTTAACCTACAGGGTTATTTTGAAAAACTTCGCTTTTTAGTCACCCCTTGTATTTCCGTTATGCGCTAACTTATCAAAAAGGTAAAAACTGATATTGATAGAACTTTTTGTGTAGAGTTCAGTGGCGTCATCAGTTCCTTTTTTTCTAAAATTATTAGTTTTTCAGATATTAACCAAACCTATGTTTTTTAAATAGGACACCCTATATATTATTTTTTATATCGATTAAGCATCATTTAGGCTTCTCAAAAATATATAGATATATAGATAAAACATGCTCAAAATTCGATATTTTTACTTTATTTGTAACAGTATGTCATGTCCAATTTATTGACAAATAAAAATGTCCAAAACTTGGCAGATTTGTCAGATTATTATCATTTATGAAATAATTTTTTACGTAGGTCATTTTATTTTACTTTCTTTTACAATTGCCGTTTATGATAATTATGAATAGTATGATATGTTATATGTTTTCGTTCAGATTAGGTATCCAGAAAAAAGGCAACAATTTTCAGAAATATTTGCTTGCTTGAAAACAAATATCGTGCAGCACGGGTCGTTTATTCAGCCACGTCCCAAAATATACATCAGAGAAGACAGGGACAGAAAAGAAATAAATGTTTTATCTTACGCAGAAGCAACGACTTCATCATCCTCTAGAAAAATAGAGAAAGAAGTTGTTGTAGCAAGCTCTGACGCTCAGAAAATTTTTAAAAAATATAAATATCAGTCATATAAATTTAAAATAGTGCAACATTTACACTCTGCATATTTGACAGACTTGTCATTTGGTCTGACGAATGTTATTTTTCAAGTGCAGGAGTTTTAATCGTCATAACACCATTAATTTTCAAAAGGGCACAACAACGGCACCTTGGGTTTGGTGAATCATTTTTTTTTGGGCCGACGCATAGTCTTTTGGATGTATGACGGGGGTCTTACAGCACATAAATACCTAGAAATCCTGGAGGAAGTTATTCCCGAATTACTGGAAAATATTCCATTGGCCCATTTCAATTCAGTCTATCTCCAACAAGACGCTGCTCCGGGCCACAACTCTTTGCTATTAAGGTCATTTCTGGACAATAACTTCCCTCAAAGATGGATAGGTACAAACGGGCCTGTGATCTCCCGATCATTCCGTTTTGGACTTTTTTTTGTGGGGTTTATGCAAAATCAAGTATATAAGACACGACATGAATCTCTAGCGAAACTTCATGAGGCAATTTGGTTGGCCTTCCATATCTTTTCATAACAGATCTATGATTCTTCTCAATGCAATTGAAAGATTAACAAAAATGTGATACAGAATATAACTCTTGGATTAATTCCGAAGCAGTTAATTGATGGTGGGGGTAGCGACACTACCTATTAACTGGAATGGATACAAGATTTTCAATAAAACACGTCAATTATTATAAAAATTTTGCGTTTGGCCATGTTCTACTGTTACAAATAAAGTAAAAAGTAAAAATATCGAATTTTAAGCATGATAATGATGCTTAATCAATATAAAAAATAATATACAGGGTATTCCATTTAAAAAACATAGGTTTGGTTAATATCTGAAAAACTAACATTTTTAGAAAAAAAACCTGATGACGCCACTGAACCATTTAAAATAAAATATTTTTTTTTAAATGATAGCTTTGAGGGGTAAGTGACATCATGAAAATTCATGTTTAAGTACCCACTTCTATAAAAAAATTATTAAAACAAAATCGATTAAGTCTGCTACCGATTCGTCATTATCTGCCATATTACGTATTAAATTCACTCTGAAAATTGTTGTAGTGTTGGGAGGTAGTTTTTGTACGGTTGGAGGTCCAACTATAACTATATACAAGATTCATCTAAAGTGATTTTAATCGATTGTGCCTATCTCTGCCTGACCTGAATATCAACTTATTATATCTGACTAGGTTTCTTAAGCCACCGAGCTTTTGAAAGGGAAGTTAAAACATTGTTAATTCGGCTAGAACCTTACTGCTTAGATGATTTTACTAACATGTAGGCATTTAAATCTAAATAATTGTATAATATTTGACGTTATCTCACTTTGTTATCTTGATTAAAACAAATCTAAAATACAGAATATTATTATTATTAATATTTCTTTCCCGGATGGAGAAATAATTAATCGAAAATCATACCGCATGAGCGCTAAAAAAAGCGAGCTGAGCAGGACGCTAGCCATTTATTCCAAAGTGTCTAGCTCTCTTGTTAGACTAATTACAATTTTTAAAATGACTGCATGATTTCACGTGCAATGGTTTTGTGAATCATATTATACCATGTTTATATATTTATTTAAAAGTCTGTGGCATTTATTTGTAAGAATGATACAAATTATAGGTATTTCTATATTATATTGATGCAAAAGCAAAACATTTATTTCGGATACAGGTACTTACTTGGGGGTATTTTCTCCTGAAGAGCTTTGTTCTTCAGTCCGTTCTTCGAAGCTTTCTTCTGGAATAGGTGACAGTGGAGTATTATAAACATTGTATCTAAGAAACACCTCATTTCTGTCGGTTTCCTTGAATTCTTCGTCGTCTCTGACTTTTTCTTGCGAAACAGCCTAAAATATATATAAAAAAATGTTGTAGATTAATTTTAAACAAAATTAATTGAAAATTTACATAATATTACAGGGTGTAAGTTTTTTTGTGGGGATATATCCAGACCAATTTAATCGTAAACCGTTCGTCGCACGAAAAAAAGTACAGGAATAATTTTTGCTTCGATTGTTTGGTATCGAGCATCGTGCTCCCACTGGGGCGCGTTCATAAATGGTCACCCTAGAGTGAGAGTTATACCTCGGATCAGCCAAATGCGTTCAAAAACCAAGAAGGTAAACTTAATGACGTCATATCTTAGCGTTCATAAACGATTGGGCGACTGCCCGGGGTGCTCCAGAATCGCCGCACAAAATTGTGCGGGAGAAATCGGCGGACATGTGCAGTTCAATAAAATGAGAATGAGATTGACAACGACTTAGTAGCGGATACTTGATGATAATTAATTTTATAAGTAAATAAATAACACAATTTGTTATAAAATTTTATAATAGTAACTACAAGACCAAATTATAAACAAGACTACAATATAATGTAACTCCTAAAGATTACCGCCAAAAAATATAAAAGTAAGAGGTTATGTTACGTGGACTGACGTTTCTGTCAGTCGCGTTTATAAATTCAGTCAAGTTTATGCTGGGTTAACCCTGTGACGTCACAAATATTACCGTGCGCCGCCGCTACCCTACCATCGCCTTTAATTTATGAACGCGCCCCTGCAGAAGTTAACTCTTGCGTAGAGCAATAATAATCAACATGGATTTAAATGGCGAAAGAATAATAAAACAAATAGTAACAACCTGCAATAATGAACCTGTGAGAGTAGTGTAAGAAAACGGTAAGAATTTTTCCTGTCGTAAATAAATAACTTGAAAAAAAGTATAGTCTTTTATTTTGGGTTTGGCGGTCCTAGAACAACTTTGATACTTCCGCAAAAACTCTACTCTCCACGCATTGGAAAATTTTACATGATCGCTACATAGTTAATTCAATAATCAAATACGGACTTTGCGAAAAAATAAGGTCGCCATGGCGCACATAGGCGAATTTTGGCGAAAAAAATCGTAGCCGAAAATCAGATATACCAACTTAAGAATTGTGGGGTAAACCCATTACCATTTTACTACCAGATAACCAGGTCATTAAAATCAGCCCTTTCTATATTTGTATCATGGTCTGTTTATAGTTTCAAGTTCTTTGTTGTAAGTCGATTTTAATATAGCGCGTTTAAATATTCGCGATTTATAATTGTATTTTTTTTGCCAAACTTTTGAGAAGATTTTGCAAAACTGCTATGAAGTAAATTTAAAAATGTTTAATAGTTTTAAAAATGTATTGAATTTTTTTTAATAGCGATTTTTTACAATAATATAGTGGGAAAATAAATATTTTTTTGTGTTTGCGTAGGGAATCAAAAAATGCTCCAAAACCTCCACACCGAAATTGCTTAATACTTTAATATAAAGAGTCCTAAGAAAGATGTAGTTAAAAATTTTTGCTATAATTTGCGACCTTGGCCAAAATTATTTTTTTTTTTAAATCATGATAAACGTTTTAATACATTTACGTGTGTAAGCATAAATTCAATTTTCTGGGACAACTAAGGAACTTTAATTATATTTTAGCGTTTAGAAAAGACGCCAAGTAATAAATTAACCAAAATTGTCTTCGCCATGGGCGTTCAGGATATTTAGACATGTGTAGATTTAAATAGGCCTAAATTAATAATGACATTTGCATATTACATTTTAAGGTTCACCAAAGCGTAAGTTGTAGCTTTTATACTGTTTATACTTGAATTTTAAAAGAAGATATTTTAGACCTTTAATATAAAAAAACCCCTAATACAGCCTTCCTGTGTAAGGAATTGTACCTGCTAACAATGGTAAATCCTTAAGTACAAAAATAGCTGGCAATAAATTCAGGGTGGATCTACGGTAAAGAATGGTCATTAATATAAACACAATAGATTTTAAGTGATGGTGCTCCAATCGTTGTTGATTGTAAGAGTTTTTAAAGTTTTGCATATTTAGTGAGCATTTATTACTTTGTGTCTTTAGTAAATGGACTAGACGTTCATATGCATAAACATTTGTCAGAAAAAGCCTCAGACTCAAAAATCCCCTTTCTTTTGATAACCTTTAAGAAGAATATCCCTAAAAATTTGAAATAAGCATTAATTTTCTAAATATTTTTTATTGCGGGATCTTCATTGAAATCAGTGTCTGTAATTAGGCTTCAACTTATCGAGTGGCTAATTGCAACCCTAGAACCAATAAAGAAATATGTCACTATTTTCGTTAATTTTTTTCTTATTAGCACTACCCCAAAATAATTTTCTTGGGTAAACTTTGGGTAAGGCAGTTTTCATATTATTCGAGTCGGAATCCTAGTTAAAGCTTGTTTACCACATTATACCACAGATTATAACATAAAGTATATGTTTCTCTAACGATACTATTGAAAAAATAGGCCACAGTGGTTTTTCCTATTTATTAATCATAAAAAAGAGTGGGGCGTCAAAAATGCATGAAATTAAAAAAAATGCAGTGTTACCATATTTTTCTAGATTTCTTACAATTAAAACCATTTTTTGTCTTATTTCGCGGAAATTCGCATGTGTGTGGCGCAGCCGCTAAACCGCTGCTCCCGCAATTTTTTGAGATCAACTGAGAGCACTCGCTAAAAGATTTGAGAGGCAACCAATTTGTAAATTGAACGTAAAATTATTCCAAGCTGGAACGGGGAACTTTGATAACTGAACAAACAGATATTTTTTTTAAAGCGATCTCAGATTACCCGAGTGAATTGAAAACGCTATAAGATTTTTGCCATTCATCGAAAAATAAGTACCGTCGCATCAAAAAATAAGTACCGTCGCATCAAAAAAAAAATTAGGGCAGCAAAATGTAGTTTAATCTCCCAGACAATTTCTATTAGTCATGAGGTTGTCAGATTGACTTTGTGATTGATGTGCCAATTGATAATAAAAACCAAACAGGTCGGATCATAGATACACGGTCTGTCGATTTTCACAAACAGGTCGCTCTAGGTTTTGTCAAGGGAAAATGTACAAACCAGATAATTGCCACAAACACAATGACCAAATTTCTATACAAAATGGCAAGATTTTAAAATTTAGACGATGCAGAAAGTTATGCAGTAGCCGAAGGCACCTGAATTGCAGCAAAATCCTCGTGGGAAAAGCTACTTCGATCCCTAAAGAACCTTTTAATTAGGGGTTATAAATAATATTTCCAGTGAAAGGGCCACAACTTCTTGTTTCTACTACTAACACGAGAAAACCATATTATTTACCTCATTTGTCTAATAAAAAGTAGTTCATTATTAACCTAGGTAAATAATGAACTACTTTTCATTAGACAAATAAGGTAATAAATATGGTTAATGAATCATCATTATTTACCTAGGTTAATAATGAAGATTTTTTTATCTTTTTAAAGAAATTGACTGAAACTTTATTGATTTAACGAAGTGAACATGAAAAACAAACTCTAGAAAATGTCCTAAGATAATGAAAATTATCAAAAACTATGAAAATCATTTAAAATAATAGTTGATTGTACAGTTATTACAACTCAGGTGCACTGCTGCATCTCCATTATTAATAGAATTACCATTATTTATTATAGGTAAATTTACTACAGTATTATGAATATTTTCGATAATTTCAAATTTGTGAACGTTCATTAACACTCGGTACTAAGTCATCAGTCTGTAAGTTTTTTGATAAAAATTCATCATCAGGGACTTCATTTAAAAATGTATCAATAATCTTTCGAGAATACACGTGATTTTTTAGGTTTATAGGCGACATTTTTCTCTTTCAAATATGCTACTACTTTAAAATACTTCGAAATATCGATATTTTCTTTCAGTGAAAGAGTTGATTTCAACATTGAGTAGCTTGCCCACAATGTTGATACCTTATTGTGTTCCGATTTGTCCTTAAAATATGCCAGCATGACATGTTCACACCATTTTTTTAATTGAGTGTATGCCTTCACATAAAGTCGCTTTGATTCTTCAGGCAACAAATCAAGGCTCGCACTAGCCGCTGCCTCTCGGAGCTCAGGCGGGGTACAATTTTCTATTTCTAAATCACTGTCGCTTTGGTCGCTAAGATTCTCAGCCATATTTTAATATTTTATTGTAAAACTTTTACTTGAAACCTCGGTTGAGAAGGCCATTAGTGACCTCGCACATTATATACCTCGTCGTTACGCGCCCCAGGTTATAAAAGTGCTCGGTCAATAATGGCTCACTCTCACCCTAGGTATATAATATACTATCTTTTTATGATAAGGCACACCACTGCAGGATTAATCCTTTATGGCGCTCTCCGAGCTGTGCGTGCTCGCAGGAAATGATTCACGTTGGTCTTGAATCTTTGGAGATTATACTCGTTGGGGAACACGGCATTAACACTTAGCAATCTGTTTTAATTATTTGACTAATAGTACTATAAAGGAATTATATGAATATTACAATTACAAAATGGCAATAATTATAAATAATTAATTGCTGTTGAATTATGGTTGCCTTTTGTTGTTATTAAATATTTTCTATTTTTATTATCTAATATTTATGTAATATCTGATAAAAATCTAAAACCAAATTCTAAACATGTAACATGCTTGTCTTGTGTATTTTTATTTGACTGACCAAATTGCAGGGAGAAACAAATGTCCTCTTTGAGGTAGGAAAAGTGCTATTTTCCTCCTGCAAATGGGAGAAGAAAGTGTAACTTTCTATATAGAGTAGAAAAAATGTTTATTTATAACCATGATGACAGTTCTGACTTTTAAAAGTGACACTTTCCGACTTACTGTCCTACCACGGGAGAAAAGCACATACTTTACACCCGTGGCAGTACTATCCTGCCACCGGTGGAAAGTACGTATCCACTAAAATGTTTTGAAGTTTCTAAATGAATGAGAAGTAAATAAATGCCACAAATTATTCTGTATTAAAACAATACAAATACAAGAAATAATAATTTTTCTTAAATTTTTTAATGAAAAATACCGAGAAAAATACCTTCCTTCTACTAAAAATATTGAAAAACAATTTTTGTTTATTTGTAACCAGTGGCAGCTTTTTAATAAGAGCTGCAGCAATGCATATTATGTAATTATTATTAAAATATTTAGTTAGCCTTCTACAATAATATGTATTTTGAACGACCTCGTCGGCTATGTTAATTCGCACACCTCGTTGTCCCTGCATTGTGCGCGTAACACGATCGTTCGCAGCCGAAACTTCAACGACGTCATTCCTAATAAAATTTAGCGGCGGTATGCCGGTATGGAAATTTGGTCTTAAGCTGGCAAATCAGAGTGCCATAATATATTGAGCTTCGTACTGATCTTGTTCGCGCCGGGTGAATGTATTCTTCAACCCAGATTACTATTTTTAATGGTTTACCGTATGAAAATAGTTTATCCAGAAATAATTTTGTCAATTTAAGAATACACCCCAAAAATATTTTAGTAGGTCTCATGGATGAGAATTGCAAAATGCAAGAATAGTAATTTTCGATTTACCTTGGTAAATAATTAAATACGTTAATTATAATATATTAAAATGTAATTTTTCGCGTTTTAAGCATTTTGGTAAGTAAATACCGTTTTATTGTGTCAACATAAGAAATGCTGCTTTCTATAATAATTAAAAAAAAAATGTTGTTCACTCCTGACTGGATTTGTATGCAGCATCACGAGACGCCACTGTTTGTAACGGTGTGCACCATTGTCACTTAATGAGTTTATTAAAAATGCTACATGGTCTAAATAGTTTTTGTTAAACGCCAAGAAAAATTTTAAACAGAATTTTTCAAAATAAAATAGTGGTTGTAAATAAAATAGTATACAATAGATCATTATTATTGTTGGCTGTGTGAATACAGCAAAAAATCAATTGTGATTATGAGCGTTTTCAATCAATTTAGACATTTTTGACGTTTATAAAAGATATACTTACGGTCAAACTATCGAATATCAAAAAAAATCTGCTATATACTAAATGTAAACACTTGTTGCTGTAAATGTCCCTAGACTGAAAATTTTGTTCCAATTGGTTGCTGCCACAAATCCATAAATTCAATTCGATTTAAAATAATTGTAAAGAGGTTATAGCCTCATGCGTTATACATAATTTTAATGTTTATAAAATACAACACATAAAATATAAATACGAGTACAATACATATAATATACAGGAAGATATTTAATGATATGTACTTATTTTAATAGGTGATTCTGGATCAATTTTAAGTTGCAAAGTTCATTTAAACTTATATCCTAAAATGCTTAGTTGTCGCACTTTAAATTAGTAAAATAAAAAAGTTATTGTAGTTGGGGTACACTAAAAACTCGGTATTTTCAAATTTAAAAAAGGGGGTTTGTTAGTTCAGGCAAAAACTTTGGCCGTATTGCTTCCGAACAGGATTTTTAGCTTTATGTACTTATTTCAGATATTTACCTGTGCATGTGGAAGCTTCTCTATTAACTCGTTCCTTATAGCTGCCATTATTTCATCATCCATACCAAATCCAACGTAGCTACCTAAAATAAAGGAGAGAAAAATTCAATATACTAATAAAAAAATGGACAAGTGCGAGTAGGACTCGCGCCCTTACGGTTCCGTACGACGTAATAATTTCATATAAAATTAGAAATGAATGATTTTCGGATTTTTTTCTTTACTCGTGGCATGAGATCTTCCATCGTATCAAAATTCCAGATTCTAGGTCAACAGCAAGTATTCTATAAGTTTTAACATTCAGTTAGAAGCTTGAATTTTTTATAAGCCGACTATGGGCAGGCCCGTAGCCAGGATTTTGTTTTGGGGGGGGGCTTGAAAGTGAAAAATGTAGTCAGAGTTAGTGGCGCCGAAGGCGCTTAAAAAAATGCGCCGCAGGCAAAAATTTTTTGGGTGCCACGCCCTTTTTTTGAATCGTGGTGCTTGGTTTTCAAGTGGTAAATTTATTAGTTTAGATAAAAAGTTTTTGTATTCGTTTCGTTACTACGTAACAAGTTAATATTTTATGTAAACAAAAATATATTTTTATATGTTTTTTATATATTCTTATCGTTTTTTCTTCTTTACCTTAAAAATTCGTGTAGCTCTGGGGGGGGGGGGGGGGTAATTACCCCCTCTACCCCCCACCCCCCGTAGAACCGCCGGTGCTTAAATGAAGAAGAAAGGGAGAATAACGTCAACTTTACACATGTTTATTTGTGCATATAAATGAAAACAAAAGAAAAGAAATCGTTTATAAAAGAAGTAATTTTCTCGACTTTTTGTTCGCCAAGCGTTCGATAACTTCCTCCGGATCAACAGAAATATCCCAATGAACTGAAATCATAGCAAGCGCACTTAATCTTTCGTGACCCATTACACTTCGTGATAAAGTTTTAATTCTCTTCATCGTAGAAAATGATCTTTCTACACTTGCCGTTGTAACTGGAAGTGTAGCCAAAATTGTAAGAAGATATTTTATGGCACGAAAATAAGTCCCATCGCAGAACTCCAGCAATTTCAAAACCTCAGTTACAGATTCCATCGTTGATATTCTTTCACACCATAATCTGTACTCCGCTTTGACCGCTGATAAAGACATTCGATCTTCGAAGTATGAAGCTAAGTTCTCCAAGGTGTCTTCTTTATTTTTTTCAGCAAAACCAGGTAAGAGCAGTTGAAAATTGGGTAGAATATCTTCGTTCTCAAGAAATCTTTCAGTCAAATTTTGTATTAAAGCGTCGGTGCAAGGGATGAATATGGTGACTCTGAAATATTCTTCAGCCGATGAAGTGTGTGGATTCGCACGGTTCTTTTGTCGTAATGCGACTCGTGGAGTCTTAATTTCAGCGTCAAAAAGATCTTCTGAAAACTGGGATGCGGTTTGGAATATGCCCTTGAAATAATTGTCTGCTGTTTCTCGTAATTGACGTAAGGAATTGACTATTTCCTTAGTGCGATTAATGGCAGCAAGGAAATCAAGAGATTTTTCTTGCAGAAATACAGACAATGGTAAAGTTAAACTGAATAGTTTTTCACAAATAACGAGGCTGACTAAAAAGTCACTTTTTTGTATTGCTGCTAAAAGAGCTGATGCTGTTGATGATATTGACCATGTTTTTTGGGCGATTTCTTCCAAACTGTTAACGATGCATCCAAAAAGTTCGACAAATGTGATGATGCTGTCATGTCTTTCAATTAATCTTGTATCACAAAGGCGAAGAAGTCGTTTCTTTTTACTTTCTGGAGCATTTTTTTTAATAACCTCTTGCAAAATTTTGTTAGGGTTTGAATGGTTCCGGAACAAATTAGCCACTTGACTGACGACTCCAAAACAATTGCGTATCGTAGGAATTGACATAGCATTTGACAAAGCAAGATTCAGACGATGACTCGCACAGTGAACATATCTTGCATTTGGATATTTTTCCTTAATCCTTGTTTGAACTCCACTTACATGACCACACATGGTTGCTGCTCCGTCGTAACCTTGTCCAACGAGCTTGGACATATCAAGATGAAGTTCTTCGCAACGCTGTAATATAACTTTTGTCACATTTTCAGCCGTCAGATCGTGGATTGGGACAAAACCAATGAAATCTTCGCGAAGTACGGGAGTTCCAGAGTCCTCCAACACGTCAACGTATCGTACACATAAAGAAAGTTGTTCAGTGCCTGAAACATCCATTGTTTCATCACCAAGAATACTGAAACATTCAGCTTTGTTCACTCTGTTGACAATTTGTTCAGCAATTATATCAGAACATGTCTGAAGAATTTCGTTCTGAATATCCGGACTCAAATAGGTAGCGTTTTTGGCGCTATTGATAACATGCTTTTCCAAACTTTTGTCACCAGATTCTATTCTAAACCGCAGAAGAGCGCGAAATTTTCCATCTTTATTTTCAGGTCGAGTCAAAGACAGAGCGCCGCTATCATTGTCACCTCTTAAAGGTAATTCCTGCTCTGCGCAAAAAAGGATGGTTCGGATAATCGGTCTGATCGCAGCTCTATTTTGCTCTATCTCTTTTGCACGTTGGGTATTCAATTGAGACATGATATCTGGTTGTTTTCCAGATACAACTTGAAGAAACGAAGTAGCTATGAGAACACAATCCCTGTGATACTCTTTTTCCAAATGTAGTTTAAAACATTCCTTCGCCTTCTTCCAATCTTGAAAACCACCGGTGACTAATTTCCCAGGATTTTGATGACCTCCTTTTCCAACACCTTTGTGGAAAAATATCCAGCAGGGCTTACAGAAAACGCTATTAAGAGTCTTTGAGTACGCAAAACAATCGAAACCTCCGTCTGTTATCCATTTGCTTTGAAAGCTCCTTTTTTGCGAATTACCTTCTGACATAGGAAACTTGTAGGGTTCTTTTGGAAGCAGAACTGACGTGAGGATATTTTTCTTTGTAATGTCATCTATGGAATTACTATTTGACTTCCCAATGTCGAATTGGTTCGCTTGCCATACTCCGTGAACACTATCTTCAATAATTGAGCTTATGTTGACGTTGACTGTTTCATTGTCAACAGAAATCGAATTCGGCGTATCTTCGTTACCTGTGTGAATACATAGTTTTAAGTAAATAAATATTCATATTTTTTGGCTTCTTAAGGTAGTACCAGCGGACTCTGTAACTCTGAACTACTCTGAAGTTAAAAACGAGTGAAGTAACTACCCAGCAAACCAAGCTTATCACAATATTTAATTATTACACAAATTTGTATACATATTATTTACATAAGTTTTTCTCGTAAATTATATACAAAATTGTGTAGGTACATATTATTGAGACCAATTTATTTTTGTAAATTATCTGTAAAATTATAGTCACAATACTGTATCAGCAATGGTTATGTAAATATTATAATATATCATAAACGACAAACGTAAAGTAAATTACAAGATTATTATCTATGCAGTCAAGCCCCACTTAGGTTAAATAAAATATACATAATTAAACATACTTGTAAGAAGGTTTACTTTACTTGTACAACTAACTTATCACCAATGATGCCCTTTTATGATATGCCATTAACATCATAAAAAAATAGTAAAAGTAAAACGACGCTTCTCCATGCAGGGTTTGAAAACGTGGTAATCTAAATTTAATATTAAAACTATTATGAAAAAACATCAGATAATGTCACGCCGAGCGTGCGTGGAGAAACAGCTCAAAAAGCCGTTTACACCATCGTTTTGATTCTGTGGCATGCCTTGCCATAACCTAAAAATCCCGCCTTTTTCTTTTACTCGCCTAGTTTAGGTTAACTTTCGAGGTTAAGTTACTGAACCTCACCTAATAAAAAAATATATTTAATACACAAAAATTCTCGAGAATTACTTTTACATAAAAAAATATATTTTATAAAATATTATGTAATAGTCAACTCAATGTCATACCGTCAAAATATTACATGAAACACTTTTTTGTCTTACCGTCCATATTGTCGACTTTTGGTTTTTTGAAAAACGAAGTGATGGACACTTGATTTTTTTGTCGCTTCATGATGGTTTTGAGATTATCAATTATTACACTTTTCACTGACCAAAGTTACTTCAGGACATTTAAACTAAGGTTAAACAGTGAATACCAATGTAGCCAAATATTTTTAGTGCTACCAAATGTAAAATAAATGAATATTTTTTCAAATAGCGGCAAATTCAAAAAGTTCAAGATAAATAAACATGGACCTAATAAATAAAATGCTAATCGACAAATTACAATGATTATGTAAGAGAATGTATTAAAGAAGATTTTCTTCAAAATGTAAATTTTTTGAAATTTCGGGGGGGGCTTCAGCCCCCTCAGCCCCCCCCCTAGCTACGTGCCTGACTATGGGGTTGTGACGGGCAACAAAGTGATCTTATAAGGGCAACGTACGAAGGTGCGGAGCATTAACTATTATATTTTTTTAAATTTTCATTCTGAAAACTATCTAAATTCTTTTTTATTATTCAATACCTAGTCGCATCAAAAATAGTAAATTATAGGATTGTTCCAACCAGCAGTTCGGGGACTAGTTTTTAATCAGAAATAGAGTCTACCAGATGAATATTGCATGTAGACCCAAGGATGCCTTGTTTACAACTGGTTGATTGTGTTTGACAGTTACTTTCAGGGACTGATGGTTGGAACAGACCTTAATCCTCTCTTAAACCTCTTAGTCCTGAGAGCCAAATTATGGGCCCGAGCAGTGGTTTGCTGATATTTGTGTCAAAATCCCCTTAGCTTTAATATTTGACAATATATCATAATGCCACACCCCATCGATATTTATGCCGATGACGTTGACATGTTTTGGTCGTGCCTACTTAAAAATAAATCGACTATAGATCTTTTTTGACGCTTTAAATAGGTTAGTTGTAACTGGTTTAATATAATAAATATTGTGTCTTTAACGTTACTTTTTGCAATTCTTATTGTTTATATATACATTTTAAAGAGATTTAAAGCATTTTTAATTCCTCAGGGTACTTTATAGTCCCTATAAATAGGGGCTAAAAAGTAGCCTGTTTTAGCTACAGAGGGCAATAACAAAAGAAAATATATTTTATACAAAGAATAGTCCACGGTGCGTAAAAATATCGCTTACTTACCTTTACTGGTAGATGGTTGAGGTTCCATATCACCAGATAATTGATCGTTTTGAGACTGCGGGTGCAAAAACCATCCACCACCGGCTTCCCAAGTACCACCTACTTGGCCATCTAGAACGAAAGGCGTGACATAAGGACAGTTTTAATAAAGCGATCGCGCGCTTCCTCAATAATTATGAACAATAATTGACTTCAGTTAACAACAGTTATTTCGCACATTAAATTTGAAACTCTTGTTAATATCAATGACGAAATACAGGGTATCTCAAAAGTAAGATGTCATACTTTCAGGGCGTAATATACATTAAAAGAACCATAGTTTTTCCATTAACTTATGAGTATATGGAGGAATGCCTCCTAGGAAAGTACCCCAAATGGCGTTCCCTGTTTAATTATAGCTAAACTATTCAAGATAAAAATTTAAAATTCTAATATTAAAGCAAACTTGATGTGGTTAATCTAATTTTGAAGTCAAAATTAAGGCGACCATGGAGGGAATAAATTAGTCATATCTTTTTTGTTTAGATTTTTAATTCTTTTGGAAGCAAATTATCAAATGAATGATTTTGGCTTATAATTAGAATATTAATAGAATTTCAAGTTTTTGTCTTGAGTAGTTTCGGCGGTAATTAAAGAACATCTTCAGGGTTAATTAATGGTGGCACTTTTGTTAGGACTGCCGTGTTGTCAATAACGTTTTAAAGATTATATTCATACCACTCAAACATTTCATTCCTAACTCCGCAAACGGTTGACTAAATCATTTTCGAACGACAGTTTAAAAATACGCAAAAAATTACGTCCCGATCTTTTTGATGAGCGAGCAGTTTATGATTGGCGGGTGTTCGGGAAAAGTGGTACAAGTCACAAAATGCCGATTTCAAAAATTTATTTCTTTTGATAGGGGGTAGTGCGATGAGTTGATTTAACTTTTATAACGCTCAATTACTTAGTGTCTTAAGGTATAAGTACGCCAGCTAAATTAGTGTTTAGGGAAAATTGATATATCTCATTTTGTTCTATAATATTTGTCAGCAAAGATTGAAAAATATGGGAACAGTGATACAAATAGACTCAACCAAAACCGATATAGAAAATTCATTGGGAAGTATGGTATAATATGTTTACATTACTCTCTTTACTCTGTAATACAAATAATTACAATTTGTATAAGTCACATATTATACCGTTATTCCCTTTAGAACTACTTCGGAAACAGAGAAATAAGAACAGAAACCTTGGACGAACGACGCACGAACATGTCAAGAACTTTCAAAATGCCGTTTAGGGAAGAAAGAATAGATGAAGAAAAACAGAAGCAAATTTTTAAACAACATTGGTCATTAGGTAACTTTAATAAACGTGGCTAGACTTATACACACAGACAATGGCGTAAAAATCCTACCGCCGAAAATCGTACCATCTTTGTTAACGCTCGAAACCAATGCAAGCAAACGATAAACCAAAGCAAAGAAGCACACAACCAGAGGATCAGAGACAAACTTCTTAAATGTCCTAGCGGCTCAAAATCATTTTGGTCGGTAGCTAAGGCCGTCAGTCAGAACTTTACCAAGTCAACCATTCCACCTCTAACACGTTCTGATGGCACCATTGCGACCAAAGCACAGGAAAAAGCAAACTTACTGGCGGAACTATTCTCTTCACATTCAACGGTAAATTTTCAGGGAAGTACTCCACCGAACATTACCCCTGTAGAATCGAGAATGCCCGAGATTGTCTTTCGCCACCGCCATGTTAAGCGAATCTTGGGGAGTCTCGACACTAAAAAGGCTTCTGGTCCTGACGATATTCCAGTCGTTGTAATTAAGAAATGCGCTGACGAACTGACACCGGTATTTTGTAGGCTTTTTAACTTATCCTACAAAAAAGGAATATTTCCTTCTTGCTGGAAAACTGCGAGAGTCCAGCCCATACCCAAAAAAGGCAAGAAGACTTTGCCAAACAACTATCGTCCAGTCGCATTGCTCTCGGTTATATCAAAAGTTATGGAGAAGGCTATCAACGAAAAACTACTAAAATACCTGGAAGGCTTCAACATTATTAGTGACCGCCAGTATGGATTCCGTAAGTCTAGATCAACAGGAGACCTTCTCGCTTATGTTACTCATGTTTGGAACAACGCAATAGAACACCATGGGGAGTCCCGGGCGGTAGCACTGGACATTTCCAAGGCTTTTGACCGAGTATGGCATGAGGGGCTCCTAACTAAAGTGAGAGCATACGGAATGCCGTTTCAATTTTGTTCATGGCTGTCGAGCTTTCTTAAAGACCGTTCTCTGCGAGTGGCGATGGACGGATTTCTTTCAGACACATTTAACATCAACGCCGGAGTCCCTCAAGGTTCTATATTGTCGCCCACCCTTTTCTTACTATACATTAACGATCTTTTGGAAAAAACTAAAAATCCTATATATAGCTTCGCTGATGACAGCATACTTGTTTCAACTTTTACTTTGGATGCTCGGACATCGGCTGCTAATGCACATCTCTATAGGCAGCAAGAGGTCTCACATCTCAACAAAGACCTGGAAGAAATTTTGTCTTGGGGTGACAGTAACCAAGTAGAATTTAACGCTAAAAAGACCCAGGCGGCAGTTTTTTCTAAAAAAGTTAATGTTGAAGAACCGGATATAGTTATGGCGGGACACTCAATTCCCTTCGCTTCATCAATTCATTTATTGGGCGTTAATTTTGATAGTCATATGTCTTGGCATGGCCACGTTGCGGCCATTGCTAAGGCAGCCTCGCAGAAGCTTGGAGTACTTTTCCGAACAAAGAACCTCTATACACCCCAACAACTTTTGATGCTGTATAAAGCCCAAATTCGACCATCACTGGAGTACTGTTCGCATATTTGGGGCTCTGCTCCTAAACATACCCTGAGATTGCTAGATTCCATTCAAAGAAGAGCCATTCGCTTGATCGGTGACCATAGTCTGACAAACAACCTGGAAAGCCTTGAACATCGAAGGCAGGTTGGCGACTTGAGTCTATTTTACAAATATTTTCATGGCAAGTGTTCAACTGAGGTTGCCCGCTTAATACCACCCAGAGCGGTGCATGGTAGAAATACACGACGAGCCACTGCAGCCCACCAGTACGTGGTTCAGCTTAGTGTCCCTCGAACGACACTGTTTCAAAATTCTTTCATCTGGAGAACGTCATCACTCTGGAACGACCTCCCTGAGATCGTCTTCCCCAACGAGTATAGTCTCCAAAGATTCAAGACCAACGTGAATCGTTCCCTGCGCACACGCACCGCTCCTAGAGCGCCATAAAGGATTTATCCTGTAGTGCTGTGCCTTATCATAAAAAAAAAAAAAAAAAAAAAAAAGAAGAAAAGAAAACTGAAAGTCGTAAATCAGTTCACATAAGTACTTTTGCCAGTAGATGGTAAACTAGTAACTGTTTTGCCAAAGTTGCATTTAAAAAAAAACTTAGTAGATAACAAAACGGTAATTTCGCACACTTGGTCAAACACTACCCATCCGCTTGAAATCTAACCGAGAACTGTTAAATTGGTAAAAGATCATATTTTAACTATTCTTATCTACGAGAGCCACTATAACAGGGCTGATTCATCAATAATGGCATACCATGGCATAAGGAATATGAAAAATGGCTCCCTAAAGAAACAAAACCGGTTTCGAATTCCATACACCAGAAAGTGTTTCATTCTTTGGAAATAATAATAGCAATAAGTTTATTTAAAATAGTTATAATATAATAAACATCAATAAGTTCCAAAAACTAACCTAACACCATGATGGCCAACCAAGAACCGCGCAGAACCTTTTGTGGTATAAACAAAACGTGCGTCATTAAACTTAAAGACACAAAGACAAACGAAATAATTCTTTTGATATTTTTTCACCAATATTTTGACACTTTTAATAGCTTATCTTTGGAAATAAATATATCTAAAAAAATCATTTACCTTTCGAAATGACATCTGAGTGTTCCTCGGCCTTATCTATGGTAAAAGTACCATCTTTGCCAAAAGTCGCATCTGTAGGTGAAGCATCCGTTTTCTCCGCTTCCACAATAAAGGTGCCATCCTTGACGAAAGTTCCATTTTTGGTAAAAGTAGTATCTCTAACGAACGTCTCATCAGTAGCCTCAGACTTTAGAACAGTAGCATCACTCTCTTTCACAAAAGTATGATTTTGTGAAACAACAACCCGTTGTTCTTCACCACTGCCCCGTTTATCATCCTCAATATACAGCATGCTTTGAGGCTCCGACGTAAAGCTGTCGAACAGATTATCGTTACTGCCTCGGCTCGAATCGAACGACTTTCCCAAAAAATTATCCCACGTTTCAAGGGAATAATTTAATCTATCGTTTAGGCTATCTGAACTTTTCTGTTCGACAGGCGTAAAATTTGAGGAAAATTGCATAGTTTCTTCATCGCTTTCCTGGGCAGCCCCGAACAGATTGAGGCTCGAGTAAGTATCTTGCTTTGACACGGGAAGTTCTTGTTTTTTCCTAAAAGGCGTACTTGTAAAAACTGTTGAATGAGAAAGGGAATTGGGCGCGGCTTCTTCCTGACTTTCACTAAGATCAAAGGCTACCTTCGGTTTTGGTCTTTCACGACTGGGTTGTTCCAGTGTTTGGTCCGCTATGTTTTGGTTTTTTTCACTAATCAAACATTCTCCAATGGTTTCTTGAAGCAAACTTTGCTGATTATCCATTATGTCTTTCTGATTTTCGTCTAGATCAATAGCCACATTTAATTTGGGGTCTTCATCAACAGATACATGTTGTGTTTGGTAGGCGGAAATGTTTATATCTTTCTTACTAGCCAAACATTCTCCAATGGTTTTCTGAAGCAAATATTGCTGGTTTTCCATCGTTTCTTTTTGCATTTCGCTTAGATCAACCGCTATTTCTAATTTTGGATCTTCATGAATGGATGTATGTCGTGTTTGTCTGGCAGGAGTGTTTAAATTCTCTGAAACAGGCGAGTCATTTGTACTAAAACATTCTCCAATGATTTCTTTAAGTAAATATGGCGTGCTGTCTACTGCTACTTTCAGTTCTTGTTCTTCACAGATAGAATTTTGTTGTGTTTCATCAACTGCTGTGTTGAAACTTTCTGGTGAAATGCGGTCTAAGCCCTCTAAATCCGCAGTGTCATTCATAATATTTTGAGGAATAACAGGTGGGGTACTGGTTTGTTGAAAACTTTGGTCAATCTTTGTAAAAGAACCGAACATAGAGCACTTTCTCTCCTCGTTTAAAAAGTTGTTACACACATTATCCAAAACTTCATTATTTTGATCACTACGAGTATTTATTATTTTACTTTTTTTTTTATCACCTTGTTCTTCCATGAAGTTAACTAAAGCGTCATCTTCAAGTGCCTCGTCTAAATTATTGTCATCCCCAAGTTGGCGTTCACTTTTAAATTTTTGCGACGAACTTAATGGCTTTTCAGATTCCAAATTTGAGGATGAAGTGTTAACCATTTTACAATTTGCACTATCCAGCCCTCTCAGACCTTCGATAAATTGTTCTTTGATTTCGGACACTAAATTTTCGGTAAATACTTGCTCCCTTGCTAGATTGAACGAACTTAACCGATTCTCTTCACCGCTCTTGGTAGATTCAGGTATTTCAATACCCGACTTCAAACGTTCATTAAACTTATCACTACTTTTTACATTTTTAGCTTCTCGATTACAGAGATCAGGTACATGTTGAGATTCATTTAATAATTCACTATTACTAACAGTGCCATTGTTCTTGGGCATATCATACTTTTCGACAATGTACTTCATTAACTCATCATCGTTTTTAATAATATCAGATAAAGTGGGAACCATTTTAAGATTAATATTTTTAGGAGACTCTTGGCTTTGTACTGATACATCCTTGGTTTCTTCACTATTGGAAATAACCTCAAATTCATTTAAATTATAACTTGTACTGTGTACTATTTCGTTGTTAATTAACTCGACACATTTAATTCTTTCACGTCTTGGAAATATTTCTTCCAAATCATCAGCCGAATTCGTTTCCACCAAATCCACACTATCTGGCACACTTTTATTAGTTTTCAAGTTTTCACTATCTGCCCTTTCAATTAAAGCATCCTTGGAATACGCTGCGTTCAATTGTTCAGTCTCAAAAATATTTCCTTCTTCGAGTCTGTGCATTTTTTCAGTCTTAAAACCATCACATTTTTCGTTACACCCCAGTTTACTATGAATTTCCTCGAAATCCTCAAAGCTCTTTACACTTTCCACGTCGCTCTTGTCGAAACACTCGCAATTTTTTAATCGCTCTTGTATTTCATTTTTTACCATCCCATTTCTATCTTCAAGTAGATGTTCGCCATCTACGCTCCCAAAATCACTATTCCGCTCACTGTTATGCAAAGTTGCATATCCCAAATCGCTTCTGTTTTCACTGTCCTGTCTGCTGAAACTCCGCGTCTCATCCCCTATATGAATAATTTCATTAAGTTTCGAGTCGCTTATAGGGCTATTGTACTTGTCTATAGATACATTGAATACATTGTAAATTTGACCGACAGGTTTTATTTCGGTGGGACTATTGAACTCTTGAAGCAGACTCAAGTTAGAATCATTTTGGCATCTATAATCAGGTACAAAAAGAAGACTATCCCGTCTCTCTACTTGTAGCTTTTTCAATTGCTCTTGAAAATCGTCTTCTACGTTCAGCAAGTTGCCTTCGCTGTTAAAATTCAAACTGGCCGTTTCTAAGTTAGATTTTCTGCCGCTTCTGCTCGCTTTATAATCCAAGCTGGGTAAAGGCGTTTCCGATTCAGATTCTGAGTAATCCACGTGCGTTAGAACCATCAAATCTGCAACAGACCTCGACTTTAACCTGACTTTTTCACTGTATGCTCCACGTTCGACTTTCTTGCGCCAATTTTCTTCTTCCGTCTCGCTCTCGCTGCTCCCTTGCTGTTTAAAAATCATACTATCCGTTAAACTGTCATTTTGACTAGGAGAGTCCGGTAACTTGTCACCGGCTGAAAAGATAGAAGGGCCCAACCTAAATTCTAGGTTAGCTTTAGAATCAGGTCTAAAACTGTGCTCCGAACCGGTAGAAACATTTTCCAAGTCCAAAGTGGTATCGAGATCGTTTATAGCCTCTAAAAGACCCTTGACATAAGTCGGGTCTCTCGTTTCCGTAGCAACGTTCTCTAACCACGATTCCATCGGTTGCACGCCCGCCAAATTATCCAGAGACCCGTGCAAATTGTTCAGGCTAGGCGACATCGGTTTCGATATATTATTTCCGTCGCCTTCTATCTCTATGCTGGTGGTGTAATTGTCAGTTTTGACAATTGTGTTTGGTTTCAGGGATTCCCATCGACTGTCAAAATCGGCGGCAGCATTTAATATTGGGTTCTGCGTATTTTTGTGGACTTGAAATAGATCGGACAGCATCATGTCGATTTGGGCAACTTTAGGCCTGGATTCTGCGTTGTTCCAGCACATTTGTATCAGTCGATAGCTGCAAGAAAAAATGTATCTTTATATATATATATATATATTTTAACTATAACGAGACTCTAAAGATATTTTAAATATTTTAAACATGAGCAGCTTTTGAAAGAAAAGGTCATATCCTAAATAATTACTTTTATTACAAGGGGTGTTCTTAAATGATACTTACAAATTGAGCACGTATTTGCATTGTTGAATAGAATAATTGTTTGCATGTAAAAATTCAATTGTCTTTGGCAAGTTTTACTATCGGTATTACTTGTTAGGCATTATATACTATACATGACATTATCAGACATAACAAATCGAAAAATCAAAAAATTGCATGGTATTTAGCAAGCGCAAGGAAGCTTGCTGTAAAAATCACAACAAAACTGTTTTTCGAGTTAGTCGTGTTTATTAAAAGTGTCAAAAGCATTTCACTAAAAATATTTTATTATATTCATGTAGTGGTATTCCTTGTATATCCGAGTTTGCATTTAGAATTTGTTAACGCAAGTTCAGAGAAATATTTCCGAAAATGGGAAAAGAAATGTACAGTCGGAACGGTGGATCTTTGCCGGTGCGTCATGCATTAACGACCAAGAGAGAACGTGATTTACAACTCCGCACATTTATTTGTAACAGGCTTAAAAGTGAATAAAAACATAATAGAGCGTCTCCGGGGTTGCGAAATACGTCTCGATTTCAAAGTATCGTGCTAGACAGAGACAACGGGATTTACAATTCCCCATCTTTATTTGTAATAGCCTTAAAAGTGAATAAAAACATAATAGAGCGCCTCCGGGGTTGCGAATTACGTCTCGATTTCAAAGTACCGTGCTAGACAGAGACGAAAGACATTTGGAGAGGTGTCCTTTGATTTCAAATTAATCATTTTGATATGTCAACTTTAATTTGTTTTTAAACGTTTTGTGCCTTGAAATTCAATTTAATCTTATAAACTGTTCTTTTCAGAACCATTTTTATCGTACTTTCGTGTCGGCGGTACGTAATTGTGGATATTTGTTATTATTATTAAGTCCGAACGCTAACCACAATAATTTTGACGTTTATGAACTTATACTTTATTTTGACTTTCTGAGCCTAGTAATTTTGATTGGGTTTATATGGTTTTAGTCGCGGAAGCAATGACGCACCGGCAAAGAACCACTATATCTGTCCAAGGACTTAAGATCACCAGTTCTTAGGATGGAGAAAAACAAGCTGCTATTACTCGGACGTTTTAACTAATTCCTAGTATAGTTTCAAGTATCTCTCGTTACTCTTATACCTAGGTATTAATGAAATACTTCATTTGGATACTATCAAAACTTCTAAATAAATTTGATCAGGTATCTTGTCAAATAAATATACCCGAAAACCCTAAGTCTATGTTTTTAAGACCCTTTACTAAGAAAGAAATTTTGGAGTTAAACTGGTGATGCTGAAGTTCCTGCCAGTCTAGCTCGTCAGGTTATACCAGCAATCAGCCAATCCCTGATGTGCTATGTCATGTAATAAATATCTCGCTGAATAAAGGTGTGCAATTAAAGGTATCGGATATAACCCCCATACAGTACATACATAAAGTAAGGAACAAATTTATTATTTAACAATCCAAAAAATTTTCGGAAAAATCATCGGACACGTACCGGGTGTAGGGCTGGGCGATTATGACTTTTCACAATCGATTGTTAAAAATAATCGATTATTTCGATTAATCGAAAAGTAATCGATTAATCAAAAAATAACAGGAGAACTCGCTTAGCAGGCTGCTCACTAGGATTATAAAAGTGTATAATCGATGAATCGATTATTTTGCCCACCCCTAATCGGGTCTACAACTAAGAAAGGCGGCCGGCTCTATCTGGGAAACCATTAAACATAAAGATTTAAAATTTAAAAAATTATTATAAAAAATTTTTTCACTGATGCTTTTTAGGGGTCCCCACAAATACATATCTGCCAACGTAAGGTCGGGACTTCTTGGGGGCCATAAAACTGGACCATTTCGCCGGATCTATTTTTGTCCAAATTCCAAATCAAGCCATTCCTTTACTTCTCTAGCAAAATGGGCCGGGCATCCTTCTTGCTGGAAGTGCATGTTACTTAGGTAATTTAATGGCAATTGTTCCAAATGACCAGAAGAAAAAGTAGTTAATATATTTAAATAAGAATTTCTATTACAAGTATTTTTGGAGAAATACGGTCCTCTTATATCATAGTAGGAAACAGCGCACCAAACATTCACTTTTTTTAATATTGACGTCGGGTTGGGATTCTGAACATAGGATTAACATCACTCCAATAGTGAACATGTTGCGATGCCACAGTTCCATTCGTCGAAAGCGTGGACTCATCAGAGACAATTATAAGTTTTTAAAATCTCCTATTACCACCTAAAATCTTACTTCCTACCCACAAACGAAAATCCAACCTTTTGCCATCATCGCTCTCCTCGCTTCTAATGTGTGGTTATAATGGTGTTTGTAGGGACGTATCTTATTCTGGTTTAAAATTTCTTGAATATTACTTTTTTGGACCACCTGCGGTTGCGTAGCTCGTTTCCTCAGACAGTGTTGGGGAACCTTTCATGAAATTTTTCAATAACGTAAAAAATCTCCGTTACCATAACACTGGATTAAATGTATTCCTTATTCTCTTCTTAGCATTATAAATTAATAAAATCTTTAAAAGTTACTAATAATGATGTTTTGCTTAACACTGTAATAACTTATTTCTCAGGTACCTAATCAAAGGTGATACTTAAAGGTATACAAAATCAAAGGTACACCTACCAAACAAGTTTTATGTAAACTTGATATGGTTGCACTATGCGCACATAATGAGTATTTAAACATCTCACTGTCCAGTTGAACCGGAACACAACTTTGTTATTTTAAATAGAACACCCTGTATATTTTTAAAAATATGTATTCTACGAATAATTCTAAGCAGAAAGGTCGATTTATAAAACTTTTTGCCACCACTCCCGCTCGTTGTCACCGTTCCCGTCGCAACTTAACCTAAAGGGAAATAATGTGTGCATTTATAAAAGTCGCCACCGCTCCCGTTCGTAGTTCCAACATGACCAATTTTTAACTAGCTGACCTTGTGTTGTTCGTCGGTCGTGCTTTAGCCAATGGGAAAAAAGAAATTCGAGAAATATGATAAAAAACATAGAAATGTTTTCCATATTCTTACGATTTCAGCATTTATAGTCAACAGACAGGATCTAACTTCTCTCATAGTCATAATTAAAAAATAATATTAAATACTAGCCACATTATCCACTTTTTAAAAGAAAATATTCTAACCAAAAAATAGGTTACTGCTGTCATGAATTTACAACGGTGCAGTTGTTTTATAATTAACCCTTAGAACGATGGCGACGGGCGGGAACGGTAACAACGAGCGGGAGCGGTAACGAAAAGTTTTATAAATCGACCTTAAAACATGTACCATATCCTATACCTATCTAAGACAGTTTCCGAGAAAACGTCGTTAGAAATTGTCAAATTAGTCACACATTTTATTGTTTTACAAAAACAAATGAACAATTTTGACTTGAAGAAGTAGTCCATTACAGTGGAGTTGATATGATCAAATAAAACAACGGCAGTCTACCTCCACAATATGTATTTAAATGTTTATGTTTATATAAGAGGTTCTAATGAATGTTCAAGACTGAATGAGATGTGATATTTGAAATTTTGGTCAAGGTATCTTTGAAGAAGGGGGTTCCCAGTCTGTAGCCACTGAGACAGGTGGTGAAGCAATTATGTCATTTGTAGCTATTTAGAGGAGATTAATTTAACTGAAGTGCTCAAAGATGCTTCATCTCACCGTGTCTAGGGTGTGGACAACAAAATACTGGGTTAGACTTGAAAACACATTCTTAGGAGATAAAATTCTAGTCGAGATGGTGAGAATCCAGTTTTAATTTTCTTAATCTTCTTTTTCAATCATAAAATTAAGTTCATTTTCTACCCCCCTTTAACCTAAAAATTTTGTTAGCCAATACTCCAGGCATGGTTGGATGAAGCATCTTTGAGCACCTATCTACATTATTTTCCTCTAATTAGCTACAAACCTACATAATTGCTTCACCACCTGCCCATTGGCTTCAAATTAATAAATTCCAACCTTAAAAGTAGTATAATTCTCATTTCATTTATTGTTTATCTCCTAAGAATGTGTTTTCAAGTCTAACCCAGTATTTTGTTGTCCACACCCTAGACACGGTGAGATGAAGCATCTTTGAGCACTTCACTTAAATTAATCTCCTCTAAATAGCTACAAATGACATAATTGCTTCACCACCTGTCTCAGTGGCTACAGACTGGGAACCCCCTTCTTCAAAGATACCTTGACCAAAATTTCAAATATCACATCTCATTCAGTCTTGAACATTCATTAGAACCTACAATTTCAATTTTAACATAACTTTTGATCGTCGCTTATGCAAGATAGAGCTATCGTAATCGACTACTGTATCCCTGATGATGGACATTTCTATGTCCGAAACATGTAGGATATAAACATAAACATTTAAATACATATTGTGGAGGTAGACTGCCGTTGTTTTATTTGATTTGAAAATGAATAATTAAAAAAAATAAAAAAATTTTATGCAATGTCTAAATTTATTAGTTTTTAAGATATAAGCAATTAAAATTTTAGTTACATTATCCAACAGGCAACAATTGATGTTAACTTATTCTTTCTAAAAAAATTTACCAGCTTTTACAAATATTATTTTTAAATATTTCTAACTGCTTATATTTTGTTTTGTTAAGTAAACAAATATTTTTAGGCAGGAATAGTACAGATACGAAGCAAAACTGGAGAAGTTTTAACATGCAAATTTCGTTCGCGTAGTTTTTGCAAGTTTGCGCCTTTGTCGAAACTTGATTGATTGATTGATTGATTGATAATTTATTGATGTCAATACAGGTTTGTTTACATACCTCAATATAGATACAAAATACATTTCAAGAGTACACTTTAAAAAAATAATTACAGAAATATGTATAAGTTACAATACTGATTGAAACTGAATGAAACTTATAACCTATGTCACAATATTACAATCACAATTAAAATATTCATCAAAAGTAGAAAACACATTTTCTAACAAAAACTTTCTTGTCTTTTCTGTGAATTGCTTTAGTGGTAGGGCTCGTATATCAATGGGCAAATGATTAAATAATTTAATGGCCCAGTACCTCGGGCCATCCTGACACCTCCTTAGTCTGCAATATCCTGTAATAAGATCGTTTCGACCACGAGTATGGTAAGGGTGGACCTCACCATTCATCCTATAAAGCTCAGCGTTTTTCCTCACATAAAGCAGGCTCTCCAGAATATAAGCCGATGGCAGTGTAAGTATTCCCAGAGCTCGAAATGCGTCCCTGCAATCGTCCCTGAATCCTAGGCCGAACACCAAACGCACGGCCTTCCTCTGCAATCCAAATGCCCTCCGAGCTTGTGCTGCATGACCCCATGTAATAATAGCGTATGTCAAGCTGGAATGGAAAAGGCTAAAGTAAGCCGTTCTTAGGACATCCCGGGACACACAACCAAATAGGCTACGGAGTACAAATAGAGCTCTGCCCAGCTTCGCAGTCGTGTAGTCGATATGACCAACCCAAAGAAGTCTCGGATCAAGCTGGACCCCCAGAAACCCAACCCTGTCAATGCCCTCATTCTCGTCGTCAACATCTCTCAGCGAGAACACCACCCTGTTGGTCTTTTCCCTGTTTAGAAGCAGCATATTAGCAGCAAACCATCTCTCGACCGTCTCCCGCAGTTCAGCAGACCCCTCCACGGCATCTTCAAGCACCATCGCGCTGAGAGATATCCTGGTATCGTCAGCAAAGAGCGTAAACTTCGCGTCTGTAGCCACCTTTGGCAGGTCATTTATATATATATAAGGAAAAGAATGGGCCCCAGGACAGATCCCTGCGGGACACCGATTGTAATAGCGCTCTCCACTGACGTCACCACGCCAGCCCTCACCGCCTGTGTCCTCCCTGATAGGTACGAGCTAAGAAGAGCTAAACTGCCTTGATGAAAAGAGTACAAATGCAGCTTCCGAAGGAGGATGTCATGCGAGACGCAATCGAACGCCTTGCTGAGATCGCAAAAAATGGTGACAGTATATTCCATGTTCTCAAATGAGTCCAGAACGTATGAGATCATATCCACAATGCCCAGAGCCGTACTCCTGTCCTTCCTGAAACCAAACTGACATTCAGAGAAAAGGTTATTTTGTTCAAAAAAGGCTGTCATTTGTGAGGTCATGCACTTCTCAATGATCTTTGAGATGATGGGCAAAATCGAAATAGGTCTGTAATTTTCGGATAAACGACAGTCGCCTTTTTTGAAAATAGGTGTTATCACAGCGTGCTTCAGGATGGCAGGAAAGGTGCCCTCACGAAAGCAGAGGTTAATTAGCCTGGTGAGAGGAGACACAATTTGGTTTTTTACCGATTTTATAAGCTTAGTCTGTATGTCTCGTACCTCAATGAATGTAACTTTCCTAAAGAAGAAGGGCTATTGGGGGGATCGAGATCACCCAAGTAGTCCACAGGATCGGCCCCGGCTGGCACAATACCACTGATTAAATCTTGAGCAATATTAGAAAAAAAGGTATTAAATTCATCTGGTGATATTTGACACGGCCTCGTGTCGGAGTTTAAAATATTTCTCTGTTTGTTGATGATAGACCACATACATCTGGATGGATTATTTGATGATTTAATTAAATTGTCATTTGAATTTATCTTGGCATTGCTTATAGCTCTTTTGTACTGTTTTCTATAGTCCTTAAAGTCCTGTAGAAGGCCGGGATGACCATACTGCCTACTAAGCTCACCCAGCAAGTGAAGATGCTCGCGCATACCTCTTAGTGTGTTATTAAACCAGCTAATATTGTGATCCTGATCCGATCTTACCGTGTAAGTTTTTTCTGGGAACGACTGTAAATAGGCCAATTTTGATCTAAAATGTTGGATTTTTAATTTTTTTTTTTTTTTTTTTACGGTAGACGAACATTTTCCGAATTTAAAACTGAAGAAAAAAGGCGTTTTTGAATTAAAAATCCAACATTTTAGATCAAAATTTATATGAGAAATCGGATAAGCTCATTAAAAATACGGCATCCCATTTAAAAAAATATCAAAGTGACCCCTAGTACTTTTGTTTGATGTTCAATTGTTTTTTGCTGAAGATATTCGAATTCGCGGGAGAAAATGACTTAAGATGGCTATTTCAGTTTTTTTATAAAAGTACAGGAAAAGTCAAAAAATCGCCTTGTCTAGTCTTTGTTGGATAACCCTGTACATTCAGATATAAGAAACAGACTTGGCAGTGACAAAGCAGCTAAACTAGTATTTCTATTTAAGCATTATAACACTTAAGTGTTAAAATTTTAAAACTCTTTTTTTAAATTAATCATGATTTAAAAAAAAATCATACTGATTAAAATCATGATTTTAATCATCTCAACCCTGGTTTCATCTAAGGTAGCTATGGATCCCCGCAGATCTGTTTACTAATTATTATTTTAACTATTTTACGACGTTATCGCAATATTATAAAAATACAGTAAAACAGTTGAAATCAGTAAAAAGATCTGACGGGATCCATAGCTACCGTAGATGAAACTATGAATAAGTTAACATCAATTGTTGCTTGATGGATAATGTAACTAAAGTTTTAATTTCTTATATCTTAAAAACTAATACATTCAGACATAGGGAAGAATAAAAAAATAATATTAAATTTTTTACTTTCTTTGCATTTTCTCGGAAACTGTCTTAGATAGGTAAAGGATACGACATATATTCAGTCCTATGATCAAACACACAAGTTAACTTTTAACGTACCGTTTTCATGACAACAACCGAAAAAAGCAAATTTGTTAATTTTTCACTGTGGTTGAAAAACAGGTAATTTTGAAGTCTAGAGTTAACTTGTGTGTTTGATCAAAGGGCTGGTTTTATGATTAGAATTCTTCGTAAAATGCATATTTTTAAAAATATACAGGGTGTTTCATTTAAAATAACAAAGTTGTGTGCACTTCCAGTGCACTACTGAAAATGTGCGCTCACTGGAACCATAAGGACGTGACAAGCTGGGTAGTAATTACGTTGTCCCCCGGTATAGCAGGATCCTGTGTAAGTAGTGTTTAACTCTTTATTAAGTAGATTTATTGCCTTTTATGTTTTGTAATCCGTGTGGTACTGACGCGACATGACAAAAGTATGTGCTAGTCAGTGTACAATAATTCATCCTCCAAATGCATATCTCCAATGGCAGCTTGACGCGCTATTTTAGGACCCTGTCAAATATTATGAAAAAAAAAATGTAAAAGCCAACATATTCGATAGATGCGATGCCTACGGGCATGAATAAATTCCGGTATTTTAGGGGTTTTGTTAGTCCTAATAATAATGGTTAACATATATATTGAACACATTGCAATTGCAAGTCAGTTAAGCCACAAAATTATTACTTACATATAATCAGTATACAATTCCGGTTTACTAGGCCTCTCCAACCTCAGCCCTTGCGGCCCCAAAACCCTCGAAATCACTTCGTCGTCGTCCAAACCGTTAAAAGGATTCGCCCCGTTTTCACATATCTCCCACATAACTACCCCCAAAGCCCAAACGTTCGCCTCAGGAGTAAGTTTTTTCGGTTGAATCGTTGTAGGAGTGCAATCCAGAGATTCCGGCGATCGCCAACGAACCGGAATAAGGGGTTCGCCACCTTTATAGTAATCTTCGGGGTATTTTGAAGGGCTTAGGGCATAATCGCCGATTTTAAGCAATAAAGAGTCCGTTAGAAGACAGTTTCGGGCAGCTAAATCCCTAAAAAAAAAGGTTAAATTAGAAAGTTTACTCAAAATTAACATTGCTTTTATTAATAATGTAAAAAAGTGATATGTTAGGTGGGTTCCGTAATAGTATTTTGTTTCGATAAATTTATTCAAAAATAAATCAAATTTGATAATCGGATTATTGGCTCCCCTTTAGATACTATTTTTTATTTACTTACGGATGGACAAATCCATGTTCGTGCAAATGTCTTAGAGCCGAAGATAATTGACAGCACCATTGTAAAGCTTTATCTTCAGAACCTGCCGTTCTCAACCTGGCTTTCAGATCTCCCCCAGTACAGGACTCCTGCAGCAACAGTAAGGGAGCCGCGCTCACGCAGTGACCCCTGATGGCTAACAAATTGGGATGGGGCGGAGCCAGATAAAACGATGCGTCATTCAAGAATAGAACGCGTTGGCGAGCGTTGGACGCGGCGTCCAAAATGCGCACTACGACTGGAGTCCATGGAGTATCTGGGTCCAAGTCTTGGGCTGCACCTTCGACGATCTTCAGAGTACAAAAAGTGATTACAATATTGCATATTAAGAATGATAATTTCAGAAGAAAAATATACATTAAAAAAACATTTTTCTAATTATTTTTTTTTAATTTATTTCAACAGTTTAACCATTTTAAAATTATCCATAATTAAAAAATAAAGGTAAACAGGAAGTTTTCTACCGTACTAATACTAGATTAATTTTTCTAAAACCCCTTGGAAAGCAGGAGACCCATAGTAAAGATGCATTAAAATGGCGCCTGGTGTTTTTGAAATAATTTCAACAAGATTGAATGTCTACACTTCAAGCCCAAATTTTTTGTCAGTGACTCATCACTAGCATATAGAGCTCCGGGTTGTGCGACGTCCGGGGAATGAATTCCAGTGGCGTGGGCATTTCAAAAAATTATAAATGATGAAATTTTAATATAATTCTTTATAAATTAAATTTATTTCATTGACCCTTAAAATCTGATTCTACATGGTTATTTTTCTAAAACTTGACATGGGCTAACTTTTTTATTAACTTACTTTCTTAAATGGCAACACCGCATTTTTTTGACAATTTTTGATACATCTTGAGATTCTAAATAAACATGAATAATGCAAGTTTTTGATTAGAGTGGCGATTTACGAGCTATAATTGTTTAATGCACATTTCCAGTAGCTTTCAACTTTACCAAATTTTGTATTAAAAATTCTGGACTAGGACGAGGTTTGTCGGGATCCCTAACATGGAATTCAGTGCATGCATTTCTTAAACTTAATCCACCAACATGCAAAAAAATTAAATCAATTTTCTCCTGAGGTGTAATACGATCCATTTCAATCCAAGACAACTTATGACATCTCATGACAGCAGGGACAAACAATACAATTCATAGCTTACTTTTTCCAATGATCAATTTTTTACATTACTTGTATGAGGACCAAAATTAAATTTTAAACAATAATAGCTAATAAAAAACTTGCATTCTATGTTTTGTCTATAATCTCAAGATATATTAAAATTTGCCAAAAAAGTGTGGTGTTGCCATTTAAGAATATAAGTTTTTGGAAATAGCGCCCAATCTGGCAACAACTCGTTTATTTTTTCCACATATTTTTCTTAGTTGGACTAATTCCTAAAACATTGCTTTAGAAACTATAGCTGTATCTCTTCAAATAAAAAACTTAGCCCATGTCAAGCTTTAAAAAAATAACCCTGTATAGTGTATAAGACCATGTCCACTGGGACTTCTTCGTCCTTGCGAAAATCCATCCATAAATGCCTGCCTTGAACTTTTAATATTCAGATCTTGCCCTACCTTTTCAACTGTGTGCCCTTCATTGAGTCATGTTTTGTCGGTGTAATACAATTTTTCCCCCTTTCCAGAAACTCGTATTTTTTCAAAATATTTTCGCCGCCATGCAATAATTTCATTTTTTTTTAAATAAACTCCCGGACAAAAAAAACCGGCACCCTGAATTTTTTGCTAACTTTGATCCTTTATAACTTCTTTATTTTGAATCCGATTTTTACAGTTTTTTTGCCATTTAATAGATAATTTAATTAGGAATGCGCTGGACTCTTTTATTTATGGGTCATGTTCGATAGGGCGATATTATACCGAGTGACCCAATGTGAGTTTTTTCGTCCTAAGTTTTAAACACTCTGTGGAGTTATTGAGGATATTATTTTTCATACTGTCAATTTCAGAATAAAGCTACATGTATTCCTAACATTTTCTTTTTTTGACTCATTACGATATCTCTCTTTTTAAAAGAGATACGATTTTTTAAATAAAACTCTGCAAATTACATTTTTTTATTAGACCACCAGTCATTGTTAAATTGAGTCAACTTATGTAATTGTTATAAGTATTTGACAGTGACAGCCTTCATAATAGTTATAATAATTATTGGTGTCAGCATGGTGTTAACTACAACAGACGTAGCAAAAATAGTTGCGCTAATAGAAGCGGGTCATAATAAAAGTTATGTGGCTCATACGTTGGGATTTCCAAGGGCCACAGTTCAAGATGCTTGGAATAGGTACTTGGAAACAGGGAATTTTACTAGACGACAAGGATCTGGAAGAAAGAGAAAAACAATTGCAGCTGACGATCGCTTCCTTGTGGTAAGATCCTTAAGGGAACGAAGAGCCACTTCCGTGGTTTTAAAAAATGAGTTGCGAATGACACGTGGAGTTAATATTAGTGACAAAACGGTTAGGAGGAGGTTAAACGAAGTTGAGCTCCGTTCACGTAGACCGGCAAAAAAACCACGACTACTTCGGCATCATCGACGAGAGCGGCTACGATTTGCCAGAGAACATTTAAACTGGACTGTCGAGCAGTGGAGTAATGTTCTCTTCACAGATGAGTCAAGGGTTTGTCTTCGGTCACCGGATGGTCGTGAGCGTGTTTATAGGAGAGCAAACGAAAGATTTGCTGAATGCACCATAACAGAGATAATATCTTATCATGATGGTTCCGTTATGGTGTGGGCGGGTATTTCAGCTGATTCGCGAACTGAAACGATATTTGTGGATAATGGAGCACTAAATGCACATCGGTACATTGAAGATATTCTTCAAGAGGCAGTAGTTCCATTTGCTCCATTAATCGGTGAACAATTTATACTAATGCATGATAATGCTAGGCCACATGTTGCACGGATAGTAAATGAATATTTGGATGAGGTTGGTATTCGACGGTTAGATTGGCCCGCATGTAGTCCGGATTTGAACCCAATTGAACATTTTTGGGATCAGTTGAAAAGAGCTGTTCGTCGTCGCCCTATGCAACCAGGTACTTTACAGGAGCTGAGGATAGCACTTTCCCAAGAATACAATTTAATCCCTCAAGAAAGAATCGTGACACTTATTCAGTCATTACCTAGCAGAATGCGTTCTGTTATTGAAGCTAGAGGAGGACATACACGTTACTAATTTGGTTTAAACTTTAACATTGTTTTAAAATTAATTGTTTTAATAAAAAAGGTTTTATAAATAGAGTTTTATTTAAAAAATCGTATCTCTTTTAAAAAGAGAGATATCGTAATGAGTCAAAAAAAGAAAATGTTAGGAATACATGTAGCTTTATTCTGAAATTGACAGTATGAAAAATAATATCCTTAATAACTCCACAGAGTGTTTAAAACTTAGGACGAAAAAACTCACATTGGGTCACTCGGTATAATATCGCCCTATCGAACATGACCCATAAATAAAAAAGTCCAGCGCATTCCTAATTAAATTATCTATTAAATGGCAAAAAAACTGTAAAAATCGGATTCAAAATAAAGAAGTTTTAAAGGATCAAAGTTAGCAAACAATTCAGGGTGCCGGTTTTTTTTGTCCGGGAGTTTATTAGGCTTTTTCGATTTCGATTAATATACCTAAAATTACTTTCTTTTAAAAAGTTTGCTTGAAAACTCTTAATGATATTTTGAGTAAAGATATGATATTGATTACATAAACCTACATCAATATTAACAAAAATTAACCCCCCTCCATCGAACAAAAATTCCTGGGTACGCCACTTCATTATCGTGTTTTTAGTCTGAATTTATGAATTATTTATTCCGGCGTTTAAAAGACTAATTTCAAACATTCTTACCTTTCCGAACCATCCTTTCCCCAACTCTTTAATGTACTTTAACTTGCTCCTTGGAAAGTCTGGTTTGTCTAAAAATCAAACATAAATAGTAAAATAACGCTATATATAAAATTAAATAGCATATTTTCGTTGCGAAATATACTAATTAATAATTGAATTTTAAATCAAATATTTTCACCATGCACTAAAATTAAAACCGATTTTGTAAGAAAAAAGTCATTTAAACTGAAAAGCTGTCCAAAAGAGCCTACTCCGTAGAATAATCATTATAGATATAGAACAATAGATATGTATTTTGGAATTCATAATATTTATTTATGAAGGATCAGTCCTAATTAAAAATTGTTACTTCTGTATTACTTTCTCACATAGTGGCTCTTATCGTTCTTTTACCCAGTGTTTTCACCATCATCACGCGTGTAATGTGGCAGTCGTCGGCGTCCCAACGTTATTGTTTCCATTCTCATATCATAGTTCTGCCCCTTATGATGGAATTTCTTCCAGGGTTTCCCCCACCAGGCGTTCATTCCAATAACTTATATATATGAAATCGCATAATTTTTCCATCGAGGGTGTAATCTCCACGGTTTGTCCAGGAATGCCAAGTTCTCACTAGAGCTAGGGTGACTATTGACAGGACGGGCGCGTCTTGTCAATAGTCGGAGTGGGCCCACCACCTGCCGTCGTCAATGGGAATGGGTTGACAGTCCATTCAACAGCATTGAAAGTGTGACAGAGGGTAAATCAACAACGCTATTGTAAAATTGCTCACTCGGACACGTTGATCTAAAGTTAAAAGATTCGGACGAAGGGGCTCTCGCCTGTTGTTAGCTGTCTAATTTTAACAGGGTAAAGTCTTTGTTATAACATACATATAATAACAAACAAATAACACACTAGTATCATAAATAGCTATTTTTAAATTCTGAATTATGACAATGACCATAATGCAAATTTCTTAAAAAGAAAAACTTCAGAACTTGACAGTCCTATTTTTAATTCACCTAGGTTACCTATCAAGACCTGCAGGATTAATTCCACAGCATACTTTAAGAGCGTTTTTTAATCTTACGTTATGTGTACAGTAAAATGGTTCTGACTCGTTCAGGCTATTATTTTTGTAAAATATGATAGGTCAAGAGTCCTTTTAAAATGTTTTTAGTAATAAGTTCCTTGGAAACATTATACCACTCGACCTACGGTCTCATGGTCAGATCTTGAACATGTTGAAATTTCTGCATTACTGGTTTTTCTTTTAAAACCGAAAAGTAATACACAATTTTTTATTTTATCCATTAATTTTAGTTTCGTGCTGAAAACTAAAGAAAAAATATGAGGGGAAGAAATGAAGAAGCCAGTACCTGAGTAAATTAACAATTTTTAAAAATACGTACCTAAGTGACTAAAAATAAACTTAAGACTTATAGCCCGTTCATACGAACGTTTTTTTTTTTCGTATGGAGTTAAATGTGTAAGTTCACACGATGCGGTGCACCGATTCGTGAATAAAAAATGTTGTGTTAACGAGCTCTTTTAGTGGTGTGAACATTGCATCCGTAAAAAATACCGAAAAGAAACCGTAACGTGTGAACGGACTGTTAGATGTCGTGTTTTTATGTGTTCTGGTATTGTTATAAGTCCATTGAGAACTATGGACACTTTTGTCGATACTATCATCTCCTTAAATGTCATCCTAATATTCCCATCATAACCGTTAAATATCATATTATTCTAGTAGGTACGTAAAATAGTTTCGGGCAGTTTGGCCAACTTTTAAATTCGAATACCGCTTATGCCCGGTTGTACAAACAAGGTTTAAGTTGGGTTTATAGAAAAAGTAACCTTAAGCTAACTTATAAGTTGGATTTATAAACTCGAAAAGTTGGCGAGGTTGAAGCTATGTTCAAGTTGGTGAGGTTCGATATTCGACAGTTCAGAATATGGCATTTATAAAGTCAGTAGCGAAGTTCGAAAAGTTGTTGTTTGATTGGTTGAAGTTTGTGTCCAATAGAATGAATTAAGGTATTTCATAATTTTAAATAAAGTCGAGTAACAACAAATTAGTGGCATTACTCTCCATACTATCCATTTTTTATTTTCCAATTTTCCGGCACAAAGCACAAACTACCCTTACAACAAAAAGAAAATACAAATGGCGGAATGGCGATGTCAACAGCAAACCACATGACTTTAAAATAGCGTCTTCATTGGTCGGAACGAACTTTACGAACTCCGAACATAAAAATTGATTATCTCGAACTACTCGGAAACTTTTCGAAACTATCGAACTTTGCATGAACTGAGTTTATAAATGCAACTGGGTGTTCCCTTTAGTTTAAATTGAACTCTTACTTCCAACGCCAATTGAACTTCAGCTTTGCGAATTTTTTGAGTTTATAAATCCAGTTATACTGTTGTACAATTATGGCTTAAGCCAAGTTTGACGTTTATGATAAAAAGTTAAAATTTAAAATGAATTTGGATAATTTCGAAAATATTACTGAAGATGAGGAATCTCTAGAATTACTTAATGGAGTAGGTCGGTAATATAGTTCAACGTTGCCAATTTAAGCACTTAACTTTAATCACGAAAGCCAAGTTCAATAATTAGACGCTGGCCATTCGGTTTTACCAGAGCCACAAACATACATACATACATACATACATACATACAAACATACATACAGATTTTCCTTCTAGAAATAAAATACTTACCAAACCATGAACTGACGTTAATATCACCATAAATATAATCGGCCGAGGTTCGTGCCTAAAAAGAAGAAAAGGAAATTTTAAAACGTGAATTTAAACCTTACACAGTCAACAATCAATAAAAGTTTTCTGGAAAGAGGGCAACAATTCAATGCTTGTCTTACGAAATAACAACTGTACATTTGTGATGTAGGTAAGAGTTGCTAATATCATTTGAAATTTATCATACTCTCTTGGAAATTTCTCTTTAAGAACATACTGAGGCTTTTAGGGCTGGGTGTGCACTAAAAGTGACCAGGTCGGTAATGTCACAATGGCAATGCGCACTTGGGCCAATGCGCTTAGCGCTATTAGCTATAGTGCAAATGCAATTGCATTGACTTGCAAAAAAATCATTGAAAAATTAATGATAATAATAGTTTTTGTCCACGACTATATAACATGATCATTAAACATGTGTTTCCTTAATAATAATAATATCCAATATACACCAGTGTATAATTTTCATTATACACGGTGTATAATGAAATCATATGATTTCAATAGGATTTCGTACGTACAATAAAAAACAGAGCATGCCATGAACGTCAAGTCGCAGAGCTTGTTGCTATGGCACACCATGGCACCTTGTTTTTATTTTGACAACTGCGCTTCGGTTTTTAATTTTAATTTGAAACGTCAAAAGGTTAGTTGTTCCAAAATATCAATGTAGATTTAGTTCGATTCCTACGTTTAACTTAACCGATATACGACAACCGATCCATTGTGGATATAAATTTAAACTAATGTTGCCAACTACAAAGTCATGTTCAAAGCGACATATTTTTTTTTGAAAATTCGATATGGAAAGGTTACAAACCAACCAACACACACTAACAGAAGTAGACAAATTTGCTGGGCACTGCTTTAGGAGAACTGCTGCAACATTGTTGGCGAAGAATGGAGGAGGTTTTAGGCTTAAAAGATTAGGGGGCTGGAAAGCAGATTCTGTAGCAAAATGTTACATGGATTCCTCTAAGGGTCGGGCAAAAACCTTAGAAATTTTGTCCGGAAGTGAACCTGCGATATCCCACCATTAATTTCTTCTTGCAGCACAATGAATAGGCCATCCACGACCGGCTCACATAATATACAAATTTCAAAAGAGGATTTTCAGGGAATCTTTTTTATTAACGCATACAATAAGTCCAATTTAGCAATTAATTTTTTATATTAAATAAAAATGTGTGGCATTTATTTATTCCTTTAGAAATGTCAAATTAATAATATAATCTGTATGTAGATACTAAAACAAACACCAACCATACTATAATAATGAAAACAAAAATTACGCATTTTTAAAACTTTAATGCGTTACCTTCCTGTCACGGGTAGAAAGTTACGTAATTTCCTCCCGTAGCAAGAAAGTAAGTCAGAAAAGTGTCAGTTTCAAAATTTTTTAAAGTTAGAAATGTCAACATTACCGGAAACTCTGTATTTAAAAAATTAATAAGCCTAGTTTTTACTTACAATAACTTGCTCGTTGGCGATGAATACATTGTTGTTGAAATGGGGCGGAGAAAGAGGTGTAAAAATGGTAAATTCGCCATTGGCTATGGGATTCACGTGACCATGGTCCAAATTAGAGGCAGTGGAGGCTACGACGGGACTATTACGAAATTCCTAAAAAACAAAAATACGTAGGGATTAGAATTTATTCTTCTATTTATACGGTTTGGGGCAAAGGGCCCACATAATGGAAAAACGTTTAATATTTCAATATTACAAAATCTGAACGTTACACTGATCTACAATCTTTTTGGCACAGGGTAACTTGGCCCAATAAGATATGGAAAAAATATATCAATAAATATTTCGTAATTAGATTTAAATGATATTTACAGAATATTATGTTAAATGTATTAATTAATTTAGAGAAAAATCTACTATAAAAAGTTATAGAGATATAAAAAAAAGCTGCTTCCATTTTTTGTTGCAATAAGTAAATATAAAATTTTCCAATTACCTATGCGAAAAGAATTTCATTAAAATCGAATTAAAACTGATTATATCACACACTAAACCTAAGAAAATAAATATGCAATTTTAGCTAAAAAAAATTTGATCAGCTTTCTTAACAATATATGTCTATTCTATTGACCGTCTATAGTGTAGAGCTGCCACGAAAATTATTGTTAATCAATTTTTACGACAGAAATTCTAAATACAAAAGTTTAAATTCAGTCGATCAAATTTTTTTTCGTAGGTCAGTGTAATCATCTAATTTGCATACAAGATGTCAATGCGAATCAGGGTTGACTTGATTTAAATCATTTTTCAAAATATCAGAGATACATATTTGCCTATTTTGAATTTCTTATATGCTTTAAGCATTAACTCACAGTCTGGCAATTGTTGGCTGACTACAGATAACACTGACAATGACATAACTAACAAATGATCTTATTTTTTTTATTTAAAAAAAAATCATGATTTTTGCCAACATTGATGCGAGTATTAATTATTATTTTAATTTAACTTATGACTACATTTTTAGGCCTTTAGATATTGTAACTGGACATAATATTCATATTCGGCCAAGTATAGATGATGCAGGTGAAAATAAAAGAAAAATAGGACTAATTACCACCGCTTCTAAACAAAATCTAAAACTAAAAATTAAACCTCTACTTCTAAACAGCAACTATTAATATCAAACATCTCAAAATGATAAAATATAATTACCTTATTCTTTTCCTCCTATATCAAAGTTAGCAAGCAGTGAAAAAAGTAATAATTGTAAGTTAAATGTTTAGAAGGTAGGTAAATATTAATAAATAAGTATTGAACAGATCAAAAACATTAAATAGCCGCCTGTGCCTTATGCATAAACAATTTTTGCACAATTAGTTAGTGGTTATCCCGAAATATCTGCTATATCGTCTGGCAATGATTAAACTAAACGCCCTTTCTATATTTAGATAAATGATTAGTTAAAATGACATCGACTAACGTCGAATGTTTTGTCCTGATATCATCTTGACGAATTGCCTCAAAATTGTTCAAAATGTAGATTTCTTTACCGTGTATTACTGATCCTGTACCTATGTGCGAATAGTAGGAGAACTAGCGGTCAATCCGAGCAAGTAAAGTGGTAAGCAAAGCAGCGATGAAAGCGAAGAGCGTTAATGAATGCAATAGAAAGAGTGATACGGTGACGTGCGATTTATAATTTTTAAGGAATTATATTCAAATGTCCTTTTTAGGAGAATTTATTGCATTCTAAATTTTGATTAAGTCAATTCCAAGCTCTCCTTAATCAACACGCATAAAAAAAACATTTCATGAAGGGCTAACGTTATTTTTTTTTTGTGGAAAGATAGGGATATTTAGAAGTAACTTGAACACAAATAAAGATTAAACATCAACCTGAAGCGGCCGATTCAGTAAATTCTTGACGCGGAGTGTACCGCATCGCCTTTTATTTATTTTGATATTATTATAGTCTGTTGCTTAATGCGAGAGAGTAATAACTCATTATTAAACTATAAAACCCAGGGGTCTTCACCGTATTCCATAGGTGTAGTCCAATTATTATTATTTAATTATGTTTATTGTCAGAGGTCCCAAGATCGGGTAGGTAGATTGATCTTATTATAGTCTGTTGCTTAATGCTCAATTCAATCGTCTAGTTATTCATGAGGGTTGCCATTTAAAAAAAAATTTAAAATGGCGTCGGATCTGTCACTATTTGACATCTGTCGGATTTTACTATAGCGCAGATCGCTTGCTCACGGGAAATTATGTCACTGTGAAAAAAATTAAGGTGTTCAGCTTAGAAGGTCTATTTATTAAAGGGGTGAGACACTTAAAAGACAAAATCGATGGAGGCAAATTAGGAACCCCCGTGTTTCCGAAACGGCTGAAAATAAGTATCAACAACTATATACTTTTAGAATCGGATCGCCAAATGCAATTCAATCGTGTGGTTAGTTATGAGGGTTGCCATTTAAAAAAACTCAAAATGGCGTCGTCTCTGTCAAATTTGTAAATCATGTATTTTTTGACATTAAATTTGGCTTCCTTATCGAAAATCATTGAGAAATATGTAATTTGTTTTTTATTATAGTCAGCAGGAAAATCGCCAATCGGGTGAGACACTTCAAAAAATATCCCTGTTCCGAGGGGCGATTCGCAGGGGGAAGTTTTGTACATTTGCAGAGAATTCCAAAGGAAGTTTCGGGAAGTCCAAAGAAGTTCGAGGAAGTTTAAGGAAGCCCAGGGAAGTATAAGGAAGTCCAGTGAAATTAAAGGAAATTGCAAGGAAGTCCAGGGAAGTTCACAGTTTTGGACGAGTCCATTATCCTTAACGAGGTGAAGTCTGACGTTTCATTCTAACCTAACTTTTCAGTTGAAAGTTAAAACGTATATTGCGGCCTCTTATTAATCCCAGTAACGCATATTTTTGAGTTTATCTGTATTTTTTAGTTCCTCAGAAGTTTTTATGTGTTTTTAATGTTACAGTAAGTATAATATTCTAAATTCAGTGGCGTGCAGTCTATGAAGGCACAAATGCATTGCCTATACCCTGACGTTTTCACACTCGATGCATATATTTTCTGGCTGTACGATTGTTATTAGGTTACATACGTACTTATTTTTCTCCTTTAATTCGTATATTACACTACATTTTGGACAAATGACCGCATGGGAATACCACGTTTTATGTTGTTGTTATTGCATTTAATCCCGGGGTTTACTTACATAAGTAGAGCATAACAACTAATTGTATGGTCATCGATAGTCTGGGTGGTGGAGCGCTTATTTTATAATTCGAAGATGTCGTCGACGTGGGTTTAATTCCCATGTCGGTCACTTCCTTTTTTGACTTTGTATTTTTTTAAAATAAGAGTAATTTCAGAACTAAAACTAAAAAATAAATTTTAATTTAACAAAACTTAAAACTCGCTTTTGACTAACTAAAAAGAATAAAATAATCTCATATCTTAATGTTCAACTACTAGGTATGTCATAAAGCGTAAGGCGCCTTGTCACAATGATTACTAATATATCGGATAGACCTTAAGCTATCCCAGACTTAATAATTAGCACGATAATTAGGTATGCAACAAAAGAAAAACATTCGTAAAAATAACCTAGTAAATAATTTTATTTCTGTCGCCTTCGCTGCATGAAATAGCACTGCACGCCACTGCGAATATCCATTTGTTTTTATTCGAATTGAGTTTTATATTTACGTATTATTTGCAGATGGCTGAACCACAGTCTCAACCGAGGCCTCAACCCGAGTGTTATCCTTTTTTTGAGCAAGTCGAAAATAAGCTGGGAATAATAACACCTGAAACCTTGAAAAATATTCTTAGGTTGACGGGTTACGATAACTTCTCCGCTTTAAAAAAGTTAGCAGATTCCGATATCGAGGCTATAGAGCAACAAGTTAGATTTGATTTGCCTGCTGTAATAGAAGAGAATGAATTTCAAAAATATTATGGAATTTATTATAAAAATCCTACGGCATTCAAAATTTCCGCGGGTCATAGAAAAATTCTATTTCAAATTTCCGTGGCTTCCATTGCCACGAAAAAACACCAAAGAAAACAAGGTCAGTCGTAAAATTTGGAGAAGAATCAATTAAAGATGCAGCTAATGATGCAGGCTCGAATGCAGGCGAAGCAGGATTGAAAAAAAACATGTTTATTTTAAAAAAAAACTTAAAAACATGTTTTTTTTGTTTAAAACTGTTTTTTTTTTGTTTTTAACTGTTCAAGAAAAAACATGTTTAAAACGTGTTTTAAACACATTTAAAATTAATTTAAGGTTTGAATAAAAAAATCCATCTAGTAAGACCCGTTCTTTTAAAAATAACAAAACAACAAATCGAATTAAATGTTGAAAATGTGTGCCATTTATGGCTTGACAATATCCAACGCAATCAATAACTTTTTGCACGTTTTCAACCAATTCCGGAGTTATGGCAAGCATTTCCCTTCAGATCATCTCTTTCAACTCCTGCAAATTGTTTGACCGGTCAACACACACTTTCGATTTGAGGTAACCACACAAAAAGAAGTTCAGCGGAGTTAGGCCTGGCGATCCAGCAGTTCATTCGATAGGTCCTCTCCTTCCGATTGGGAAAGGTTTCATCTAAACATGTACGCACAGTGGCAGCATAGTGCGGAGGAGTACCATCTTGCTGGAACATCAGTTCTTCGTCGGGGGAGTCTGGGTTCAATGGATTCGGAAATAAAAGTCACTAATGCTGGAATTAATCAAGTTAGAGAAATTCGAGATATATTTGTCCAGTTAAAGAAAAATGGATCAATTACTCCTCCGCGCACTATTTCAGACCACACATTTGTTTTTTAAGGGTACTGGCTGTGAACCTCCATCATCCAATGCGGAATTTCTGTTGCCCAACAACGACAATTTTTTCTGTCCACATTACCAATCAAGGAGAACGTAGCTTCATCGGAAAAAATAATATTTTTTATTAAATTATTATCTTCACTCAGCTTCAGCTTCATTTGCAGGACTCAAACGCCTTTTCTCGACATTTGGCATAATTCATAGTAAGCTTCGAAATCGATTAGGAACAGAAAATGCCGCGAAACTTGTAACCATATTTAAGCAGCTTAATTCAAACCAAGAGTAGAGTTTAGTAGAATGACTAGGAGACTTTTGGTTTAGTTTTTAGCTTGTTTGTCTTTGTTACTTTTATAAGGCGCTTTTATATGTTTACACTTTTTATTTGCTTATGTTATTGGAACCCGGTACACAGACTGTAGGTAGGTATATAAACTAAGACCTAGAGCTAGTCTTAAACGTGTTTTTATAATTATGTACTTTTAATATTAAACGTTAGATATAAATATTGCTATTTTTGTTTTTAATTTAATATTTTTTGTTTTAACACTTTTATGTGATTTTCAGTAAAGCTTGACAAAAAAAACAACTCCAAAAAAAAACACTGTTTTAAACAAATCTGTTTAAAACACTAGTAAGTGTTTTAAACATGTTTAAAACAAATGTTTTAAAGATTTTGTTTTAAACATAACAACCCTGAGGCGAAGCAATAATAGTGAACTATGAACAAGAAATTGCAACAGCCTCTAACGCATTATTATCTTGGATAAAGAATAGGTCCAACCGGTGGATGAATTTTGAAGAAGCTTCGTTGGAGAAAATTAAAATCAATATTTACTTGGATGGCAATGATCGACTAATGGGAAAATTCGCATGCTTCTGCCGTGATAGTAGCACCTCCACCGCACCACAGCAAATAATTATACAGTGTGTTCCAAATTAGGCTTGCATAGAGTACCTAAATGTAATCATAGAGCTTTGGCATAATTTGTTTCTGGTAAAACCGGCCATGAGAAAACACTCTAAATCAATTTCAAGTTTGTAAAATATTATGTAGCAGCCACGACCAACCACAAAAGTGATATTTTCTTGGTGTTTTGGCTAATTAAGGACCGCTAGATCAATCGCTGGGTAACTCTACCAACTGGATAATTGTTATGGAAACAATTGTCCTCGCAATTGTCTCAACAATCGTTTCCTTGGTATTTATCTGATTAGTAAACTTACCAAGCGACTAATATAGCCTGCCTAAGAGATATTAAAAATATCTCCATTTTAATGCCTAGACATTAAATATTAAATGTACACTTCAATGACTGACACCTGTCGCTAAAACTACCTATTTAGTGCCAATCGGAGGAAAATGTATTTTTTCTACGACTGCTATGAAAAATGATAATAAACGTACAGTAAACATAAATCGAAAAGAGGTCTTTGCACACGCGCTTGCAAAACTTTTTGCGCACGGTAAAATGACAGACAAGGCGGCCTTGTTGATTATTTATCTTATTATTGATTTGACATTTCCAGATCAATATTTTAGATTGGTTTATATTGTAGGCGAAGAAAAATGTGCAGAAAAATACGTTATTCAAGTAATACACCGGCGAGTTCACCGCAGCCGAAAGTGAGCACTTCAGCAGGAACGAGTAACTCACTCCACAGCTCTAATAGTGATGAAAGTGAGGATAAAATTAATCAAGAAAAAGGAGAAGGTGCGAGTATTATTAATCAACACGACAACAATTCTCAAGATTCCCAAATAAATGTTATACAGATGATCTCCCTCTCTGGCAGTTGGCAAGATCCACAAAAAATGAATGTAAGTAAAATCATATTTATATTAACTTCCTTACTTAACATCATTTTTTGCTTTCAAGAGTCAAACTCGGAATCAAGTATTTGATGAAAGCCAAAATAATGATGAAAGCCAAAATAATGACGAAAACTCTATTCTGGACTTCTCGCCCAACTCAAATAAAATAATTCAAGAAATTCTTCCAAATGTAGATGAAATCTGTGACGAAAATTTGGAAGACATTTCAGATTTATCACAATCAAAAAATGGTAATGATCCAATTTAAGATCCAATTAAAGAAGACATCGAGTGCCATATTCCATCGAATGAGCCATTGAACAACTCAGTGGATAATTCACCACTAGAAAAAGTGGACTCAGAAGAAAAAGTTGCGTCAATTTCTCAATCACAACAAAAACGTAATACGAAAAAATATACCAGGGGTGAAAGAAGAAAACGTCTGCGAAAAAAAACTGCTCTAGAAAATCAAACTTTCATCCCAGATTATTTTGTTAAGGACATTTCAAATTTTATTAGTAAAAACCTAGAAGTACAAAAAAAGAATTTAGAGCAGAATTTCTACTATGCTTCCTCAAACAACAATAAACTTTTAGACATATTACTAGAAATCTCCAAGAAAAATTCCGCTGTCAAACATAAAAACACATATTCATACAGTGACACAACCAAACAGTTTGCATTATATTTGTATTATGTTGGAGGAAAACTACTGTACGAGACCCTCTATTCAGACTTGAATGGTATTTTGCCTAATATTTCAAGTCTCAATAGATTTGTAGTAAAATAATAGAATCGAAGGTCATTTAGATTTTGAGGAACTGTCCAACTTTTTAGATGAAAGAAATATTCCGCGAGTAGTATGGTTAGCCGAAGACGCTACCAGAATTACAGGGAAAATCGAGTACGATCCTATAACAAATCGTGTGTTGGGCTTCTCTCTTCCATTGAAAAATGGTCTACCTGATAGAACAGCTTTTGTTGCTTCTACGGAAGAAACAATTAGAAGCTACTTTGAGACGGGTAAGAAAGCAAATTATGTATATGTATTGATGGCACACATTCGTTGCACCACAATGCACCTCCTTTTTGCATTTACGTTTTCGGCACTAATAATTGTTTCACATACAAAGATGTAATAATTAGGTGGGAATATATGATAAAGTGCGCTTCAAAACGTAACATAAGAATATTGGGCATATCATCAGATGGGGATACCCGTCTATTGAAGGCAATGCTAATTGAGAGTTCTCTTGGATGTTCGCAACCCGAGATCCCACCAGATTGGAATTGGTTCCACATGAAACTTGACAGTCTTACTTGTTTCATACAAGATACTATCCACATCGGTACCAAGCTAAGGACCCGTATAGTAAAACCATCGATTATCCTTCCTGTTGGAAATTTTTTGATATCGGTAGAACATCTTCAAACACTTGTTGATAATTATCCCAAAGATTTGCATATGCTTAGTTTAGGGGATATCAAGCCAGTAGACAAATTGAATTTTAATTATGTCGAGAAGATTTGCTCTGACAAGGTTATAGATATGTTAAAGATGAATGTACCACTAAGTGAGGGAACGGCTACTTTTTTGAAGATTATGCGGATGATTCTTGATTCTTTTTTAGATAAAAAATTGGATGTCCAAACACGACTTTACAACATGTGGTATGCTGCTAAGATTAAATATAAAAATCTTAATGCAAAAACTGTCAACGTTAGGTATCCATGGCACACTGCTATCTTGGATTGAAAGCTTTTTATCTGAACGAAGGCAGATTGTTAAAATTCAGAACAGTCTTTCAGAGCCTATAGAAGTATCATCGGGTGTTCCACAAGGGGGGCACTTATCTGCAGTTCTTTTTGATTGCTTCCTGAATATCTTGAAATGCTTCAAGCACTGTGAGACTCTTTTATTGTGACGATCTAAAAATGTTTAGAACAGTAGAGAGCATTGATGATTGCATTTTGGTTCAACAGGACCTGGATAGGTTCTTTGAGTACTGTTGTGAGAATGGTCTGGATCTGAATGTGGGTAAATGTAAGATCATGAGATTCTACAGGCTACTGAATCCATTGGTTGTTGATTATAGTATGAATGGTGATAATTTGGAGAGGGTTAATAGAATAAAGGATCTGGGCATCATTCTGGACTCATCTTTAACTTTCAGAGATCATTTTGAATACCTTGCGAATAGGGCTCTTAAAATGTTTGGTTTTGTAAGAGGTAGTTTGTCAGAATTTAACAACATTAATAACCTTAAAAACATATATTGTTCGCTTATCAGATCAATATTAGAATATGCCTCAAGCATCTGGTCCCCGTTCTATGATGTTCATGTATCTCAGCTTGAAATAAGGGTTCAAAACAAGTTTTTACGTTTTATTGCCTACAAATTGAATATTCCAACCGAAGATATAAATTATGATAAACTTCGTAAATTGTTGAGTTTACCAAAACTTGATGCGAGAAGAGATTTTCTAGATCTGATATTTTTGTACAAGATTGTCAATGGGCTCATTGACTGTCCTGATTTATTGCAAAATATTAAACTCTTAATTCCACAAGCAAATAATAATAATGAACTTTTTTACATCGAATATCATAGAACAAATTATTCTCAGAATCTACCCATTCAAAGATTATGTAAACTTGGAAACTTGGTGGCTGATAAAGTTGATTTTTTTAATTGTAGCTTGAATAAATTTAGATCCCAGATTGGAAAATTGATATTATAGAATCATATTTAACATCTGTTTGATCCATATATATTATTTAATAATTTATTATATTTATTTGAATCTATAAAGATAGTCTAGTAGGTACCTATTTATAAGAGAATTATGATTGTGTTTATGATATATTGTTAAATGGTTTAAATTCGTAAATAAAAATCTATCTATCTATCTAGCTGTATTTTTTTCAGAGTTTGGCGCCACTGGATCAGAAATCATCCTACATATACTCTAAACTACTCTAAAGGATAATTTTGTCACCGATAACAGTTATGTCTCAATAGAACTAAATGCCCATAATTTTATAAAAGTCTTGCAGATATTCAAGAAAGAACAGCTTGATAACAAAATGTTTATACCTTGGGCTTATAGTAGCCAAAGTTGCGAAAAACTATTCAGAGTAGCTCGTTCAATGACATCTACGTTCTCAACAGTCATTAATTTTAGTCTTAAACATATTTTATATCGGATAACTAGGATGAAAACAATAAATAATATTATACATGACATGCAAGATAAGTTTCTGTTTCCCAGAGAAGAAAAAAACAGATTAGGAGAAAATTTTAAGATTGAAACTGAATATATGGATGAGACTAGAATAAAGAATACGGTTGAAGCAGCATTGAAAGATGTATTGTTACAATGTGACGTGCTGGACTTATCACAATATCGTAACGAGTCTTGGAGTGAAATTCAAATAAAATTTAAAGATTCTGAACACCTCGACGAGCAACTTGAAATGAGCGAAGAAGAACTACCCATCGTAGAAATAAGCACCGAGATGAATATATACGAAAATGAAGTTTTTAGTAATGAGGCCCATATGTATAAGGTACGAGATGAAGTAGTTCAGAATAGCCGAGAAGAAAATAATCGATGTAGTCCGGGTTAAAGCAAAATGGACACCTCAACAATGGATCCTGGCAATGCTTTAGAAACTGCTACTAAGTCTGAATCGAATAACAAACAGCAATTCATTGCACTCACTGGAGGAGAACTAATAAAAAAATCAACCCTATGCTGGCTTTTGGATGAATGAAATGGAAAAGTCAGTAATGACCGCTTAAAAAGGTTTATTGTTAAAACTCCAAAAAGGAAAACTGAGAAAACGGTAAGAAGAGTCACAACGAAAGTCAAAAGTAATAAAAGGCCTCGACTACTAGAAGATAAAGAAATTCCGGATGAAACCTCTGATAAAACCTCGGACGAAACCGATGACGTTCCAGAATTAAACGATGAAACCGAAGATGAATCTGATTTTGGTGAGGAACTCGGTGAGCAAATGGTTGAAGACGACAATGAAGCTTTACCTGAAATCGAGAAAGGAAAATTCTATGCTACATTATATGACAACAAATGGTACATAGGAAAAGTAGTGAAACTCATAAAAAAAACGTATATTCTATGCAATTTCTAGAAGAATGCAAAGGTGATGGCTCTTTCAACTGGCCTAAAGTTCGTGACCTGGATGAAGATGTAAGCAGAGAATACATATTTTTTGGTCCAATTCATTTTATAGGCAATACTCCTTACACATTAAAACGATCAGTAAGAGCATCCATAACGAAACAATACAAGGAACAAAGATTCTTGTAAACATTTAATTTGTTGTTTTTTATTTATTTTTGTTGTTTAACTAAAGTTTGTTTAGTTAGAATTAGACAGACATTCATTTTTATATATCTTGTTTTATGATGTTTAGCAATACATAATGAATATATTATGTATATATTTTTTAATGAAATGTTTGAAGAGCCAATAAGTATCAGCTATACACGGTAAATAGGGAGATCTAGGAAGTTGGGGGAAATCTATTGGAAAGTCCAAGGAAATCCAGGAGAAGCCTGAGGAAGTTCACTGGAAATGCATGGGAAGTACGGGAAGTTCAAGAAAGTTCAGGGAAATTGAGGGAAATCCAACAGGACTTTCCTTTTAAAGGGAAATTTTGTACGTTTTTTACCCTGCGAATCGCCCCTCGCCCTGTACATAATAGATTTTTTTTATAAATATTAATATTTATTGCAATTTATCTATTTTCACATTATTCTTACTTCTATATAAGTTCTTATCTGGGTGTTTATACTGAAATGTACAATATCAGCAAGGTTAAACGAAATTTTTAAAAATTCATTTAAAAAAAGTGAAAAAAATTGTCGTATATGTTTTGAGGTTGACAATGAATTTGCAGTAGTTATTCGAGCTTCATTTTTTTTTTAGGTTTTTTGAAAATTTTTAGGGACACGCTAATGATTAAAATCCACTCTAATGATAAATTTACTCATTTATTAATAAAAAAAAAACACCAAATGAACCAAACTTAAAAACCAAATGTAACAAAACTTAAAAATGTATTAGGTACATATTAAAAATAGAAAAATGTACAGTATTTGTAAATTTATTTTTAAGAAGAAAACTAATTTTAATTATACGTTTAGTCAAAAATGGAGTCCAACAGTTCTGAGTTTGGCACTTTAAATAACCTGTTTGACACAGCAATAGGCGGGTCGTCTAACTTTCTGAAAATTTCAGCAGGGTGCATGGTATGTCGATTTAAATTTTGTGGCCAATGAAAACTTGTCATCACTCAAATAAAACGACCTAATACATCTTTTGATACGAACTAGTCTTTGTGTTTTTTTTCTGTCGTAACTGGCCAATACGTCACGATTTTCATTAGCTTTAAACAAACGGTAAGGCATAAATCCAGAAGCCTCTTTAAGAAGTCTGTATTTCTTTAAAAGTTTTCCTTTTATGACTTTTGTAAAGGTTTGTTTTGATCTTTTATTTTCTAATACCGTGAAGTTACAAGTTGATTCTTTATTTAAAACCTCACCAAAAAGGAGTTTTCTTTTAACTTATGGGAAACCTCATAACCCTTAACCATTTGCTTTACTTTACTATCGGGAGTTAATTCATCTACATTTTTTTGTGCTTCACGCACCTTTTTTCTATAATATTTCTTTTTGTAGCGCTCCAGCCGTCGACGTAGGATATTATTCTCATATTCACATTGCTTCAATTTTCGGTTCAACTTGGAACGATTTTTTTATGACAGTTTTATTATACCTTGTAGTTTTTGTCGGCTGGGGCCTGGCATAGACAAATTAAAAGTTGTGGAACCAGATGCCGATGACACAAAAGACATGTCAAGAGTACTACTATTGTCATTATTATTTGCATCTGGAATGTTAGGCGACGATCTTGAGTTTCTTCTTGAGGGTTTTTCAAATATATTTGCTTTTCTCTATATCGAGCAGAAGATTCTCCCCAATTTTTCCTCTTTACTCTTTGCTTCCGGGGGGTAAGGTCTCTTATGGATTTGACAATTCCCATTTTCTTCCCTAATTCGTATCGTTGGTGTTTTTTTATTTGTTCTAGTTTGTACCTCTCAGGATCATCCTTAATTTGTTGTCTTCTTCGACGCTCACATTCCTTTTTCCTCTTCTTTTTTTTCATCTTTAGTCAATTTTTACGAGCCATATTCTAAAAACAAGAACCGCAAATTTATGTCGGATTCTCATTAGCGTGGATCAGAGTCATTAGCGTGGATTAAAAGACCACGCTAATGAGAAGAACAAAGTATCCACGCCAATGAGAAATTGATGTCTTTTTCTTTTTTTTTACAGAAACTCCATAAAAAATAAATCTCATTTTATATATTACAAAAGTACTTACCTATGACAATGAATTCACAATATTATCGCCTAGGTACACTTTCAGTTTTTCGAATAACAACTGCCACTCAAATGATGAAGTTAGAGTATACTCTAGCGCAGCTATACTCTAAGTGTGTTCCGCGGAACCCTAGGGTTCCGCGATACCTCTGTAGGGGTTCCTCAAGAATTTAGAAAAAAAATCAAAGCACCTCTCTCTGGTCGAACGTTTTGACTCCGCGGCCGCGCGTAGGTATATTTATTTATTTATTTGTATTTGTATAAACATGTGTTACAATAGCTGGTACAATATCTCATAAGTTTGGTATCAACATGTATACTTGTATACTTGTGAGCGCGCAGTCCCTTTGATAAAAGCCGCCTCTGAATTGTTTACAACGCAATTTTTATATTTCTCTTTTTATTTTTGCTTTTTGTTTATCAAAGGCGCCGACTCGAGTATTTTCGAGAATATTCGAGATCGAGTCTAGGACTAAGTATAAAAGCGGCGGTCGCGCCTCGTCAGTCAGTTGACGATTAGCGTTCGGAGCGATAAGTTCCTACCTACCTACTTACAAGCTCGCTAGCGAGAAACTAGTGTTCATTGTTCTACTGCCTGCTGTATTCTGTTGTCTCAGTTTTATACATTTCTTCATTGTACTAAACTTAGTCTCTTATACGCAGTAACGATTGTTCATTATTTAGACCCCACCATCCTGACGTGTAACATTATAAATAAAAAATAATGGAACGTTGGCTTAAAGGTGTTAAACGTGTTGCAACAACATCTTCTAATGACGCTGAATGTTCAAAAGCAGTACGCGCGGAGAATATAGCAATCACCGATCCAGACGATGATGCCACGACGTCAAGCTCGACGGTTTCAAAGACGAAAAAAAGGAAGTATGATGAATCATATATCAGTTTCGGATTTGTTGATTCCAACGGCTCACCTCTCTGCATGCTATGTAGTAAACTGCTTCCTAATAGTTCCATGGCACCTGCCAAATTGCGCCGACATTTACAAACTGTACACCCCGATTCTAAAGACAAGAATAAAGAATTTTTTGTTCGTAAAAAAGATCAGTTATTGGAAAGTCAAAAAAATATGATGCATGTAACAAAAACTATCAACGAAAAGGCCACGGAGGCATCATATTTAGTTAGCTATCGCATTGCACAAGCAGGTGAAGCGCACACTATCGCTGAGAATTTAATAAAGCCATGTGTATTAGACATAACAAAATGTATGCTCGATGAAAAATCTGCAAAGCATCTTTCTACTGTGCCGCTATCAAACGATACTGTTTCACGGCGAATCCATGATCTGGCAAGCTACGTCAAACAAGAACTAGTTACACGTCTACAAAAAACACGATTCGCCTTGCAAATGGACGAGTCAACTGATGTCGCTGGTTTGGCTATCTTGCTGGTTATCGTGAGATATCCATATGAAAGTTCTTTTGAAGAAGACATGCTTATGTGTTCACCGCTGCTCACAAACACTACCGGGGAAGAAATTTTTAATAAAATAAATATATTTTTTGAAGAAAATAATCTCAGTTGGAACAATTGCATTGACATTTGTACAGATGGGGCCAAGGCGATGACAGGTAAAACAGCAGGAGCAGTGTCACGAATAAAAAATAAAGCGCCTAATTGTAGTTCCAGCCATTGTATTCTGCATAGACAAGCACTTGCGATGAAGCAAATGCCGTCAAATCTAAAATTAGTTATGGATGAAGCGGTAAAAATAATTAATTTTATCAAATCACGACCACTACAATCCCGATTGTTCTCATTATTGTGTGAAGATTATGGCAGCAAACATAAAACACTGCTGCTCCATACAGAAGTGCGATGGCTGTCTCGGGGTAAAACTTTAACAAGGCTATTTGAACTTAGAGCCGAGTTACAAATGTTTCTTTCAGCAGATACTTCTTTTAATTTGAAGGACCGTTTGTATGATAAAACTTGGTTGTTCCGATTGTCTTTTATGGCGGATATCTTTCAAAAACTGAACGAATTGAATTTATCATTGCAAGGTAAACAGACAACAGTGTTTCAGGCCAATAATAAAATAACTGCCTTTAAAAGAAAATTAGATTTTTGGATTATTTGCGTTGGTAAGAAAGAAATAGAAAGCTTTACGTCACTCAGTGAGTTTGTTAGCGATAACGACTCAGAAATGTTTCAAGATGATGTGTTTGAAGAATTGGTCCAATATCTCAGTTCGATGCGCGCATCTTTTGAAAAGTATTTTCCCGAAGAACAGAATACAAAAATGAAACTGAATTCATGGATTCATAATCCTTTTTTACCCAACTTGGAAAAGCCCGAAAGTATGTCAAACGAGATATATGAATCTCTTTTAGAAATGTCATCAGACACAAGTATGGAGTCACTGTTCAAAACGACGCCTCTCAACGATTTTTGGTGCAGAATCCGTGATGAATATCCAATGCTTGGCAAAATGGCTCTGAATATTCTTCTCCCGTTCCCAACAACATATTTGTGCGAAACAGGATTCTCAACCTATGCAGCCACGAAAACAAAATATCGCAATAGACTGGACGCCGAACCTGATATGAGACTTCAACTGTCTTCTATCAAACCTGATATCAACCAATTGATGAAAAATAAAAAACAGTTTCATACCTCCCATTAGTAAGATTTTTTCTTTTTTAATATCTTCTATTATTGTACTTGCCATGTGGTAAAGTAAGTAATAATTAGTAACTGTTACATTGTACTTTTATTATGCTTATTAATAAAGAATACACTTTTTTAAACGTTAAGAAATACTTGAAATCTTACGTATTTAACGTCGTGTAGCGTCGTAGGCTTTCGGTTGCAGAAATTAGGCAGGATTTTGTAAATTGAAATACTAATCCACGCTAATGACGCGAAAGTTGGGGACAAGGTTAAACCTAGATTTTTTTGAAAAACCAATTAAGATTTGGGATAATACATTTTGATATATTTTTGACAAAAGTGTTTAGTGCAATATTATAAAAAAAATTAATAAAACTTCTTTCAAATGTTCAATATTATCAACGATATTTGTATAAAAACGTGGGTAGGGACATCCACGCTAATGATATTTCGGTACTTCATAAATCGTTTTTGTAGAGGAACAAAGCTTTAAACACATTTATGGTATTTTGTCCAGATAAGGACATCCAACCTATACCTTTTCAACAAAAAAAAAATTCTGAGATTAATGAAGAAGAAAAGTTATTACAGAGGGACATTGATTTTGCACATATTGTGATAATAACCCATATACTTAATATTAGAATAATTAATATCTCAATTCTCTGCCTACCTCTATTATTATAATCAAGTATAAATATTATTATACTTATTATTCTAATAAACTACCTGTAGTGACGCCGTTGTCACATTACTTTCATTCGCCAAACTCGTCTTTCTATTGTATGCAAATTATGGTGACCCTAATTTAGGACCGATTCGGGGTGTGTAGGTCTTAAATATCTGAAATACGGAATTTGTAAAAACTATCATTGCAATTTACCTGAAATTTACAATGTAACCTTTAAGTTGTCCACCCTGCTTAACGAGTCCTGTCATTGCAAATTTACATTTTATTACTCTCTGGCATTAAGCAACAGAGTATAGAAAAACTAAAAGAAATTAATTGTTTAAGTTTTGTCAGATGCTTCCTAATATAAGTAGATATAACATGTGTATGAGATTCGCCAAAAACAGAGGCCACGGGGTTCATTCAAAATTTTAAGATTGAAAGTTACAATATAAGACAATACAAAATAGTAGTTTCCACCAATTCAAGTTTAAAACCTTTTACGATTTTTAAAATATTGCTAGAAACAGCATATCTTTAGCATTTGCCCAAAAACAGAGGCTACGCGGTTCATTTAAAACTTTGAATATTTTATATTCAAAGTTACAAGAAAATAGTAGTTTCTACCAGTTGTTTCCAGCAATATAATAAAGCATCGTATAAAATATAAACGTGAACTCGTAGAAACTAGGATTTTCTTTTATCTTTGAATATGAAATATTTAAACTTTTGAGTGAACCCCGTACCCTCTGTTTTATTTTTGGCAAATGCTAAAGATATATTGTTTCTTGAAATACTTCAAAGCACCCTAACAAGTATAAACGAGAACTGGTGACAACTACTATTTTCTTGAAACTTTAAATATAAAAATTTTGAATGAACCCGCTCGTAGCCTCTATTTTTTGGCGAATCCTATACACTTTAGATCCACTTATATTAGGAAGCATCTCTCAAAGTTTAAACAATTATCGTCTTTCAGTTTTCTTAATAAGATAAAAATAAATAAAAGACGATACGGTACACTCCGCGTCAAAAATTTACTGAATCGGTCGCTGGCCGCTAGTTTCAGGTTGGTAGATTAAAACGTGGTTTTTGACCAGATGTAGCTATTTTTATGCTTCTAATGCTATTAAGTACATTTAAAGTAACTTTTATCATAATTTGGTATTAAAAAAAATTGGGATAAACTGAAAGCCTCTGGAGAACAAAATACGAATTAGCGACCATTGTTAAAACAAATTTTTTAATAAGCATGAAGTTATTTTTCTTCAAACGAGCCTAAGTTTAATAAAATCGGAAAAAAACTTTATACCAAATTGCCGCAAGAATAGAAGAGTTTCCATTCCCGTTATCAAAACAGTACCTTAATGGGGTAATTTTTTAAATAATTTCAATTTTTAAGCCTTCTAGAGGTAATCGTATAACTGTAAAAATAACTTCCAGTTCGGTTTACTATACGTTTTTGTTCCTGAAAGTATGGGACCAATATTTTTTGAGATAATGCCCTTATTTTATGTAACCTACTAAATGATCAACTGAGAGAGGCCGGGCGCGAATTCATTAATAATACGGACGACGCGACGACTGTGGACGGCAGCTGCTTCTTTACAGTTACCTGAAAAATTCCTAATTCTATAAAAACAAAATGGATGTTTCCCCCTTAGTTGGCAACATTGTTTGTGCTTGAATCAGCTGCGCGATAGCAGCCGATTCTTCGCTTTTTATCTCTTGTTGATTTCGATTTCGCCGCTTTCGCTTACAGTAGAGACCAGGACGCTGACATATAGTCGTATTACATACAGGTTTGGTAAAAAAACACATATGTTTTTTGAGGGTACCGGCTGTGAACCTCCAGCATCCAATGCGAATTTTTGAACTATTCGTTGAACAACAGCGAGCGTGGTGGCAGGCACTTTCAGCAATAATTATTTTAAGTTTCTTTTTATACTACCTACCATAATAATAACGCTGATTAATTTATCTCTTGATATCTGTACTAAACCTTATTGTTCTTTTGCCCTAATTTTTTTAAGACTTCAATAATTGATTTCTGTATCTTAACGTGTTTTCAGACAATTTCCGAAGAAACGGTGACATTTAGCGAGATTTACAGAGAGTACCCTTTTTATGTAAAAGACATAGAAAAATCATAATCTGATGTCAAAACGTCAAGTAATTGAAGCCTTAGAGGAATGGGGGTCAAATTTACCCTAATACCCCGCTGGTTCGCATGCCCCTGGTTAAAGTTAACATTATCCAATAGGCTCAAATAGATGAACTTACTAACAGTAATTTATGTCCCCAAAATTGATTCCGGTAGCTCAAGTAGTTCCGGAGCTACAAAACGAAAACTAGTTTATGGAGGTCACCTTCTGTATACTAAGTGAAGTGATGGGGGTAAACAGTCGTAGCATATTGTTAAATTACTATGAAGCATTGGGCACTCATGTCGTCACCTGTACTAAATTGCTCGTTTGAACGGTAGCGCGCATGGCGAAAATTATTTCCGATTGGTATCGATACATCAAATGAAATCTGCTTGTTTGTGTGCCTTAGTTTGAACGCCTTCACTTAGATTTGAAGGGCAGGCTGTAGGGTTATTGTTAATGGAGTAAGACTTTTTGATACAGTCGGAACGAGCGCGCGATTAAAAATATCAACAATCCCTGACAAACAGACCATTGTTGCAGCAGTTTTGACGTTCCGCGAATGTTTGGCGCTTCTTGTTGCGCTGGACATTATATCGTTTGCGAGTATAAAAATGATTCTCACGTCATGCTGTTATAGGTACTAATATACCAATAATAATAATGAATATATCGTTGCATAATTTGTGCAAAATTAAACGTGGCTAGAAAAGAGATTTTTGTTTCAATCGTTGCTTAGTTTATTTTCACAGTTTAAGCTGCTTAAATAACACTTAAAACAAAAACTGAGATTCTTAAAATGATAAATAAAATTCCCATTATTATTTAATTTGCTTTTACTAAAAGAGCAGGCCCAAAATACAAACCCTTTAACCCGAAAGGAAACGTGGCATTTATAGATTAAAATCCAGAATTGTCGGAGTACAGTTATTCTGGAGAAAACCCAAAGGAAAAGGGAGCGCCGCACCCCAAGAACAAATCAGTTTTTTTCTTGTCTACCGACCTTTGTTGGAAACACAGAGGGCAACAATCTATAAAGAAAATAAAAAATCACTGTGGTAACTGTTAATGAAAAACGTACCTAATAGTTAGTTAGTGTTTTATTCACAATATTTTAATAGCTTTTCTATCCTTTTTATTATTTTATAAATCGGCTTGGACCGATGCACAGTGAAATCAAATTCAAAATACCAAAAAAATCGAAACATGTATTTTTTTTAAAGCAACATGAGGTAAATAATTAAGTTATTTTATGTTGTCGAAGAAAATCAGGGCTGACAGTGCAGCTGGTCATATCTGCGTTATGTTAACCGCTCAAAAAGCAAACGTTCAAAACACGTCGAATGAACAAGAGTGTTAAAAAATAAAATTTTAATCTTGTTGCACATGCACGGAGAGAAAGGAGATGATGATAAATTGCAAACCACAAACGCTAACGAGCGCTCATATAATCTCATCAAATCAAATCAAAAATACCTTTATTATAGTAATTTCCTTGGCAAAGCATGTACGTACTAAAACTTGCATTAGGACACAAAAGAAAAAAATAGAAAAACAAGAAATAGAAAAACAAGAAATACAAATAACAAGAAATAAGCTTAATCATATGGTATAAATGTACAATAATGAATGGTAATATAATATGAACAAATTTACAGACAAAAGTTAAAGAGAATCCCTAAAAAAATTATCCACTGTGTTCGAGTAGAAGTACAGAACGCTCCCAGCGCGCTCGAAATGATATTTTGTGTTTGCCTTGAAGCTCGGAGCGTGAACTTCTTCGTTCAAGATGAAACGGGGTATCTGCTCGGAGCGCGCCCAAACTTCTCGGGCAAGTGAAGTGGAGAAAGCCGGGAAATAAATATTTGAATCAAATTAACGGCTTACTGGAACGTAACCTTTCCTTTTAGATATTTAGGTGTCTTGATATTAATTCGTTTAAGGGCGAAAATTTGTAGAGACCACGCCTAAATTTCGTTTTGCCTTATATCTAATATTTGAATTGAACAGGTGTATGATTAATTGTTTAATTTCACTTTCACTTTAATTTTTTTTTATTTCTATGCAAAAAGGTAGGTTTGAGAAAATGTAAATCAAACGTTCTTTATTCATGATAGCATTATGTAGTATCATATTTTTAAAGGGGGAGGGGGTCATGACCCCCATAATCCCCCCTGAATCCGCGCCAGAGTCGGTATATTATTTTTATTTCTTTAGATAACATAACTACTAATAAAATAAATTTAGAGTTATGTGATATTTGAACGAGCTTTAGATTCTAAAGCGTGTTAAAACTTTGGACACGAAAAGCCTCGCTCATATTGTGGGTGAACATGGGAATAATATATAAATTTCCGGAACGGTGTTTTAAAATAAATTGTTATAAGTTATGCCTAAATAAAATTATACATTTTTTCCAATTTACAAAAATTAGCGGATCAACCTTGCATTTCTAACTGGTCCTCTACGTTAAAAAAAATGATTGATACCGTTGACAATTTCCAACAAATACCTACTTATCATATAAAAATGTTGTTTACCAAATAAATCAAGTTCTTTAAAATTGTCGTACAGCCGCACGAAGGACTTTAATTTTTTCCTTTTTGATTTGAAAATAAAATTCATGTTATGGCCAATTAACAAAAGAATGTTAATATGTCGTCGGACACAACCATTGTTTTTTTTTTTATTTTACTTTATTCATCAAATGAAAGAGAAGACGAAAATACAATGAATAGGATCATTATGACCTCTTTTTACCTCACCCAGTTTCAACTTGGTTTTCATGTCATTGCGTGATGCGTGCGTCCAAACAAGATATTTTCTTTAAATTTTAAAACACTTACCTGAGGTCCCTATCATAAACAAACCTATAAAACAAACCGAAATTTTTGTTCTTTAACAGACTAAAGTAACTCTGACTTATCTTACATTAATTCAGTCCCATTCTTTCAAGAATAATAACCCCCCTTTAATAAATAGACCTTTTAAGCTGAAAAAGCTATTTACGCTATAATCAAATACGAAGATATCAAAAAATGACAGATACGACGTCATATTGAATTTTTTTAAATGGCAACCCTCACAAATAACCACAGGAGTAAATTGCATTTTGCAGACCAATTTCAAAAACATATAGTTCTTATTTATTTTCAGCTGTTTCGAAATACTGGGGTTCCTAAATTGCCTTAATCGATTTTGTCTTTTCAGTGTCCCTGTACATCAATTAGTTTACTGGATTTACCAATATGAGGTTTAAATAATTGACTCTTCTGAAGAAGAATTTTGTCTAAATCCGATTACTTTTTGGAGACAAAAATACGTCATAACGTTATTGAGAGTTTTGACTCCAGGTTCGTTATCAGCGCCTTAAAAATAACAATTCCGCTATATTTTCCCGATTTGATCCCACTGGGCGATGGACTAGTGACTATTCTAAGTTGTTTTATACCATTAGCTTTGTAGCGACTAACACTGCTTGACAAAAATGCACCATTTATTTTTAATTTAATTTACTTAGCAGGATAGCAACCGCTTTTAAAGAACCGTTAATTTACCTTTTTTAAGCAGCACGGGGATCTAATTAGGTACTCTACAGTAGAGGTTATTTGCAGGTAACATTTTTATTCATAAGTGCATACTTATAATAAAATGGGTAATTCTACAGCACAAAAAGTCGATTTTATTAGTATATAATAAAAACTCATCTAGAACTCGTAACGAATGCCCAATGATGTTTCCGCGGGCGCTTTCCAAAATATTTTTGCGTACCTAAAGCACTATTAAATTTAATATGTAAAAAGATTTGTGAGAGATGAGGAATTATACTTAAATAAGATGCTGTTTTTTTTTAAGGCGAATATTTTGATTATTTATATTATTGACAAAACCAGAGAACGAGACAGAATAATTATTACCTCCTAAGGTTTCATACAGAAAATAACGAATTTTTCTGCTGTAGAATAATAATTATATTATAAATAGGTATGTATTGTTCTTTCCGATATTGTAATTAATTGTCTTCTGTTTTTGCTAAAATTGTGATGATTAAGTAAAAACCTGTATTTTTTTTTTATTTTGTTTTTCTCAGTTATAGTTTTTCTCTAATTAGAGATTTAAATATAAAGGAAAACCTTGTACAAATATAAAATAATAAGTTTTCCTCTTACTTGTTCACGCTTGTCTTCCTATTTTGTAGACTTTTAAAAAATTATCGTATCTCGTTTAAACGATAAAATATTATCAAAATAATTAGAAAATGTTTACCATGTTACTGCTGATTTTAGTGTATATAATATTAATTTTAACACCTGATGCAATTTTATTAAACGTGAAACATTAAAAATTCGTTTTTTATGGAAGTAGTACATCTCACAGTGGAGTAATATTTTATTTATGGAATAAAACTCAAAGTCTGCTCCACTAATTTAATAAAATAAATTCATATTATATGCCCATACATGTTTCGAAGGCATAAACCTTCATCCTCAGTGGGTAATTTGGTACGACTTCGCCATGATGTTCGTACCCTATTTTGCTTTTGATTTTATTTTCCCAGCCATATTTGGGTTTTATAATAAGTTCAAAATTAAATAAAAAAAAATAAAACTAATCTAAAAAACATCATTTTTTAAAAAAAACCTTTTATTACTATTAGTTATAATGCATTAGTTAATTAATTTAATTTTTAATTAATTTAAATTAAAAAATTTTCTGCAACACAAGTTTACAATGTAACAATGTCATTGGTCTCTTCATATTTTATTACATCTCAATAATTACCCACTGAGGATGAAGGTTTATGCCTTCGAAACATGTATGGGCATATAATATGAATTTATTTTATTAAATTAGTGGAGCAGACTTTGAGTTTTATTCCATAAATTAAAAATTCGTACTTTTAAGCTAAGTGTTGTAAAAAATGTACCTAATCGGATAAATGATTAAATTTTGTAAACACGAATTAGGATTGCAGAATATCCAAAATATTAATAACAGATCGTTAGTGAATAGGTCCTTATAACAAAAGTAGAATTATTTTGCATAAGATCTGTGTCTAGTGCATAGTCGTTGCCAACGTAAATTTGTCAATCATCAAAAAACCTTTAACTGTACTACAATGCATAGGCTGATCAATTTTGAAGTTAATTCGGTATTATACTTTTTTATGAGGCTTAATTATAGTTATCTTTACTGCCTTGCTTACCTACTTAAAATTTTACGAATCTCGTAAAGGCAGATAATTTAAAAATGTAAGTGGTAGATACTGGCTGGGGAATTAACCACCCGACATAAATAGTTTGACGATTAACCTTACATTTTTTTTCATTTTTAATCGATTGTCATAATTTTTCCATTATTGGAGAAAAATGCTTGTATCTCATGTATTTTGGAACATAGAAGACTGACCAAAAGTTATGGACTTTATATCGCATCCTGCATTAAAGCTCGTTACAAAAATGAAACGTTTTATATACTGAATTTTATAGGAATATGCTAAATATAATATTGATATAATGGTGGAAAAGAAGCAAATTATTTTACTTCGACTTCCTCCATATCACCGCAAAGTGAATCCAATACAGTTACTGTTGGCACAAGTAAAATAATTTTGTAGCTACACCAAATAGGAAAATAGGTGATGTGCGATGTTGAGACAATCTTTAAGAAAGCTACAGAAAAATGTGTGGAGCACGTAAAAAGAAACACAATTCTATTACTAAAATAATTTTTGTACCACCGATACTACTTGGTAAAAAGGGTATAAATATAACAAAAAAAACAGACCGGCTTGAAATGATCTCTTGTCCAGTCCCAAAAATTGATTATGCGTCACCATATTCAATTCATCTTTTAGGGCAACTTTTTCAATGTGTATTTAATTTGTGGTTAAAACTAGAGGTTTCGGTTTATCAACCTTTTCAAAAATGCAATGTAATATAATTGTCGTTGTCATTGTTACAGATTTATTTATATTATCTGGTTTGTTGAAGAAGTTATCCTCTTCCTCACTAACTATTTCCTCAAATATAATAATACAATAATAATATTAGAAGCATTTCAAAAAATTTTGACGAAAACAAATTATTTTTGTTTCAACTCGACCAAAATTTTGATGTTATAGTGTTAACAGAAACTTAAAAAGTTTTTAATACCGACCTATTTAAATGAAATAGTTATAATATAATTTATAATAACGGAGATTTCAATAAAAGTGACGGTATTATAGTGTATGTTAAAAATAAAAACAATTACTCTTTTGAAATTATCTCTTTGGGAAAAATAAAAGTAGTTTTTTTAAAACTATCAATTGGAAAGGAAAAAATTAATATTATAAGTATATACAGTATTTCCACGGATGGGGGTTACAAGAGGACAAATGGACTAAAAATTGAAAGATACGAAAAAAAGTCACTCTTAATAAACGTTTTTGTTTGTCTAGAAAATACGATTCATCATAAGAAACTTCAATTTTTTTATACCGGGTGGGTAGAAACTGCAAAAATGTTATTTTGCTTAAGAGTAAACATACTTTATTTTGAAAGATACGAAAAAAAGTCACTCTTAATAAAAGTTTTTGCTCGTCTAGAAAATACGATTCATCATAAGAAACTTCAATTTTTTTATACAGGGTGGGTAAAAACTGAAAAAATGTTATTTTGCTTAAGAGTAAACATACTTTATTTTGAAAGATACGAAAAAAATCCACTCTTAATGAATGTGTTTTCTACACAACAAACCGAAGTAGAACAATTTTAATTAATTTTTTCCTTTCCAATTTATAAGTAGTTTTAAAAAAACTACTTTTATTTTTCTCAAAGAGATAATTTCAAAAGAGTAATTGTTTTTATTTTTAACATACACTATAATACCGTAACTTTTATTGAAATCTCCGTTATCATAAATTATATTATAAATTATAACTATTTCATTTAAATAAGTCGGTATTAAAAACTTTTTAAGTTTCTGTTAACACTATAACATCAAAATTTTGGTCGAGTTGACACAAAAATAATTTGTTTTCGTCAAAAATTATTATAAGTATATAAACCTCCCCCACTTGATGCTTTTGAATTTACTATAAATTTAAAGAATTTTTTTGATAATATTAAATATACTTGTAAAAATGAAACGATAATTCTAGTAGGTGATATAAATATTGACACATCTACAAAATCTAAAGAAAGTAATGAGTGTTGAGTGAATATAATTTTACATCATTTACAAATAAAAATACGAGAGAAATAAAAGAACATACCTCTTGCATTGATCCTATCTTTGTAAAAACGAATGAAAATTCAGATAATTTTATATATTAAATATAAATTTAAATCAATAATCTTTAAAAATCAAATTTTACAAAACAGACTTATTGGTAATAATGGTAATAAAGAACCTTTATTAACGTATTAAAATTATGTTAATTACTACAAATTAAAAGAGAATATGGCAAAAACAGATAGGGCAAATTTCTATTCTTATTCTGAAATAAATGACTTATCTAATAATGTAATAAAAGAAATTCAAAATAATGTACAGCTATGTACAACTCAAATTAAAATAAAAAATAAAAAGAAAAAATAATGGATTACTAATGGCATACTAAATTTTATTAAGACAAAAAACGAGCTCTCTAAAAAATTACAGATAAATTAAAATGATCGATTTTTATTAGGTACATAAATATAAAATTTATAAAAACAAATTAACTAAACTAATTAAAGAGACAAAAACTAATTTTTATAAACATGAAATTGATAAATGCCAAAATTATAATCAAGATGATATGTGTAAAACCATTAAAAAAGTATGTAATAAAAATCAAAAACATAAAAATATAAGCGAAATAAAAATTGAGAATGAGTAAATTACGGACAAGAAACGTATAGCTAATAACTTTACTGACTATTTTTCTACATTTAGTGAAAATCTAGCAAATAAAATCAATAAATGTAATAACACATTTTTAAATAAGAAACTAAACAATATTGACTCATTTTATTTAGAAGAAACTAATCATCAGAAGGTTGAAAATATAATTGATAGTTTAAAATATAAAAAATCTCCTGGTGTGGATCGCATAACCACAGAAATATTAAAATCTATTAAAACTTCTGTTTCTAGGTCACTAACTTTTCTTATAAATAACATTTTTAAAACAAGTATATGTCCAGAAGTTTTCAAAATTGGTGTAATAAAACCTATTTTTAAAAATGGAGATTTAAGTAAAATTAGTAATTATAGGCCTATAACATTAATATCTTCATTAGCTAAAGTTTTTGAAAAAATTTTAAAAATGCAAATTGAAAATTATTTAGAAAAAATAAATTTTATTTCTAAAAAACAATTTGGGTTTCAAAAAAATAAATCGACGCAAGATGCTATTTTCTTTCTAACAGAACAAATATGTAATGCATTAGATAATAAAACACCTTGTATTTCTATTTTTTTGGATTTAGCAAAAGCCTTTGATACGGTTAGCCATAATTTACTATTAAAAAAAAATTGAAAATATTGGATTTAAAGGAAAGCAATTAGAATTAATTAAAAATATTAAAGATAGACCAACTTAATGTTAAAATAGATAAAGAAGAAAGCTATTTAAAAGTATTTAAATATGGTGTTCCTCAAGGGACAATTTTATGATCATTATTTTTAATATTAATTTATATTAATGATGTATTTAGTATAAATTGCCATGGGAAAATTCATAGTTTTGCAGATGATACTGCTATTTTTTATAGCGATACAAATTGGGACAATTTAAATAAGAAAATTAAAAAAGATTTTAAAATTATAAAAAATTGGTTTGATACTAATTTATTAACAATTATTATTAATAAAACAAATTATCTTCTATTCACTTTAAACCTAAATAATGTACCACAAAATATAAATAGCATCAATACCAGCGATGACATTCAAATTTTAAAAGTTAATCATGTAAAATATTTAGGAATAATTTTTGACAGTAAGTTAAATCGGATATTTCAAGTAGAATATTTGATAAAAAAATTAAGAAACTTATTACCAATTTTTAAAAGCATTAAAAAATTTCTGGATATAAAACATCTAGAAATATTATACTATGCATTAGTCAAAACTCATTTAAATTACGGAATTTTAGGTTGGGGAGGAATAAACGGAACTAAACTAGAATTATTAGAATTATTACAAAAAAGATTTTTGATAAGGACTATCTTTATCCTTCAAAATAATTATATTCAGAAACAAAAAAGATGAACGTTAAGACAAATTTACATTTATAATATTTTAATATACCTATACATATTTTTAAAAATAAAAACATTATACAATTTAAAGACCATAACCATAAATCACGTTATAAAAATGAAATATCCATAAAACCTAAAATAAAAAAAAGTCCGTACGACACAAAACTTTTAAATATTTATGCTTTTATTTAAACGATTATTTACAACAAATATTAAAAAAATTATTTCATTAAAAAAATATTTTTGGAAATGCTGTAACTAATTAATGCTATTTAATATTATTGTGAATCAATTATATAATTAATCCTTTTCAGAAATTTAATAATCTATCATCAAGAAAGTAGCGTTTATTCAATACTTGTACCTTTTTATAGAAATATTCTTAAATATTTATAATTTTAAATACTTTTAAACAAATAAGATGTGCCCCTAACAAGCACGTGTTCCGGGGAATTTATGAATAAGTTTATTTAAGAATATCATATTAACATGTTAATTATATTGTAACTATTTAAAATAAACTTATTAGGCCCAATTGTATAGGTTGGGATTAACTCAAAAGTGGAGGTTAATCCAGGAGTAAATAGTAAAATGCATTGTATAACCAGGGGTTACCTCCAGTCCTAGGATTAACCCTCAACTCCTGGATTGGGTATAAGTTAACTCGCAATCTTGGGATAAAAATGTCGTATTTTGACATTTTTCTTATTTCATTGTCATTGTCATTATCATCCAACCTAACGTATATTCTGATTTGGTTTATAAAATAATAGGTTGCAGCAGGTTTATTTACGATTTTCTTTTGGATGATGAAGAGGATTTAGATATTATTGATATAGTAGAAAACGCACAGAGGCCCCGAATATTCAGGCCTGGTATTGAAAATATGGATTTCTGAATAGATAATAAATTTATTTCAAGATTAAGAGTGTCGAAGGCTTTAGTTGAATTAATAGTTCAAACGATTGGCCTAAACCTGCAAAGAAACACTGGCCAGTGAGTTTTTATTACATTTTTACAATGGGCATTTTAAAACTCTACGTTCAAACATTATCTGATGCAAAGCTTCGTAAAAGGAATATAGTGGCTCGGTGGCCAGGTGCCACAAATGATAGACTAATATATAACAACAGCAGATTAAAAGCTCAATTCAATAATGGCGAATCAAAAACAGCTTTATTTTAGCCGACTCTGGATATACCCTAGATTCGGGCCTAGATGAACATGTTATGATCCCAGTAGCAAATGCAGTTACAACGGCTGAAAATTTATACAATTTTAAATCCTAAATAAAAACCCGTAATGTCGTGGAAGGACAATACGGAATTTTGAAAAGAAGATTCTAGAATCTAAGGCAAGAAATGAGGGTGCAACAAGCGACTTTAGCTATAATTGTAGCAACTGCTATCTTGCATAACCTTGCAATAGATGATCCCCAACCAGTAGATTATTATCCTATTGTAAATGATAATCACATTGGGGATAATAATAACTCCCTCAAGGAAATAAGACATAATTTAATTAACTATTTTGAAAATTTAGCATACATTTTTGTTAAGAAAATGTTTAATTAAATTAAATAGGTTTCCTTACTAATGCAACTATTTGTATTTTTAATATATTTTTTAGGAGTATAGTTTTCTCAAATATTATTGGAGTGCTGACGAAACTTATTCATTGAGATCGGGAAATCGTAATTTTGAAAAAATTTGCGTCTGAACCGATCTTCAAAACTGAAATTTATAACTATATTTGAGAACTGATAGAGCTCTCACTATAGTAATCTCATTAAGGAAAAGTAAATATAAAAATTAACAAAGTTGTAGTTTTCAATTTTTTACATTTTTTTAACAAATATAAAAAAAATATATGACTTCAACACCTAATAAATGAAGCTTGGACGTTGGAATAATTTACACCTTAGAAATAAATTTTACCTTAGAAATAAATTTGGATAACTTATGTCATAGGTACTAAGTTAGCAGCTAGCTAAAAAACTATTTTTTAATCCAAACCTATACAACTGGCAATATGTTTTACCTTGAGTTAACTCACGAATTAACTCAAAGGTAAAACTTAGGTTTAACTCTAAGATTAATTCATATCTATACAATTGGGCCTTATTATTATTATTATTATTATATCGTGAATGTCGTTCAAAAAATCCTTTTTCACACAAAAATTCGGCAAATGTCATAATTTCTTTCTAGTATAAACCATAGATTGTGGTTTAACTAGTACTTCATCCATATGTTAGGGTTAAATATAGGTTTAGGCACTTTGGTGATAACCAGAGGTTATAAAATAGATGTATTAGGAAATAATCCATGGTTTATAGTTAGGGCGGCTTTTTTTATGTGCAATTACTTGTAAGTTATTTTTTGGTTAAAACCAGAATTTAATCTTTGGGTTAGTTCACATCACAAGTCTGTTGGTATTGTCTGTTTTGTTAAAGAAGGTTTTCTCTTCATTACCAAGTAATCCTCAAATATATCGCGAATGTCATTTAAGAAATCCATTTCAACCCAATAATTCGGCAAAATTGTCATAATTTCTAGTTTAATGACCATAGATTATGGTACTTCATCAACGGGTTAGGGTTAAACTTAGGTTAAGGAAGTTTGGTGGTAATCAAAAGTTGTAAAATGGATATATTTTGAAATAAATCATAATTTATAGTTTACTACACATTGAAATTGAGCAAGCGGCTCTAAGAACGGCGGGTGTGTTTTTTAAATCAATTGTATTGATTGATGAACGCCGAAAGCCACATTTTTTGGAAAAATTAAGATAAATGGCAATACGAAAGTGATTCTAATAAAAGCTTGTATCCTTAAAACTAATAAACAAAAAAGGTTGAATTGCCTAACTTCAGGCGTTATTTTTGAATTTCCCGACGTTTCCAGGCAAATGATGAAATAATTTTGTTTACGAAGGCCCTTCTAACATGTCTTATACTTTTGAAAAGAGAAAACATCTAAAGCCTAGTGACCGATTAACCAAACAGGCACGGGCACGGGAAATGACCATCCGGTCTGCTTGAATAGTCTCGATAAACGATAACGGTTCTTTGTTATTTAGAACAAAATTGCCGCGCGTGACAATACTGTGGCACAGTACGGACTGATCAAATAAAAATATAAAACTATTATTTTGTTCATTTAAAATGACAGAAAAAAATGCACTCTGAAAATATACAGGGTGTGTCCGTTAATTGATAGTAAATAGCAAAAACCATAGATTCTCGAGTAGATTCCTTATGTAAAAATATTAGTAGGTAGTGTAGGTAATAATAACTGTTTATTTCAAAATTGTATCATGACATATTATAACAAAGCGAAATAACGTCACAAAAAACAAAAAAAATCTTAGACAGAAACGTATCTGTTACTATGTATTTTTTACATGTTGAGAAAATCTTCCAGTTTATAGGGTTTAGGTTCAATTAACATTTTTTTTGATTTCTCGCTTACACAGACGTCACCCTTTAATTCTTATAAGTCGTGCTGGCAATGCGTTAAACAGTTTTACACCGTTTTACACACATGTAATGTGGTTCTTTTTCGGTTATTTAAAGACGTTGTAACGGGTAGTTTAAATTGCTTGTTCTGGTAGCGTAATTATGATTAACTTGCAAATCAAAAAAATGTTCATTTCTAAACAAGAACATAGGACATTCATATATGTGCAATGCATGAACCGTCATTATCCCCAATTCTTTAAAAACTGTTCTGCAAGATTCACTGTAACTCATTTTTTTTGGTAACACGTATTACTCTTGTAACATATTCCCATAAACGTATTATTTCATCTTCTACTGATTTCTGCAATAGGTCTCCAATCACCACAAATAAATTATATTTTTGTGAGTACCTGAAACCTTAGCACCTTGCCTGTACTACCTTTTAATTTGAGTGATAAATATATAGTCACTCAGATTAGCGTCTGTTATTTCTCATGGCTTTCGTTATATTATTAATTAAGGCCCAATCCCAATATACAGGGTGGCGCACCATATACGACGCGGTAATTTAATGGAAAACGGTTAAATTTTGAAATTTTCTTCTTATTTGGGTAACTGCAGGATATTTTTGGGCACAATTTAAAATTACATATTTTGAAATATACCGGGTGTCCCAAAAAAAAGATCCATATCAACGTTATATTTTTTTAAATTAAATATGTTACAATATTTTTTGATTCTACATAAATTAACAATTATTTTTTTAATAAGTGCATTATAAGTCTAAACTTAATAGTTTCTGGGATATCGAGTTTTAAAAAATGAAATTTTTCAAATTCGACAGCTTTTAGCTTTCTAACTGTACGTCTTAGAGCAAAACGGCTTACATGTCCCTATCTTACTTTTTTTAATCTTCCCAAAAATATCAATTTCCGGCTTTTGAGTTACATCTGGTTTTGCTCTAAGACGTACAGTTTATAACATATTGTAAGATATAGGGTGTTCCATTTAAAAAAATATAACGTTAATATGGATCTCTTTTTTGGGACATTCGGTATATTTCAAAATAATTTTAAATTGTGCCCACAAAAAATATCCTGCATTTACCCAAATAAAAAGAAAGTTTTAAAATTCAGCTGTTTGCTATTAAATTACCGCGTCGGATAGGGTGCGCCACCTTGTATAACAACTCCTTTTTGCGCTACAAAAGTACTTTGAATCAACCCATCTCGACCCTAGAAAATAATCCCAGACCTTAAAATAGATTCGAAATTAGCAAAATACATGATTTTTATTGTCTTTTCATTCAGGTATTGTCCGGTTATTCTAATCCCATAACATAGGTACTGAGAAAAGTTTTTTAACCAAACCTTGCGCGGAAGTCTGAAATAAAAAATATCTAGAATTTACAGATCGTCATTTATAATCATATCTTCAACAAAATCCATTTTAGGAACCAGAAAAAATAAATTAAAATAAAATCAATCTTGAAAATACTGCAGTGGAGTCGATACAATCAAATAAAACACAGACGGTCTACCTCCACAATATATATTTAAAGGATATCAAAACTTCACTGTTCCCAAAATGTTTTTGTATTACATTGATGTGAGATAATTCAAAAATTGTTAAATAAGTCGGAATAAAAAAACCACGTTGCCACATAAGGATATATCTAAGTGAACTTTGAGGTTAATCACTGATATTTTAGTAATCAATGATTTAAACGTCCCAAAAACTGTTTGGTTTAATTGATGATTAGCTGCCTTAAACAGACGGCATAACGGATATTTCGAGATAATCATTGATTAACGTTTTAATCAATGTTTAGGACAACGGTACAATTGAGCCTTAATAGTATATGCTATAACAAGTAGGAAATACCATTCCATACGAGTTCTAGACTATACTTTCTCTAACACCATTTTAAAAAAAGAAAAAGAGATTATTAAAAATTATATTTTTCTTTCCTGTCGATATCTACTCCGTTACCCAGCTACGCTCTCGTGATTTTATCGGAACAGCTCTCGTTAAATTTTCTGAAAGTAAGTGTTCGATACCAAGCATAAAAAATATCCGGCTAAATCTGAGCTCTTATGGTATTGCTTGTGGGTATTTCGTTGCTACTAATTTTTAGTAGAAACGGCAATATCGCAATATAGAAGATATTTGAGCTGGGTAGGGCACGTCCATTTACACAAAAAACAATTATTTTGAAGCAGCCCGTTCATCGCCATACATGCGTAGTGTTCCATCTGCTGTAGGTATTATACCTACAGTATTATTATATTAAATTATTACCTATATTTATGTAATTGTTTATAAATATTGTATTAGGACTGATAATATTAATACAATGTTACAAATAAAATTGTACATTACCTTGAATCCATTTCGTCTATGGCAGCACAGACAACCAACTAAGAAGATGATGCTGCATACCGTTAAAAGGACAGCAACTAAGCCCGTTAGAAGTTGTGTGTGTTCTAAAAAAGAAACTTGTTATCAAATTTAGTAAATTTCATTAAGTAAATTAAAACTATTTTACGGCAAAATAAATAAAGTAGGTTATGTCACAATAAGGAGGCATACAAGCTTAATCTAGGCTGTACTTTGTAAAATATTAAAAAAAAAACTAGGATATTTTATAAAAACCCCAATAAACTAAAAACTGACAAGTAGGTCCAAGATAAATCACTTCACGCATTAGGGGTACCTATGTTTAAACGTCATTGTTAACAAAATACCAAGTTCTTAATAATTTTGGGTTTTAAAATGAATGAATTTCGCTCAATTTAATAACAATCGTTGCACTAAAAACGGGCAAGTTAATTTAATCAATGCAACAGATAACGTGAGATAAAAAAAACAACCTAAAAGTATGCCGTGAAAGGTAACCTAGGTAAAAGGTAAAGGCGAATGAAAAACAAAAGTGTCAAGTTCTGAGGTTTTTATTTGTAAGAATTTTTTTTGACGTAACAAGGATCGAATTGATATCGTCTATTTGTAATCACGTGTGCAAAAGCAATCAACGACAATAACATTAACTAATAACAGCCCATGGACAATAATCAGTATCACTTGTCAGTATGTGTTCCCATGGAACAAACATTTTTTGACACTTCTGTATTTGTTACAATTTAAAATGTCATTAAATTTTCTCATTGAATATCCCTAGGGCATTGATAAATAACTCAACATTTTATTACAACTTTCTCAAGCACGTTACTTTTTGAAAACAGCCCGATGCCGTAAGCCAGTAACGTGCTTTCGAAATCTGTTAATCTGTCTCTTAGGAGATTATGGATGAAAATGACACTATTGTCATTGATATTGCATAATACAAAATTAAAAACAACAAAGAACCTAAAAATTACAATTTAAACTATAGTCCGCCTTTACGAGTCTGTGGCTACGACGGCTAAGGAGACAGGGGAGTAAAAGGCAATTAGTCAACGATTAATCAATATATCGAAAAATCGATTATTCGACTGATTAATAAGTCAGACAATTAAATTAACAATCTAATAATTTATTTGGTCCTGGTCGATCACCCAAATTTTAATTAATTTAAACAATCGAGTAAGAATCCCTATTTGGAATTATATGAGAGCAAAAACACTCAATTTCAATTAACCAAGTATTTTATTTCATGCAGCGTTAAAGTAAAGTAAATAATGTAATTAAAAACTATGTATATGTATAAAATATCAAACAAAAATATATTGAACATGGGATAAAATAAACACGCAGACTATTTTATCAAACAAAATATCCAGATAAGCTCGTCAAAAGATGAAACCAACGCAACGTATGGAAATAAGAAAACGGTAGGAATATGGGAAAAATTATAATCAGTTGCCGTATTATAAGTAGGGGTGGGGGATTAACAAAAGTCACAATCGATTATCGATTTTAAAAAATCATCGATTATTTTGATTTAATCGAAAAGTCGATATATCGATTATTTCGATTAATCGATTATTTTGCCCACTCTTAGTCATAACTCAGTTGTATAAGTTATCATGATTTATCAATAAGATTTATCTCTTATGATACCTCTTGGACAATAAAGCTGGATTTATAAACTTTGTCGCTGAGTTCAGTTCAGTTTCGCAGACTGTCGTTCGATTTAAACAAACAAAAACATACCAAACCATTTAGAAACTCAGTTCGTTATCGCTGCGCCGCGCTCAGTTACGCAAGCATACTGAACATCATTGACGGATAGAGGTTGAGGTATATAAACTGCCCCTATGATTAAGTTTTCCGAACCGTTGCAAACAAAAAGAAATAATTGCTATGCATTATTTTGTTCATCACTGATTAGGAACGATTGGAAATGACTTCGCACCGCAATCAACACACCCCAACACTTAAGGCTAGTCAACTGTAATACATCCTTTCTACATGGGTACTACATAACCGTTCATACCAATTTCAGCATCAAATATACAGGGTCGTTGGTATGTATGGAAACGGTCGTTTATTTATTAAAGTAAAACAGGTAGGAAAATATATTTAAGACAAAAGTTTTAGGGTTCTTTAAAGTCTATTAGAATTAAAAAATAATAAGTATACAGGATGAGTCAAAAAGCCGTAGAGAAACAAATTTTAATGAAACACCGCATATCTTAAAATATTTTTGGATTCTACATAAGATTACAATTACTTTTTAATAAATATATTATTAAGTCTAAACCTAATAGTTTCCGAGATATCGACTTTTGAAAAATTACGTTTTTGAACTTTGACAGATTCTAGCTTCCTAATGTTATGCCATAGAGTCAAATGGCTTCCATGTCCCTATCTTACTTTTTTATTATCTTCCCAAAAATGTTAACTTCCGGTTAAACCGGAAGTACTATATTTCCGGCTTTTGAGTTACATCCGGTTTAACCGGAAGTTGACACCAGTAGAAAGATATTAAAAAACTAAGATAGGGATATATAAATCGTTTTACTCTAAGACGTACCGTTAGAAAGCTAGAGGCTGTCAAAGTTCAAAAATGCAATTTTTCAATAGTCGATATCTCGGAAACTATTAGGTTTAGACTTATAATGTATTTATTAAAAAATAATTGTAATTTAATGTTAAATCCAAAAATATTCTAAGACAGAGGGTGTTCCGTTAAAAAAAAGGTAACATTGTTTTCCTACGGCTTTCTGACTCATCATATATACTTATTCTTATAAAATTTTTATAGACTTTAAAAAACCCTAAAACTTTTGTCTTAATTATTTTTTGCTAGCTGTTTTACTTTAAGAAATAATCGACCGTTTCCATACATACCAACGACTCTGTATATCTTGATTTAACCAGGTCTCGGAGAACACTACGATATCATAGTCACAGTCGGTCATGCTTAATTGTATTTCCCTTAGTTTTGTCCTAATTCCTCTTATGTTCTAATAATATATGTTCATATTAGTTTTACCCTCAAAGCTAGTTTTTTTTCTTTAATCTCAACTGAAGTGAAAGAGTAAATCCTTGGTGTACCCTTAAGGTATTTGATGGTCAAATTATTTTCACCATTATTAAGTCGGTTTTGCAACTGGGCTTGTAAGTTTTTGAGATGCTGCCTTTAGGAATATGTCTGATCAGAACCAATTTTTACGTCTTGATGGGTAATTTTTGATCTATTTTTTAGGGCTTTTATTATAGCCGTATTACTTGTCATAATAGCTTTGGTAAGTCTTGGTTTCTCTCCGCGCTTCCCAACCCGTTTAATTTTGACCACTGCACTATCATCTACTATATCATATGGCAGACCCATTAAGTCTGATAGGATCAGCATTGCTCGGGGTGTCCCTCAGGGATCCATCTTGGGACCGCTGTTGTATATTTTATATACAAATGAGCTGTCAGATGTAACTGGCGAATATACAGTTCTGTATGCTGATGATACTACTCTAATTTTCGGTAACGATAGCCCTGAGGCGGTGCTGATCGACATTCAGAGAGCTTGTGGCGTGCTGGACAGGTACTTCTCTGCTCACGATCTCCTCTTAAATGTGTCAAAGACGCAGTGTATTGTTTTTGGCAATAGATCTGATAATGCATTTGCTTTCACTTATAATAATTCGGATATCCAAACTTCAGAGCACTTATCTTTTCTTGGACTTATAATAGACAAACGATTGGATTGGAGAGCGCATGTCGAGCACGTGGCAGTGGCTACGTCTAGGTACTGTTATGCTTTAAGGGTTGTTGCTGAGAACGTTGGTGTTGATGCTGCGATTTCAGCATATCATGCCTTCATTCAATCTAGGATAAGGTATGGCCTCATTTTTTGGGGGAATTCAATAGAAATAGAGAGAGTTTTAAGACTTCAAAAAAAGTGCATTAGGTTTATCTTTAGAATGCAGAAACGCGAAAGTTGCAAGGGAATATTTTAGTAGTAACAAAATTTTAACTCTAATTAGTATGTATATATTAGATTCTTTTATGTTTGTCCATAATAATAAAGACTTATTTCAAGATACTATTAATAACCACCAATATCTTACCCGACATAAGACCAACCTTTTACCGGAAAAATGTAATTTTAGCTATATACAAAAAAATGTTTCTTACACTATTATAAAAATATACAATAATTTTCCAGAGAGCATACGTAACCTACCTCATGGCCAAGCCAATTTTTAATTAAAAAGGCATATTATAGTCTAAATGAATTTTATAGTGATTCTGATAGATCTGCTATTCTCTGAACGTTATCTTGGATTGTAAATTACATTTTTGCCTGACTTTCTTCTGTGTATTTTCTTCTCTTGTTAAATCTTGTTAAATCTACAATCACTACTACCTGTGTGTATGTTAGGACGTATGTGTCAGTTATATGTATTTATTTTTTTATATATTATTATAAATTTTAACAGTTATAATGTAACTTTTGTAATCATTGTACTGCGACAATTGTTTTACGCCTTTTGGCTTTTTCTTAGAAACAAATAAAACATTATCTATCTATCTATCTATCTATCATGAAGAACTTTTTTTACTGTTGCAAAGACATGCTCGATACGGACTTTAAGGTCATTGGATGTAGATTCCGTGATGTTATAAAGCATGATGTTTTTTTAAGGGCGCTTTCGATCTTCTATCTCTTTGAACACGTTATCATAGGCTGTCTCTCCGGGTAATGGTTCAACGGGCTTAATTAGATTAGTAGCTAAGGGCTTTACCTAAAAACATGGTGTAGACTCGACAGAAATTTTTTACCTCGTCATTTATTGCATCAACAATTTTACTAAAGTCAACAAAATATACAATCATAACTGAACCCAAAGAACGAAATAAAGAATAATTACCTATTTATTGAAACTGCCTGCTTAGTTTATGTTTTGTTTGTTTTTTAAACACTAAGTTGTATTAAAAATATCTATGTTGCCGCCATATTCATTTAAATAGGAACAAAGTCTAATAAGTGGGGAATTTTTATAAATATTTGTCCTTGGCGAGTTAATATAAAACAAGCCTATAGATCTACTGTTAACTCGGCCTATTCTAAATGGAAGCTGTTCCAAGAACTCCTTATTATCAATATTATTAGTGGTCATTTTTTGTTTGAAAGCCGAACTTGCCTCAATATGCAGCTCTTTCAAGCTAGGAAATACAAACAAGTTACACGAGAGTTTTTGATCAGTCCCTCTTTGTGGACATACCTAAGTACTGAGAGTGTTTTCAAATGTAAAAATTTTAAAAACCTTCTTTGGACAGCTTCCAAACTGTACATCTTATTGGCATAATGTGGATCCTAAATAATACATGCATACTGAAGCTTTAAAATAACTAAAGGCAATAATTGCATTAATAATACTAAAGTGTTTACAACTTCTTATAATAAATCCAAGAATTTTTATAGCACTAGCAGTAACACTTTCAATATGACCAATAAAATTTAATTTAGCGTCAAAATAAAGGCCAAGATCCTTGTGCAAATATGTTCTCTTTAAATGCATAGTGTCTATAGAGTAGTTAAAAATAATTTTATCCGTTTTACATGTAATGACATTACTGCGCATTGATTAATATTTATATTTAATTTATGTCCCTACACCAACGCACAACCGCATTCAAGTCCTGTTGCAAAGCAAGGGCATCTGATTCATCCTTAATAGCATACATTTTTATAATAATCAGCAAAAATAAGGCCCTTGGTAAAATTACGATTCTCGCCAATATTATTAATAACTAAGTAATAGAAATAGAAGCGGTCCAAGATTGGAGCCCTGTGGCACTCTCGGTGTTGGTGTATAGTTTTAAGATCTATAAATAAAGTTCTGTTATGTGAGTATGATGACAACAATGAAATATTATTGTGGTCTATGGAAAAATCTTCTAGGGGTTTTATTATTTCACTAAAGTCCACCTTATCAAATGCTTTTTCTAAATCGTTAAAAATTACATCAACGTGGTAGCCATCTTTTAAGGGAACCCTGAACATATTGAGAAAGTTTACTAAATTTGTAACAGTTGAACGCAAGGGCAAAAAACTGTGCTGTTGGTCTGAAACATGATGCTTAATATCATTGTATATTATATTGCAAAAAACTAACTCAAAAACTTTTGAACAGACTGAGACTATACTGACAGATCTGTAATTATTACGAATAATTTAAATATTGGAATGACCTTATTTTCCTTCCATCTTGCAGGATAAATACCTTGTTTTAAGCCGATGTTAAAAATATATTTCAAAAGTTTTACAAAAGAATCAACATAACCCTTAATAACATAGGCAGGCACATTATCAGTTGCCACCGATCTATTTACTTTTAATTTTTTAATCGCCTCTATAATTTCAACTTCTGTAATTTCTAAAAAGCCAAAGCTTTTAAAAGCAGTGATGTTACTTGCTACAACTGCAGAGTTAAATTTAGAAGCAGATCATCTAGGCGTCGAGACAGCGTTTCTGAAAGGTGATAATAGGTAGATGAGAAAATATATATGTGTCAACCACAGGGTGTTGAAGAACCAGGTTGAGAGAATAAAGCTTAATTATTAAGGAAAGTCATTTACGCCCTTAAGCAATTATCAAGATTATGTATGAGAAAGCTCATAAAGTTCTATTGGACATTAATTTTAACAGTCTAAAATTGAACCTTGTATTTCCTTTAAAATGTTCTAAAACTTTTTAGTAACAATAGAACTTTATGTACCTAGATGATTTCTTCACTTTTTATAAGAATTTTGATGAAGCTAAATATTTAAAAACCGGATTGAACAAAAATTTTCATATTAAAGACCTAGGACCTATTTCATATTGTATAGGGATGAAAATTGAAAGAAATAATCCTAAAAATAAGTTAAAAATAACTCAAGAACATTAATATACAAAAAATGCTTGACAGATCTGAAATGTTGAACTGTAATATTGTTAGTACTCTTTTGGAGCAATATCGAATATTGGCAGTTGATGGAGAATTTTATGATGCTCCATATCACCACCTGATTGGGTCAATTATGCACCTTACTGTATGCTCCAGACTAGATATTGCTTTCTCAGTTTGATATCGAAGTCAGATTATTATAAATCATTAAAAAGAACATTTATTTATTTATACTTACTTCTTTATTTCAAATTTGAAATTTACAAATACAAACTGAAATGACGTCAAGAAAAACACAGTTAAATTTAGTTATTTCAAACTCGTGGACCCTAATATAACATTCACTATTACTTTAGAAAGTCATCCACACTATATAACATTCACTATTACTTTAGAAAATCATCCACACTATATGGTGCCATATCAAGTAAAAGCTGTTTCAGTTCCCGTTTAAAATTTTTTCGATTTTATATGGTTTTGACCTTCTCGGGAACTTTATTATAAAATTTTAGACACATATAATGTGGGTTCTTTTCACTCATGCTACATTTCTTATTCTGGTGCTATATTTGTGTAAGGATGGAGTTCTAAAGCAATGTCTTTTTTTTGATAATGGTAATCAAAACAAATCAAAAATAGCTTTATTGTCATGAAAATTAGGTAATTTCGTTGACAAAGCAACTACTACATACTAAACTGGTAATTAAAGACACAAAAGAAAAAAAGATAAGGCACAGCACTGCAGGATTAATTCTTCATGGCGCTCAGCGAGCGGTGCGTGTGCGCATGAAACGATTCACGTTGTCTTGAATTTTTGATGGGAAACACGGCCTCAGAGAGGTCGTGCCAGAGTGATGACGTTCTTCAGATGAAAGAATATTTAAACAGTGTCGTTCGAGGGACACTAAGCTGAACCACGTACGGGAGGGCTGCAGTGACTCGTCGTGTATTTCTACCATACACAGCTCTGGGTGGAATCAAGCGGGCAATCTCAGTTGAGCACTTGCCATGCAAATATTTGTAAAATAGACTCAAGTCGCCAACCTGCCTTCGATGTTCAAGGCTCTCCAGGTTGGTTGTCGGATTATGGTCACTGATCAAGCGAATGGCTCTTCTTTGAGCGGAATCTAGCAATCTCAGGGTATGTTTAGGAGCAGAGCCCCAAATATGCGAACAGTACTCCAGCGATGGTCGAATTTGGGCCTTATAGAGCATCAAAAGTTGTTGGGGTGTATAGAGGTTCTTAGTTCGGAAAAGAATTCCAATCGTCTGCGAGGCTGCCTTAGCAATGGTCGCAACGTGACTATGCCAAGACATGACTATCCAAATTGACGCCCAATAAATGAATTGATGAAGCCAAGGGAATCGAGTGTCCCGTCATGACTATATCCGGTTCTTCGACATTACCGTTTTTAGAAAAAACTGCCGCCTGGGTTTTCTTAGCGTTACTGTCACCCCAAGACAGAATTTCTTCCAGGTCTTTGTCGAGATGTGAGACCTCTTGCTGCCTATAGAGATGTGCATTGGCAGCCGATGTCCAAGCATATACAAAGTAAAAGATGAAACAAGTGTGCTAAAATCAGCGAAGCTATACAGTGTCACCATTAAAGTCCGCACCATATGGAACTTTTTTTCATTAATGAGGTTAGTTAAAATTAAATTTCGGCAATCGTTTTTGCTTCAAATTAGACTAAAAATTATATAATCAAATGTCACCATCTGTCATTCGGTATCTGTCAAAAATTACATTTTAATCAAAAAATGCTGAAAAATGGCATTGTTTTATCGAATTTCAAAAAATTTTATTAGAAAAAGTTGTTTCTAGTACAATTCTTGGCCTAAATACAAAGTTTCAGTTTTCTAGCTCAAAGTTGATTTTTTTGCCATTTTTTCTAATTAACTTTTTTTTTATTTAGTGTAAGTTCGCTTAATGGATATTAAACTATTTGCTTATACCATACTCAATATTTTATTTAGTTTGTATGAGCTTTTTTTTACTAGAATGCCATTTTTTTTTCGAAATTTAAAATTAGAGGCAAAAAAACTTGACACAGGTGGTGCAAAGTTATCCTAATTTAAAAATTTTAACAGATATACGTCAGATGTTTCGTTTTTCAAATGACAAATACACCTAAATATTTGATAAAAATTTTATTTTATACTTAAAACTATCATTATTATTAAAAGGAACAAAAAGGAACTTTAATCATTTTAAATAGGTAACACAAAAGCAATATAAATTTCACATTTCAGTGTGACGTCCTTCTCGCTCTATACAAACACCCGTCCGTCTATAAACGTCTTTGACAGCATTTTGTAAAAAGCTTGGTCTTATATCGGCACAACACTGTCTTATCGTTTATTCCAAATGCTTGATATTTCTAAACGGTCGATTCTTATAAACTTTCTGCTTAAGATAACCCCCACAGAAAAAAGTCTAGTGGGGTTATGTCAGGCGACCTGGGTGGCCAGTGACATTCTCTATCACGCCCTATAACTCTGTTTTGAAATAATTGGTTTATGCGTTCTTTCACTGCTACAGTTTGATGTATGGGTGCACCATCAAGCTGATACCATAAGTTATGTCTATGGCGTAAGGGCATGTTATCCAAAACTTCGGTAATCTCGTTATCAAGAAAATTCAGGTACCTTTCACCAGTTAAGTTTACTCTAAAGAAGTATGGTCCAATAAGCTCATCTTTCAAAATTCCACACCAAACATTGGTTTTAAAATGATACTGGTCGCGACATTCAATTGTGAAGTTAGGATTTTCTTGGGACCACCATCGGCAATTTTGTGAGCTCACGGTACCATTCGAAGAGAAAGTGGCTTCATCTGTCCATAATATCTTGTATGGAAAAAGAATATTCTCCTCATATTGTCCCTGATACCAAAACGAAAAATCAAGTCGGATATCAAAATCGCGTTCTTTTAATGTGTTTATAAACTTGGGTTTATATGCCCGAAATCGATTTTTCTGAAGAATTTGTTTAACGCTTTCCCTCTTGCACCCTGTTGAATCACTTATCTTGGTTACACTAGTTTGACCGTGGTCAATAACAGTTAAACAAACATCAAGTTGTGCTGCTTCATCGTATTTACTTGCCGCGTGAGGTTTCTTAAAATTATTTTGAACATATCCAGTTTCTCTAAATTTTGACATTATTCTTGAAACAGTGCTATGCTGCAAATTTTTTTCTGGATGCCTCTCATTAAAAATGGCAGATACTTGCCGGTAAGGCATATTCTCTCCACATATTAAGACAATTTCTATTTTTTCTTGAATGGACAACATTGGTGATAACACTGAAAACTATAACTTGCGAAAATATTCAAATTTATGACATTTCTTTTATTTATTCGGCACTCTAATTCGTTTTTTTTTCCATAGCCTACTTATAAAATTCAAAATTGCCTGATATTTTATTGTGGATAAAAAGAAAATGTGTCTAAATTTTGAACTAATCTGATATCTGGGAATTTTATTATAAGTTTTTTAAACTTCTTAGGTGTATGTACTAACAAAAAAATGGAATATCTGACGTCTATCTGTTAAAATTTTAAAATTAGGATAACTTTGCACCACCTGTGTCAAATTTTTTTGCCTCTAATTTTAAATTTCGAAAAAAAATGGCATTCTAGTAAAAAAAAGCTCATACAAACTAAATAAAATATTGAGTATGGTATAAGCAAATAGTTTAATATCCATTAAGCGAACTTACATTAAATAAAAAAAAAGTTAATTAGAAAAAATGGCAAAAAAATCAACTTTGAGCTAGAAAACTGAAACTTTGAATTTAGGCCAAGAATTGTACTAGAAACAACTTTTTCTAATAAAATTTTTTGAAATTCGGTAAAACAATGCCATTTTTCAGCATTTTTTGATTAAAATGTAATTTTTGACAGATACCGAATGACAGATGGTGACATTTGATTATATAATTTTTAGTCTAATTTGAAGCAAAAACGATTGCCCAAATTTAATTTTAACTAACCTCATTAATAAAAAAAAGTTCCATATGGTGCGGACTTTAATGGTGACACTGTATATAGGATCTTTAGTTTTTCCAAAAGATCGTTAATGTATAGTAAAAAGAGGGTGGGCGACAATATAGAACCTTGAGGGACTCCGGCGTTGATGTTAAATGTGTCTGAAATAAATCCGTCCGTGGCCACTCGCAGAGAACGGTCTTTAAGAAAGCTCGACAGCCATGAACAAAATTGAACCGGTATTCCGTATGCTCCCACTTTAGTTAGGAGCCCCTCATGCCATAACTCGGTCAAAGACCTTGGAAATGTCCAGTGCTATCGCCCGGGACTCCTCATGATGTTCTATTGCGTTGTTCCAAACGTGAGCAACATAAGCGAGAAGGTCTCCTGTTGATCTAGACTTACGGAATCCATACTGGCGGTCACTAATAATGTTGAAGCCTTCCAGGTACTATAATAATTTTTCATTGATAGCCTTCTCCATAAGTTTCTCAGTTTTTAAAAAAGAATGTTAAGCAGTCATAAATATACAGAACCATAAATATATGGTCAAAATATCAGCTGATTGGGTGCTAAGAGAGTAGGTACTCAGGTCTAAAAGGCACCAAAGATTTATATACAACTCTACAAGGATTTGTTGACTCTGATTGGGCAAATAATGTTTTACATAGGTGTTTTATGGTTATATCTATCCCTCGATCTATCCTTTGGGAGTGTCAAAAACAGAAATGTTTAGCTTTAAGTTTCTACCTTTACCTTACCTTTCTACGATGTTGTTTTGGGTTTTCAGTCATATATTAACACAATTACAAGGCCTATTTCAAAAACGTGCTTAGACCACATATTTGTAAATCAGAAACTAAAGTCAAACAAATTATACGCGAGCTCTTATATTGTGGAAGAATACATAACTGATCATAGCCCGGTTATAACAATATAAATAAATATATCCTTTATTTAGCACTTGGCTATTTAAACCAGATAACAAAAATAACATTCCTTATAGTACACACCTCAGTTCCTTAAGTATAACAAAAGGTCTCTGTTAAAGATTCTTAGGTTTGGTGCTCTCTTAATATTATCGGGCAGATCGTTAAAATAGCGAATCACATCATGAAAAAGAGTTTTTTGCAAAGAGGTCGTCTCTACCCTGGATATAGTATATTATTCATTTGACCTAATGTTGTATTCATAATGATTTGATCTTTTTTCCAGGTACGATTGCAAATAATCGGGCTGTAATTTATGCTCAATCTTATAATTTTTTTAAATTTATTTATTTATTTCTGATCCTAAAAAAGTATTGCTACTGGTGTAAAGACCTAATACAAAAATAACAATTATAGACAATATAATATCTAACAAGGTATTGCACTTATAAATATCTACTTCATTACAAATATATCCAATATTAAATTATAATGTATTTTTAAAATGTAACTTAAGGTTATGACATATTTTGGTGAAACTTCCATTTAGAAAATTTTTAGGAACCTTATTATATGTTTTATACTTCTTTGGTATGGCGAATATTGTCCTTTCTTAGTGCGGGAATAATTGAAGACCTAAGAGGATAAAGGTGCTATGCCGCAAAATCAAAGTTTTGAGAAAAATGTAATAAACTTTTAGTTTAGAACTTTTTTAAACTTGAATTTATTGAAATTTATGAATTAAATATATAAAAACTACTATTACTTCAGCAACTTTTGCTAGTAAAAAAATGCTGATTTACCAAAAAAAGTTAAATTTTATGTACATAGCACCTTTATTCACTAAATTGTGATTTAATCTAAGGGTAGGGTTAAGTGAATAAAAGACACAAAGTAAATTTACCATTTTATTACTATTGTTATATTGTTAAAAATTAGAAAAAAAACCAAGGATTTACATACCCATATAAAACACTTTTGCCTTAAAAAAAAAGCAAAAATTTAACAAGTTTTTCTCTTCTTTTTTGGATTTCCATATTCTCTTCTATAACAGTTTCATAAAATCATTTGTAATCTTCGGCAACAAATTTAACTTGTTCTTTCAAATTTTGGAGTTTTTCAATAGTCAAGCAAGTTGGTCTATTTCAGTTTGGTCAATATTTTTTGAATCTTTTTTTTTTTAATCAACTATAGTAACATAGTAATATAGTATAGTAATTATAGTAATAGTAACCAAATTCGTTCACTCTGATCCATTTGATTTTTGGCTTAATTTCAATTTTTGTATTCTCATATGCTTCTTTGTTTCCACGCTGACACTCTCTTTGCCTTCTGCCGTAACATGCCTGGTTCCTTCCTTAATATTTTCGTTTTCAAGAGTTCTGTTTTCTTCTGGTGAATTTTCACTTGCTTATGCACATACGATATTAACATCTTGAACAAATATATTTTTTTTAATAGCTTCTCTTTTCTTCTTAAGGAACCCCTTACCTTTGGGTATTTGATAGTAAATATCGGCATCGCCGTTAAAGTTTTCGTCAGAAAATTCCGTATTGGATGGAACGCATTCGTCACTAGATGAAACCTCATCTAACTCGGCGCTTTCTGCTCCATCTGAAATTAAAAAAAAGAGGGTCTAAGAACTTAAAAAACTGAAGCCTGTAAATAAATACAAAAACATATAAGAATAATAAAAAGTTACCTATAAAACCACAGGCTCCAGAGGTTAAAGGTATTTGCGTGCTATCTTGCAAAACTAGTTCACAATGCTCATTATTTGTTAAATGTTGTATGCACGGGGGTACATATTCGTCATTAAATGAAATACTTTCAACTGATCGCTTTCTGCTACATCTAAAATGAAAAAATGTTAAAGATTACCTAAAAAGTAAAAGCTTTACGGTTGTGAAAAATAGATAGATATAGGTATAACAAAAATAATAAAAGTTACCTTTAACACCGTAAAAAGTTCATGAGCTTTGCGTGATGTCTTGTAAAACGATTGGACAGTGCTCATTACCAGTTAAAGGTTGTTGGTTCTCTATAGAAACTAGGCTGCATGATGTATCTACAAACCAACCAGATTTATGCAAAAATATTGAACATTGGTATAAGTTCAGTTTCAACTACTGACAAGCATTCAGTTAATAACCTAAAATTGTCCAGTTTTTAAATTAATAAAATATTGTTGTTCTACGATTAGTAGAAAGTGGGGATGCTTCTTGGACAAGCTAGATTTTTTGAGGTTATAATACACTTTTAAGGAAACCACCAGCAATTTTGTTACCATTTGCATATTATTTTATATTTTTAACATTAGTCGTTTAGAAAACAAACAACATTATATGTGTAAAATAACTTACCATTAATCTCAAAAAGATACTTATTTTCATTAAAACAGAACCACATGGCCAAACCTTCAACAAGACATTTTCACTTAGAAAGCAAGCGCGCAGGATTAATACAATGTCAAAACTGGCGCTAAATTCAAATTTATATGGGAGTTACTAACAGTAACCGAATGTCCCCACAGGCAAAAGCATCCCCACTTTCCCCTATATCAAGTTTGTTATTTAAACTAGACCTATATAATTGACCCGTATTAGAACCATTCATTTATACCAGATTTTATAATTTTCTTGTATAGTAACAGATGAACATTGATTGTTAACTTGATGTGGTCCAAAAATGTCTAAATCTTACCTTTTCTTGTAGATTTTAGTTTCTCGTTTTCAACTAACAGCTTAAGAATCCTTTTGCCTCTACTCTCCATGATTGTTTACTTATAAGCACACTTTTTAAACACTAATAAACTCACTTTTAAGAATAACACTTATTGATATCAAAATCCGTACAACCTGCCTAATTTACAAAATCTAACCTTAAAATTAACATATCACTTATCACTGCAGAATCCATTTCGAAACACGACGCATTCTAGTGGATAAAGGTGTTATGTTACAAAATTGTGACATAGCACCATTATCCACTCAAATGTTACGCGTTGATATGAGACATAGCACCTTTATCAACTCGCACTTTCTTTAAATACTTGAAATTTTTGAATTTAGGATTATTAACTATTAGATTAGTACCAGGAAAGCTTAAAACATACATAAAGTCCTTTTTCCGAAAAATGTGATAGGGATGAAAATTGGAAAATTTTAGAACTCTATTTGTTTTGATGAAGTTGTTTTTAACACTATGTATTAGTTTACATTGTTCCAACTGTTTTAGTTGTTTTACTTTCAGAAAAGAATGTGTATCATACAGTGTTTCAGTGGGAGTATAATAATTTAGTGAGTAAATTTTAGTCTTTATAGCTTTATTTTGTAACCGTTGCAGTTTGTTCAAAAGATAATCACTTGCACTTCCCCAGCATGGGATCAAGTATTTGAAGTGTGGCTCAATGAAGCTGTTATATAGGAGAGTCTTTGCCGAATTATTTAGTTGATGAGATCATCTTCGCATTGCTCCGATGAAGGGCGCTAAAGTCCGTTTCGTTGATAGCTCGATACCCTCATTACAGATTCAAAACAAGGCTCGGGTGGCTTAAAATATTTTACCTATAAAATGGTCTTTTTACGTACATCTAGCATAAGGATGAAGAAATTTTGACCTATTCCACCCGGTAACAGATAAAGTAACAATAGAGCCATAAAATGAAATGAAAGGATAATGATTAAAACGGCCCACCATGGTCGGAGAGTTGGGTTTTAATATAATTTAACCGCTTATTATTTTATTTAAATATAATAGATTTTATGATTTTATGAATTTTGGTAAATTATAACCATTGATTGATTTATTCTAGAATAAATACAATGTTTTACAAGAAAACTAATTTATTTACAGATCAAAAAATATTGACAATTTTAATAATTATAACTCGATAAAATCGTCCTCAGAAAAATCTGAAGAGTCATCATGTCCTACGCTTATTACTAAAGGCTCAATTTCCATAGTTGTGTCAATTACGTTGTCAAGTTCCCACATTGTCAAGTTCCTCTACTATAACATGTTTTATGGCGTTTTGCCAATTTTCTGATGACACATTTGCTAAAGAATTAAGCAAGAGTTGTCGCACTTCTTGCATTTTAAAAGTTTTGTTATTTCTAGCAACATAACCTTTTACTTGAGCCCATATTAATTTTATAGGATTTAGCTCACAATGATAAGGTGGTAAACGGAGCACTATAATACCTCGATCTCTTGTCATCTCGTCAATAACATACTTTTTATACTGCGATTTATGTAGCCTAACAATACCCAAAAGTTCTTTTTTTACCATGGTATTATCATAACTCAATTCCTTCCGTTGTAACCAGTTTACGATTTCCGCCTTTTTCCATGAAGTTGTGGGAAGATTCTCTTTTAGCCTAGAGTGATAGCTGGCATTATCCATCACTATTACAGAATTAGCGGGAATGTATTCTATCATTTGCTTAAAATATTCCTCGAAAACATCAGCAGTCATTTCTTCATGGTAGTCTTTTGTAGAATTCGACTGAAATTCTAATAATCCTTGATCCAAAAAGCCATTTAAACTTCCTATATGAGTTATAATAAGTCTGCGTCCCTTTCCAGATGGTGGTCTAAGTCCTGTTGACCAGCCTTCCATGACAGCTTGTCGAGAACTTAGGACATTTTCATCTTGCCAGACTTTAGATACGGTGTGCCCTTCCCTTCGTTTAGCCAAGTTTCATCCAAATAGAAAATGTTTTTGGCTTCGCTGCGGTATTTTCGGATGGACCTTAAGTATTGACGTCTCCAGCAAATAATATCTGCTCTATCAATAAGAAAAGATTTTCTGTTTTGCTTCTCCCAACGAAAGTTCATATCATGAAGTATTTTCCACAGTTTCGTTCGTGATAGCTGTGGTAAGTCCTTGTCATAGTTAATGGCTTGTAAAATTTTGTATATAGTTGGTATTTCCTTGGCAAAATAAAAACTATGTACTTTTCTTCTAATACCATTTTTAATAAAATCGTCAATTTCTAACGGTTTCTTTCCTGGGAGTGGTTTTGGCTCACTGAGGTTCTTAGATTTTCTTTCACGCAAGAACCTATATATAGTTGCCTCTCCAACTACTACCATATTGGCACACTCTGCAATGATGCTACGAACATCACTTGCAGGTTTCTGGTGCACTAGAGCATCATGCACGTTTAATATTAATGTCTTTTCTCGGAGAGAATATGTACTCTTGCTAATTTGACGAAGACACGTTGGCGAAAAACTTGAAGCCATTGTCACAAGTATAGGAAATAATTCAACTTTGGGATAATTCAGTATCTAAATACACTAAAAACATAGTTTGACAAACGCACATCAAATGGCAAAAAGCAGGCAAAAATAGGTAAATTTAATTACTAATTACTCCTGTTGTACCTACTTTAACCCTAATATTCCTAATGTATATTTAACAATGGACAGAGGCCAATTTTCTTATTAAAGAGGGCATAGTAGGTAATTACTATTATAATAATAATATACTAATTTACTAATTACCAACGCCTATAGTTTACGGTTGTTTTATGGCTTCAACCCTCGATATGAGCTATCAACTGCAACAAAACGGACTTTACTTTGTTTATGATATGTAATATATGTTCATTCCACGTTAGTGTATTAGATATTACTAGTCCAAGGTATTTGTACTTTGTTACTTGGCAGAGTGTCTTATTATTAAGTTTTACTACTGGTCTAATAGTCCTTTTGCCCTTTTGTTTAATTATCATATATACAGTTTTTTCTACATTAATGCTAAGTTTATTAAAACACAACCAGTCGAAATATAGCTTTAAATCTGAGTTAATAGCTTGTTCCAACTCCTTCTGAGTATCCGCAGAAAACACAAGGACTGTATCATCAGCGAACATAAAATATTTACAAGATACATTTACAAATTATAGACTATGTACATAGAGAAGGTATTAAAGGGGCCCCAGAACTGACCCCTGTGCCACACCGACTGTTATTTCCTCGTCGGCACTGCTACTCTGATTGACACATGTGTGTTGTTTTCGTTTTGTAGAATAAGATCTCAGTAGCTCATAACAGGTCCCACAAAAACCCATTTTTTGAAGCCTCTCTAGCATTTGATAGATATCGACCGTATCAAAGGCTTTCTGTAAGTCTATAAACACCGTAGCTAAATATTTGTTCTTATCTATTTCAATTGATATATAATCTAGTACATCCGCAGTTGCCCCTAAGGTGTTGCTCTTCTTCTGGAAGCCATATTGTCGTGAATCAAACTTGAAAGTTGAATTTACGAAGCTTATTATTCGTGCTTTAAGAACTTTTTTAAGTATTTTGGAGAATGTGCTAAGAAGGGAGATTGGTCTATAGTTATTGATATCATCATGTGCTCCTTTTTTATGGATTGGGATAATTTTTGCCGTTTTGAGCTCTTTCGGGTAAACACCACTTTCTAATACATTATTTACGATACCAATAATAACATTTGCTATTTCATGAAATAATATTGTGAGGTATTTTTTATTAATTTTATATACTCCTGAGGTACAACTATTCTTTAAAGTATTGATGATTTCGTTTATTTCAGCACTATCTGTAGGACGAAGATATATGCTTTCGCTTACATTCTCCTCAAGAAAACTTAAATTTGCTGGGTGTTGTATGTAACAGGCCAACGTTTTACCCACACTCGAAAAATGATCATTAAACACCGTGGCTATTTTCAAGTCATCCTCTATATGTTGACCATTCTTGTCCTTGTTAATATTTTTGCCCCTATTGGTGGTACTATTACATAAACTGTTTAAGACATTCCAAGTTTTCTTAATATTACCCTTTGCTTTTTGAAGTTGGCTCTCTGCATAATCGCTTTGCAGTCTTTTTCTTAGGCTATTAACTTCGTTTTTGACTTCTTTAAATTCGCTTTTCGTGTATTCATTTCCAATCATCTTCCATCTGTCATAAAGATCTTTTCTATGGTGTAATTTTTGTATGTATTCATTTGTTATCCAGTAATTGTTTCCCTTAATCTTTATTTTACACTCTTTTGTACATTTACTTTTTTCATAGTTTATTATTTTTGCCAACCTTTCAAAACTTTTTACCGTTTCATTATTAATTTTTTCTGCTACATTTTTAATCCATTTTTGTTTGTCAAGGTAGGTTCTGCTGATCCATTCATTTTGTCTTTCAAAATTCAAAATTTTATTTACGCTTTCAGCACTTTACATAGAATTTACATTAAAAGAAAAACAATTATTTTTGACAAATTTCTTAAGAACTAAGCTCAGCAGTCACAAAACATAAAAATTAAAACGTATAATGAACAACGTAGCCAAATAAATATAAAAATAAAAATAACAATAACGAGGTCACAATTCAAGACTGACTAACCATACAAAATTCTCTTTAACTTCGCTGTAAATCTACAATAAGAATATGTTTTTTGGAAATGTAAAGAATTTTACACACTTTTTTCCAGTTGTTTATTAATTATCACATAACATGTTTCGCTACACGGTAGCTTCTTCAGATGTACTCAGTTTACAAATAGTGGATATATTTATATGCATAATAATGGTCTATTTAACAATAAGGATTTTACAAAGTAGATTTAGAGTAATAAAACTATTAAGATTAAGGGTATTTCCCAAATAATTATTCAAAACATATTGAGCAAAGGAGAATTGTTAAGGTCTAATTATCCATTTAACAAATAGTCGGAATTTTTAAGTTTGTTTATCTCAAGCGACTCGAGCAAATTTATTTTTATACCTTTCTTTTCTAAATGTAAAATTTGAAAGTTATCATTAAAATGATGATTACATTCTATTAGATGGTTCGCGTAATTTGAAACGGTTTTCCTCTGATAAAGCTTAAATAATGATGTTCTTTCAATCGTTTACCGAAATTTCTACCTGTTTGTCCTATATAGGTATTAGGGCAACTCTAGATTTCTTATTTTTTTCCGTTTTTGTTTTCTTATTTTTTATAGCTTTACCTAAAGAATTGTTGGTTTTGTAAGCAACCTTAAGTTGTAAGTTATTTAGAAATGTACCTATTTTGTCACTCGTTTGTCCTAGATATGATACTAGTTTATGGGATGTTCTCAGGTAACTTTAATATTTGCGTCCCCCGACGTTTTTGGGTCTAAAAAGACCTCTTTGTATGACAAAAAGAAAAGGTCTCTTTAAACCCTTACTCATTCTACCTGGGCAAACGATTTTTACCTTGGAAATGAGTTTTAATTTTTTATATATGAAGGCAAAAGCCTAAAAATCATTGGTGTCACCTGTCCCCAGTTGATATCTATTTGCTTTGAATGCGTTTGTTAGGTTATTTTGTTCAACAAAGCCACTTTTTTAAAATTTTACATTAAATTTGATGCATCAAATTTAATAATTTTAACGAAATTTTACTTAAACATAAAAACTTTCAGATTCAGAAACAAATTCATAATGTCCCCAGGTTTGACCGTCATTGGTGTCCGCTTGTTTTCTGCCTGCCTGATGGGCATGCGCGAGCTAGTTTCTGCCTGAAGCTTGTCACGTATTAATAATATTAGGTGTTTCTTCAGTTGGTTATAAAAAGCAATGCTGCAAAGTGCCTCGCTTAACGAAAGTAGTCTTTTAAAAGTAAAAAACACGATTGTTACCAAAAAGTGAATTATCAGTGTCCCTAGGGGTTTCCCCTAAAAGGTAAGTTGTTTACTTTTATTTATATCTACATAAATTTTAAAAAAGAGGGAAAATACATTAATAATGTTTTTAAGGTTAGAAAATATATTTGTAGAATGTGAGGTTTAAAGAATCTTACAAAACATCATTGGGGTCCCTATCATTGGTGTCCCTGACAAAATATTTGGTTAGGGTGGACACCAATGACCATACCGGGTGTTGCATCGTCGAGCGGGACATAGGAAATCCCATGTAATTTTAAATGGGGTCAATTATTGGTTTCCCTAATTATTTTAGAGAAAAATTCTATTTAGGTTTATTAAAGAGCACTAAAACCCACATTCAAAAGAATAACTTTAGATATTTTTGATGAGCCCGTTTAGGGGTTATCGCCGATTTCTTTTTAAGTATTTCTCCTTTTTATGGCCCCGTATTTGCGGGCACCAGTCAAGGTAAAAGATGACTGTCAAATAAAGTTGTAATTTTGAAATGTGTGCTTTATTGTTATAAAAACTCGTACATCGAAAATATTAGCCATGAATTACACTTCTGAAGAAAAAATATTGATGATTAAATGGTATTATCAAGGAAATAGTTATCAAAATGTGTCAGACATGTTTGCTGCTCTGTATCCGAATAGACCGATACCTGCAAAATCTACAGTCGAAAGGACTATCAAGAAATTTGAGACAAAAGGCACTGTAATAAATAACTGCAGATGTGAAGAAAGGCAGGAACAAAGAAGAGATGCAAGAAATGATAGGGACTTGCAAGTTTTATTGTGCGTGGAAGAAAATGATGGGAAGATCAGCACAAGGAAACTTGAGGATGACATAGGATTAGATCACACCACAGCGTTACGAGCTTTGAAACGACATAAATATTATTCATACAAATATGAAAAGCACCAAGAGCTAAGAGATAGGGACGAAATACGACGACAGGAGTTTTGTTTTGGTATGAGGGAAAGAGCAAACGTGGATAGGGAATTTTTAAAAAACATTTGTTTCACTGACGAATGCACATTTACCTTAAACAATGAACCCAATGTTCAAAATTATCGATATTGGAGCAAAGAAAACCAACACAGGTTTGTGGAAACAAGGACGCAATATCCACAAAAAGTTAATGTATGGGCTGGGATTTTCGGAGAAAATACTATCGGGCCATTATTTCTTACACGAACTTTAAATGCAGAATATTTTTTGGAACTACTTGAAGATCATATTTTACCTACTTTACATGATGCCGCCAGGAAAAATCAGGAAGTTTGGTACCAAATGGATGGCTGCCCGGCACATAGTACCCTGGCTGTCCGGGAATATTTAAACCGTGCTTTTAATGGAAATGTTATTGGCTTAAATCATACAGTAAATTGGCCAGCCAGGTCTCCTGATTTATCGCCAAATGATTTCTTTCTCTGGGGCCATTTAAAAAACAGGATATACAAAGATAAAAAATACCCAAATCTAGACAAGTTAAAAAATGCTATTTCTGCCGAATGCAATAGAATTTCAGTTTACCAACTAGCGAATGTAAGAAGAGAATTTTATGATCGCCTCGGTTATTGTCTAGCAGTCGATGGAGGAATATTTGAACATCTTCTTAAATCCTAAAGTTCTAACAATTTAATAGTACCTACCTATTAATTAGTAAAATATTGAAACATGTAAAATGTCATAATTAACCTTGTAATTGGATACTTTATTTTAGTTTTATTCAGATTAATTTGTACTCATAAATACACCTTTAATATTTTCGATGTACGAGTTTTTATAACAATAAAGCACACATTTCAAAATGACAACTTTATTTGACAGTCATCTTTTACCTTGACTGGTGCCCGGAAATACGGGGCCATAAAAAGGAGAAATAGTTAAAAAGAAATCGGCGATAACCCGTAAACGGGCTCATCAAAAATATCTAAAGTTATTCTTTTGAATGTGGATTTTAGTGCTCTTGAATAAACCTAAATAGAATTTTTCTCTAAAATAATTAGGGAAGCCAATAATTGACCCCATTTAAAATTACATGGGATTGCCTATGCCCCGCTCGACGATGCAACACCCGGTATAGGGACACCGATGATTAATTTTAATTAATAGGTATTTCTTCTTTCAGAAAAAATGGGAAAACAAACAAAATTAAATGTGAAGAGTCTTATTGGAAAACCAAAAACGATGAAAGAAGAAGCTGCTAGGAAAAGAGCACAAAAAGAAAAAGAAAAATATGAGCAGAAAAAGCAAAGGGAACGAGAAAGATACTATAAAAAAAAGAAAGTCCAACAAAATACTAATAATGGCCAACCAGACCGGGCTCCAAGAACTAGTCAAGTTAACTGCCAACAAGATGATCCGGATTCACAAAAATTCCCTAACAAATTCCAAAAGATAGAAAGAGATAGCTTATCCTCGATTTCTGAAAACAGAGACAGTGAGCAAGCAAGCTCGATTGTGTCGTCTACTGGAATTAGTTTGAAATCAAATAGCAAGAGTAGCAAGAAAAAAAAATCTTCAAAAAACGTACAGATATCTACCGAAGAACAAAGAAAGAAATAAAGAGAAAAAAAAGGAAACAGAGAGCTAAAATGCGAAACGATAATGAAAAATATGAAAATTATCTTGAAAAAAGGAGAGAAAACCATAAGTTCAAAGGAGAAACTGGCGTAAAAACTCAAAGAATTATAGGGCATCACTAAAACTTCAAAAACAAAGAGATAGGTTTCTTAATGAACATACTCCACCCGAGAGTCGCGCAAATACCCCAAATTTGACAGAACAAGTTTCAAATACTCCTAAGAAAAATGTTTCAGTGAGAATAAATATGTTACGACGACAAAACAGGAAATTAAAAGAAAAAATTAAATTTGAGAATAGCAGGGCGGAGCGCTATAAAAAACGACTCCAAAGACTTTCACGTCCTCAAGACGACTGACCTTCTCCAAATAGCAAAACCAACCTAATTTTAAAACGATCAGATCCGGCCGAGATTAAGAAAGAATAACTTTTTGGGGAAGTTCTAAAGACACAAATCAAATCAAGAGTTTCTAGTTCTAGCAATAAAGAAAAGGACATTATTAGTAAAGTTTTAGGTGGCCATGTAGTAAAGAAATACACAAGATGGTTCACAGAATGTCTAGTATTATATCACCGCATAGATTAAGAACAGCCAATGCAAGATCAGCATTAAAAGCCCATAAAATAAAAAATATTATTAAAGAAAATGACCGAAGTAAAGTCCCAAGTTAAGTCATTTCTAACTGACGATGAAAATTCAATTCTGGCACCAGGAAAAAGACACCATAACTGTAAGAAAACAATCAATGCAAAAAAGATATTTGAAAGACACCCTTAAAAATTTGCATACAAAATTTACAAAAAATGTGTTTTACAGTATAAGTTTTGCAACATTTTGTCGATACAAACCGTTTTATGTGCTGAAACCTAATTTAAGTTCCAGAGACACATGTTTATGCGTGAAACAATCAAATTTCGGTTATTTAATAAAACAAATGTATGCCCACAAGTTGATTCCAGTGCACACAATTGAAGATGTGTGTAAAAAAATATGCTGTGATCCAAAAAATGAAGAATGCGTACATAGAAATTGCAGTAACTGCCTTTCAAAGATAGATTCTCTGTTACTTTAAAAAGAGGATCTGAATATTTCTATGAGCTACTCCAAATGGAGTCCTAAAATACAGACAGGTTTAGATAGAAACCGCAAAGAATTTCAAAGTAGAATTATGTCAAAAGTATTAGTTAAAGCAAAATACAGTGAAGTAATTAAAGAATTTAAAAAGTCCATACAAGTAGTTTTACCACACCACTTTAGGGACCTCCACCAGCAAAAACAGATAAAAATTTTAAAAGCCAAGTTACAACCAAATGAGGCTATTGTCAACATTGACTTTTCCGAAAATTATATGTGCAAATATCAAGAGGAAATTCAAAGCGTCCACTTTGGAGGATCGCGTAAGCAAATTGCACTGCACACTGGAGCAATTTATTTTATAAATGAAAGTCAGTCTTTAGAATGCTTTACATTTTGTGGAATATCGGATGATACACTTCACAATGCTTTTGCGATATGGGCCTATTTGAAACCCATTCTAAACATAATAAGAGCAAAAAATATTAACACTGTCCATTTTGTAAGTGACGGGCCCATTCTCAATACAAAAATAAAACCAACTTCGTATTAATGTGCTACTTTGCCTCAATGTTTGAAATTGAAAGAATAACCTGGAACTATTATGAATCAAGCCACGGCAAAAGTGTTGCTGATGGGGTAGGAGGGTCTCTAAAAAAAAGTGCTGATCAATTAGTTTGTCATGGACATGATATAACTTCGGCTTCATCTTTCATAAAACTTCTAATAAAAAAAAATACTAAAGTGCATATCTATCAAATAACAACTTCAGATATAAATGAAGTTCAAAATATTTTGGATTTAAAAGACCAAGAAACTATCAAAAATACCATGCACATTAGACAACTCGTATGGAATTCGAGCGAGAAAAGTATGACTGCGTGCTTATCAAGCTTCAGGGAAGAAAACAAACGGAACATTATTTTGCCGCACAGATTTTGGAGAACACAGATATCAAGCTAACAGTCAAATTTTTAAAATACGACGGAGAGAAGTTTTATTGGCCTACAGTTGATGATATTTCAGAAATTGAGCGATGCGAGATAAAGAAAAAGTTACCAAATCCAGAAATTGACGGGCGACTTAAGTTATATTTTCACATTATCACATTTTCAAAATACCTAATGGACTAATTCTTTTTTAAGAATTCTATTATTGTTCTTGTAAATTAGTGTTAAGATTTTCTTTTTATATTTTTTTAAGTATTAACAGTTTTTTGTTTGTTAAAGATTTTTCCATTAAAATTAAGATGTTCTGTTTGTAATCTTTTAAAAACTCTGTTTTCTATTCGGGTTCTTGAATGTATTTTTACGTCAAGATTTTATCCTTTGACATCTGTTATTCATTGTGTACTGTTTGGGTATTATCGTTTACAGAAATTTTGATATCGGCTCTTGCCTTAAATAATTTTGGTTCGTGCGTTTTCTTTTAAAAGTTTTTGTCTGTCAGGGAGCCAGTCTTTTGGTAGTTTGTATGTCGTGTCTTGTCTAGATCTCGTATGTGAGTCTGTGATTAGTGAGTTTGTCGATACGTCTGTGCGTCGGTAATAGTCTTTAATAATTTTCAAGAAAAACTCGTTTATCGTCTGCATTTGAAAGTCACGGTGAAGCACTCTGTTGGATGTATATCTAGGTACGTCCGCGATAGTTTTTAACGCCCTGTTCTGAATTACCTGGAACTTATTAAGCTCCTTTCTGCTTATGTTGCACCACGAAGGTGCACCATAAGTGAGAACCGGCCTGACCAATACCTTGTAGAGGTTGACCTTAGTCCTATTTGAAAGTCTACTCCACCTGTGAAGCAGGGGGTAGATAGAGCCTAATTGACGCAATGCAAGCTTTACTCTATTAATTGAATTGAGCCTCCAGTTAAGCCTTTGGTCAAATATAAGTCCCAGGTATTTCGCCTCCTGGCACCAGTTCACTTGAACTCCATTAACCCGAAGCCTTGTTTCAGGCCTGCGCACGGTGCTTTTTGAAAAAAAGATGACTTTCGTCTTGGCGAGATTCAGGCGAATCTTCCATGCCGAAAGCCATTTTTCCAGCTCGATTACATGACGCTGCATCCGACTGACGACAATGCGCGGTGATTTAGAAGTCGAAGTAATTGCTGTATCGTCAGCGAAAAGATAGAGGTGCGTAAATCTATCTCGCGGAATATCATGAGTATAAATATTATACAACATCGGAGAGAGAGGTGAGCCTTGCGGCACTCCCGCCCTGATTCGTTTATTCGGAGAAAGTGCGTTCTCTGACGAGACCGCAAAACTTCTATTCTCCAAAAAAGAAGCTACCACCTTGATTGGGTAGTTCGGAGTTCCGAGCCTTATCAACTTTAACAAGAGACCATTGTGCCATACCTTGTCGAATGCTTTGCTTATGTCAAAGAAAACCGCTCCCGTATGCGCCCTTTGATTTGATTTTGATTTATTTATATTTACTTTATTTCAAATTACATAAAATTTATACGATTAAATGTACAAACAAATATAAAATGAAATGACGTCAAAAAGAAAACTACATACCTATACATACCTACACAGTTTAACTTACGCTAAGATTTTATAAAATCATACAAACTGTAGGGCTCAAGATTCATAATCATTTTCTTTAACTTTTGCTTAAATTGCCTTTCAGAAGTAATACCTTTCATCCCGTTATCTAATTTGTTATAGAGTTTAATGCCCATATAGTGGGGACTTTTTTTAAATACAGTTAAATGGTGTATTGGGTAAGAGATGTCTCTTGTTCGAGTGTTATAATTATGATTAATCGGGATAAACATTTTTTCTTTATTTTTAAAAACAAACAAAATTAATTCAAATATATACAGAGCATAGACAGTAAAAATTCTCTTAGTTCTAAATACTCCTCGACATGATTCTAAAAATGACATTTTATATATTATTCTTATAACCCGTTTCTGTGTTACAAAAATGTACCGTGCCCTAGAGTTTGAAGCCCAAAAAATTATACCATACCTAGCAGTATTTTAAAAGTTCGCAAAATACAGTATTTTTCTAGATGACTTATCTAAGTACCTTGAGACAAATCTTAGACAATAGCAAATTTGATTTAAATTACCATTAAGATTCTCTACATGGTTGGACCAGTCCAAAAATTCATCTATGTGAACTCCTAAAAATTTCGTACTGTTGCTGATTTTAAACTCATTTTGGTTTATTAAAATTGACTCTGGTTTTTCTGTTCTGGAATTACTATGTATACATAGAACTGGATATTTTATCAAAAATGTGAAAAGGACACCAATGACAATTTTTGGGCAATTTTTTTTTGCCAGCGTTTTGCCACTACCTAAATTATTTTCCCCGAGGTGCCATTATTGGTTTCTGATAATGCCATGTTTTTTAAATAATTTCAATAATGAAACTATTGTCCACGATAAACTTAAAAAAATGGAATTTAAAAATTGAAATATTAAAGTTACCAGAGATTATCCCTTATACTGTTCAGATATCTTTTTTATATTGGGATAAACCATGTCAATTGTTTTTTATATGTTTTTTTACTCAGAATTTTGTCTTTTAATGTAGGGGTATAGTATATAGACTGTAAATCAAAACACAAGAATAACAGCAGCTTCTTCCAGTTGCATAGATAACATTTTTACAGATTCGGATTATGTTAAGACAGATATAATAGAAAATTTCATATCCGATCATACAGCATAAAAAATAATTTTTGAAACAAATAAAAAAACCACAAATGATAGAACGTAAGAGAATTTTTTCTCAGGAAAATAAAAATAATTTTTTTGTGCTCTCTAAGGGAACAGGATTGGGAAGATGTTTATTCCTGTAATAAAAATGAAACAAATAACCAATGGAACAATTTTATAAATACATATACACGGCTATTTTACCAGAGTTTTTCTCTAAAAGTAGTTCATAATAATCAGAAGAATAAAATTATAAATCCAGAAATTGCCGAGTGTAAAAAAATATTAGATGCTCTATTAACACTAAGAAAAATATTAATTACTCACATGCCTACAAACAGACTAAAAAAGAATATGATAGCATTCTGAAAAACAATCGAATTAAAACCTATGAAAATAGAATTAAATACTCAGATAATAAAATGAAATGCATGTGGACTATCAACAAAGAAATCACTGGTAAAAGTCACATAATAATGAGGTAAGATTGGAGGGAACAGCTGATGTGATAGCCAATAAATATAATGAATTTTTGGTCGCTGTAATACCAAATATTTTGAAAAATGTAAAATCTTTACCATATATCGGTAATATTCTGGGCAACAATCAATCAATGTTTTTGGCACCTGTTAATGTTGGGGAAATTTGTGAGTTAGCTGGGCAGATCAAGAATAAACATAGCAGCGGCATAGATAAAATACCGACAAGCATTATAAAGAGCTCTATTATTGTTGTAAAAAAATACTATGTTATTTAATTAATGGATCATTTAAAAATGGTATATTTCCAACCAATTTGAAAATGGCTTTGATCAAACCTTTATATAAAAACGGAGATCCTCAAAGAATGGACAGCTATAGGCCTATAAGTCTTTTGCCTGGGTTATCTAAATTATTTGAGCTGGCTATGTCCAAGAGGTTGATCAGATTCATGAGTGACTGTAACTTGTTTAATAGTAGCCAGCATGGCTTCTTAAAAGGAAAATCCACGCAAACAGCTCATTATCAATTTGTTAAAGCAGTTTTGAAATGTTTTGAAAGTGGTGAAGTCGCTCTTGGCATATTCCTAGATTTGTCTAAAGCCTATGACTGTCTGGACAGTTGGTGAAAAAGATGGAAATGTATGGGATAAGAGGGCATGCACTGAAGTGGCTGACATATTATCTTTATGAAAGGAATCAAATAGTGGGTATAAATAAAAGCGGCCAATTACATAAATCGAAAATATTAAATAATAACCATGGAATAGCCCAAGGGCATACTCGGACCTATTATGTTTGTAATATTTGTTAAAGACCTTTATTCTGTAGCAGACAGACCCTGTCAAACTATAATTAGTTATGCGGATGATCCCAACCTACTAATAGGAAATAAAACTATGTGTCAACACTGTCAACTCCTAATAGATAGTAAAAATCTCCTTACCTCAGTCTCTAATTGGTTCACAGAAAATAAATTAATTCTTAACACTGATAAAACAAATATTATATTTTTTAAAACAAAACAATCAAAAATGCAGAATATTAACTACTTAGACTTAATAAGTAATAGAGTATCTGTGTCTGAAAATACAAAGTTTCTAGGATTATATATTAACGAAAATTTAGACTGGTCAGTCCATATAAGTCAGTCACAAAAAAAACTGTCGTCTGTCTGCTATGGGATCAGGGTGGTGGGTAAATATATGAACGAGAAAACTTTGAAAATAATGTATTATGCCAACTTCGAATCAATTTTAAAATACGGGATAATTTTTTGGGGTAGTGATGGAAACATTCAATCAACATTTGTTGCACAAAAGCGTCTTATACGGATTGTTAAAAAACTGGAGGTTAGTTAGTCATGTAGAACGGTATTCAAACAAATGGGAATAATGACTGTGTATGCACTATACATTTTTGAATGTCTTATGATTTTGTACAGAAATAAAACGTTATTTGAACAACTTGGTGATCACAGTTACAATACTAGAGCTGAGTATCTCTCTTATCCCATGCATCGCCTTCAACTAAGTGAAAAAAGCCCAGAATATATGAGTATTAAGTGCTATAATAGGTTACCTTTACAAATAAAAAGAATAACAAGTCAAAGGGTATTTAAAACTGAAATTAAAAAAATGTTGATTAACTTAGAACCTTATGGCATGGATGACTACTTTAACATGTAAAATATGAGGTATTGAATAGTGAATAATGAATTTATTGCTGTAGCCATACTACTGTATATTTGTGACGTCATTTCTTTTTGTTGTATTTCAACCAAATTTGAAATAAAGATTATTATTATTATTATTATTATTATAGCCATTATTTACGGCGATTTGTTTTATTATATTTAATTCAATTTTAAAGTTTTCTTGATTTAATGGCAGTGATATTAGCCTATGTATCATACTGTGAAATGCAGCTAGTTTATGTTGTATGGGATGACACGACTTATTATGTATAATAGTATCTGTATGTGTAGGTTTATGAAAACTGAAAAAATATGTTTATTATTTTCTTTTGGTATAGTTAAATTGGATAAACTTCGTAAAAGATTTGTTGATAATCACAGTATTGACACCGCTGTAGTGTTTTCTGGAAACAAAATTTATATTCTTATGTTTGACCTCGATCAAAAAGATAATGCTTCACCAACAGAACCTACAGCTAATAACTTTCAATATGATCATGGAGCCAATTAGTATAGTTAACTCCAACATAAACAGCTACAGACACAGGAGAATACCAATTAACCATTACATCGAGAACAACAATATAAAGATAGCATTGTTCGTAGAAACCAAAACACGTCAAGAGCAAAACTGTATCACATATAACAATTGGAACATTATACAGCACAACGGCTCATTAATTCATAACCATGCCAGGGAAGGAAGCCTCGTGAAGATACATCCCGCAATAAAACTACATAAAGCCAATGCACCAAGAATAAATAACCCTCTGAATAATGTATGAATGTATCCATTTCGCCATACCCTACTTGGATGATAAGTTGCACATATTCCTAGTATATATTCACCCAACTTCAAGAATTGAGGAAAATATTTTTACAATGGCCACTTTACAAAAATATGCTCTTATAATAGGTGACTTTAACGCAACGACTAGACCAAAGAAAAAGCAAGTTTCAGATTTTCTTAATAATACTAATTTTCAATTCCACGATACTCCACCTACCTTTCTTATGCCAAACAACGCCGACTCAACTCCAGACATCATAATTTTATACAGCAGCAATATAAAAGCGAACATAAAAAACGTGGAAAATGTTACTGACCTTGGAGCAGACCACCTAGGTTTTAAAATTGACATCGACAAACATACACCAATTGTAGAGGAGGACATTTTAAGGTATAATTTGAACTTCACCAATATAGAAAAAGTCAATAACATTCTCACAGCCTTCATTACCGAAACTCAGGAAATAAACAAAGGAAATATATCCAAATTCAACAATGTGCTATCCCGAGCTATAGTTGATAATACACCTGTCAGAAGAGTCAAATACTACACTCAGGAACTCCCACCTTATATTATCACCCTCATCAAAAGTAAACGCAGACTCTATCGGGATTACAGGCAGTCAGGAAATGCGGAGCTAAAAATACAAATTAACAAATACAACAAAAGTATCCAAAAATTAATTCAACAATATAAAGAACATAAATGGTTATCCACTTGTGATAGCATTAATAGGCAACATGGGAGGAATTACTGGTCTGAGATCAAAAAATTATCAAAATACAAGAATACCCGGTTAAATCGCTCAGTCATCATAGAAAACGGAGTCTCCTATGAAACTCCTGAAGAGCCCTTATTTTTACTCAACACATGGAAAAAACATATGCAGAAAGCCAGGATACAAATTTTGATCAAAACCATTATAATTACATTGATGACTGGTATAATAACAACATGTACATTAACTTTACAGCCAACAATGTTCAGGAATATTCAATAAACGAAGATGAGTACTACAAGGTTCTTTACCAAGGAAGAAACACAGAACCAGGGCACGATATGATCACAAAAAATTCATTACGAAAGCTAAACCCCAATATTTACCCTAACATCATTAAAATTTACTCTTTTTGTTTGCAATACGCTTTTATCCCGACAATATGGAAAACTGGAACAATAATTACTATACCTAAGCCTAATTTAGACCACTCTAATACAGCCAATTACCGCCCAATCACATTACTACCTGTACTCGGTAAAAACTTAGAGAAAATAATCAGAAACAGGCTGGAACATCAGATTGGTAAAACAATCCCTTTCTTCCAATTTAGCTTTAAGAACAATTATTCTACAATACACCCTCTGACTATATTAACCAATAATATTGAAGCGACGAGATTGAATGGAAAAAAAAACAGCTGCCATTTTTCTGGACATACAGAAGGCTTTGTTAGTGTGTGGATTAAGGGTTTATTGTTTAAACTACACCAACGTAAATGCCCCCAGTCTCTTCTCATGACCATAGTCAGCCTGCTGACGGAAAGAAAACTAACAGTTAGAATTCTAGATAAGACATCCTACGAATTTATTCCAGAACAGAGACTTCCTCAAGACTCACCTCTTCCGCCATTTCTTTACAATATTTATTGTTCAGACATATACGATCAAGACCTACATGATTTTAATATGGACAGATGCATACTACAATATGTAGACGACACAGCACTCATTGCTCATGACAACTCTATTTTGTCAGCCACAAGCAAGTTACAGGACCTGTCCAACTCAACGATGCAATGGTTTTGCAAGTGGAGGCTGAGACCCAACCCCAACAAGTCTCATTTCATTCTTTTCAATCACACTCCCAATCCCAACTCACCAGATATACTATTGTTTAACCACCAATTACATCCAGAGCCCTATGTCAAATATCTGGGAATTCATCTGTCAAATATCTGAGAATTCAACTAGACAATAAAATTAACTTTAATTAACATACACAACAAATGAAGGGAAGTACTATAGCTAGAGCCAGGCATTTCAAATGCCTGTCAAGGAGGAATGATGGAATTAACATGCACAATAAATGTAAAATTTACAAAATGATATGCCGCCCGCTGATAGAATATGGTCATGTAATCTACCAAAATCTTAAAAAAACAGCTCTGAAGAACCTACAGGTTGCGGAAACATCTTCTCTTTGTACAATCACAAAATTACGACATCCCAATGATCCACTTCACAATCCTCCCAATGAACTCCTATATCAATCTAACAACGCATTGGTGTACTCAACCAAAAGTTCAAGCAGAAGCCAGAAAACATAAACATAATTGACCCTTACTGCATTAGAAGACTACCTGGAAGAGCACGATACCACCAACACCCTGAGAAAACTATATGGGAGAAACTGGGATTTATTGGAAGTTACTAACGAACCCCAGCGAGTGTTCAATTCAGACGAGAGTGCTTTTTTTCTCCAACCCAAAGCCGACAAGGTATTGTCAAAAAAAGGATATAAAAGTGTTTATATTGCCGGTACCAATGACGAAAAGGAAAATTCACCGTTTTAGTAACAGCAAATGCTGCTGGAGAAATAGCTCCTTGTATGGTTATTTTCAAATATGAGCGTATTCCAAGCCATATCGCTAATAGTTTAAATAAAAATTGGGGAATAGGCCGGTCTGACAGTGGTTGGATGTGTGGGCCAACATTCTATGAATACATAACTAACGTTTTTACATCATCATCATCATCATCATTATTAGCGCTACACCCTGGGTGGGTCTTGGCTGACTGCACAACTTTTCTCCAAAAGGCCCGGTCTTCCATCATTCGGGGCTCGAAAGGAATATTCATTTTCTGTAGGTCCGACCTAATGTTATCTCTCCAGCGCATTCTGGGTCGTCCGAGCGGCCTTTTCCCTGTTGGAACCTCTTCCCATACCAGTCTCACCAGTCTATCCTCATGAAGCCTTTGCACGTGTCCTGCCCATCTTAGTCGTTGGGATTTAATCTCCTGTACAATATCACTATCATTGTATAATTCTTGGATTTCGGCATTAGTTCTGATGCGATATTGGTCCGTGGTCGGGTCATGATGGGGTCCAAAAATTTTCCTGAGGATTTTTCTTTCGAAACGTCTAAGTTTTTCCTCATTTGCCTTGGTCATTGTCCACGTTTCTCCTCCGTATGTTATTATAGGTCTGACAATGGTTTTATATATTTTGATTTTTGATGTCCTCGTTAGATTTTTTGACTTCATGAGACTACCCAGCGCGAACAGGCATCGGTTTGCAGATTGAATTCTGCCTTTGATCTCTTCGGTGATGTCATTGTCAGCTGTGATTGTGGCTCCAAGGTATTTGAAACGTTCTACTCTTTCGAAATTATACGTGTCCACTGTGATGTTTTGTCCTATTCTATCTCTCCGCCCCGTTCTGTTTATGCACATGTACTTCGTCTTTTCTTCATTGATCTTTAGTCCTACTTCTCTTGTTGTTCTTTCGATCCTGCTAAATATGTCTTTCACAGTTAAGATTGTATCTCCGATAAGGTCGATGTCATCTGCATATGCTAGAAGTAGTTTGGGACCTTTCACTGTTAGCAATTCCGTTTTTATTTCGGCTGTTCTGATGGCTTTCTCTAGGACTAGATTAAAAAGTAGTGGTGACAAGGCGTCGCCCTGTTTTAGTCCACTGCGTATTTCGAAGCTGCCAGATAAGCTGTTTTTACCCCATGGCTAAATGAAAAACAAATTTAACGACCCGTCGTAATGTTCGTTGACGGTCACGTCACCCACATGACACTGCATTTGTCACAGTATTGCTCAAAGAATGGTATTGAACTCATCGCGTTGTATCCAAATTCCACGCATCTAACGCAACCTATGGACGTGGCAGTTTTCAAACCCCTAAAAGCATTTTGGAAAAAATCTGTAAGGGAATGGCACATAGAGAATTCTGGGAAAAAGTTGCGAAAGGAAAAGTTTGGAAATGTTTTTGAGAAAGCTCTAAATAATGTTACTAAAGAAGCGATTCAAAATGGCTTTAGAAGTTGTGGCTTATGTCCATTTAACGTGGAACATGTCAAGTTTTCCAAAATTTCAGTTAGAAGGCCATTAGACATAATTGACATGAGAGAAACCGCTAAAGTTAAAGAAGGTTTTACAGTCTTGGAGAACTTTATTCCCAATGACAAATTGCAAACGTTTAGAGCAAACTGCAAAGACGATTGGAGCGGGAAAATTGAAGATACAACTTTATTTCATGTGTGGTTAGCAATGAAAAAGGAAACAATGCTGGACACAAAACCTTTAGCAGAAGAAAACGATAGTACAGGTCAAATATTGGAAACACCCAGCAAAGAGAACCAGTCAAGAAATTTTGAAAATATTAGTGAAAGCCCTAAACCAGGATGTTCAGGAGTTCAATTGGAAAGGATGAATCCGCAATATGATCTGGCTACACCCGGAAAAGAAGTGACTGACACAACTAGCTCCACTGATAATGCCTTCATAAAGGTACCCTCATTTTCTACATGCAATAAGAACTCACCTTTAAATATATCATTACTGAAACAGCTAGTTCCAACCCCTTTTAAGAAGGCGTTGTTTTGGACAGAAGAAGTAAAGTCAAATCAAAACCGTAAAAAGGAGAAACTTCCCTCTGCTATTACTTCTGGACCATGGCAAGAATATCACTTTAAAAAAGAAGCAGAAAAAAAGAAAAAGCTAGAAGAGAAAGAAAAAAGAGCTGAAGAAAGAAAACGAAAGAAGGAAGAAAAATGCAATGAAATAAAAAATAAAATTAAACGGAGGAAGCGGTTTTCAGATTTTGAAACTTCTAGTGAGTCTGAAGAGTGGGTTGAAAGTGGGGATAGTCTTGATGATGTCAGCATTCATGCAGATGAAAGTATTGACCATGATGACAGTGAAGATATTCCATTGATTCATGTAGCAAAAAAATCTAAACCCAAAGATGATATTCGGGTTGGAGATTTTATCTTAGCCAAGTTTTTGGGTGGGAGGAAACAAACTCTTTTCTACATGTGTGTACAAAAAATATGTAAAATCGGCATTGAAGTGGTTTCCATAAAATCAATGGATGGCAAATCGTCTTTCAAATTAATTAAGAATGACATCTCAACCATACAATTTGATGATGTAGTAGAAATTCTGGATCATCCGGAAATTCAAAGTCTTGGTGACAGAATAAAATATGTATTTCTCAAAGAAATCGCTGTTTTTGAATCAACATAATTTGTTCTTAGGTACCTATTTTATTTTATTTTTTTGTAATATTAATAACATACTTACTTAAATAAATCCCCATTTAACTGTCAATTACTGGTGTGTTAATTACTAGAACACGGCTGTCAATAACTGGTGCTTCTGCAATTTTTTTTTTAATTATACTAACAAAATTTATATAATATTTTTAACAAATCTATTATGCCATCCTGACTATAAAAGTATAAACTAATTAAGAAATGATAGAACTGGAATTTAGGTCTACAATTGTGGCCGTAGTGATTTTTTCACGAAATTTTCTGCCTAATAGTGTCAATTACTGGTACGTTTACCCTCGCGTTTACCTTAGTAATATTCAGTCTCGGATGTCTTTGAAATTCCGAATAGGAGACCCCAACAAACTCCAGACCACACTTAGTAACCGAAGTATATCCTTAAGATCATATATGGACAGACACTTGCTTTTTGACAAAAACATTTGCAATATTAGATCAAGTTATATATCGACAATCTGCACATACATAAATACTCATTCAAACTTAAAACCTGTTGGTAATCATACTTACAATATACGAACGAGACTGGACAAACAAATACAAATAAAATACAAATACAAATACAAACATTTTATTGCCGACAGGTCATTACAAGAATGCAAAAGCAACGTCAGGTAAAATAGATCTGAGATCCTTATAAAGTAAACAATAATAATACATATTGTGAAATTTTGTGAAATAAATAAATAAATAAAATAAAATTAATAATAAGTGATATTACTATAGGTTGACCTGACAAAGTCAAATGAGTAATACTGTTTTTGTAATGCAAAAGCATGTACCCCTTTTTTGAAACGATGCAGACACTCTATATCCCTGATTGTCCTTGGCAACATTCCATATGCCTTTACAGCTCGATAGTATGAACCCTTTTCATAAAAGGTTGAATAATGTAGAGGAATAGCGAGGTCCTGCCTACCTCTTGTTCGCATTGCATTCTCTGAAGCATTGTCATTATTACTTATAAATAGATTTTGATGTTTCTTTATAAACAAGACTAACGCTTTAAAGTATAAAGAAGGTGCTGTTAAGATTTTTAGTTTTATACAACTGCCAATAAGTCACCATAACATTAATCTTATAAATTATTTTGGCCCAAAATTATACAATTTACTACCTAGTGAAATAAGAAGTTGCACGAATATAAAACGTTTTAAAAGACTCAGTAAAAATGTTATTTTTCAAAATCAGCAAACATTTAAAGGGTTTTTCATTTAAATACATACTATTTATGTAAGTATTTTGTTTTATGTTAATTTAGGATTGTCATTTCATACAATTGGCTGATAAAAAAACTTAAATCTGATATGTATTATAATCTATTAGGGACTCGGTACAATTTATTTTGTTCAATTTATTTATTTGTTCAATGTATCAACAACTTTTTATAAAGCCAATCATAGATACAGTTATAACTTAGTCTAAATTCCTATAAATATATATACATCAATATACTGAGTACACAGTTTAAATCCTACTAATCAATTACTGTAACTGTCTATGCAGTTCGCTTTTTATCTGTCTTTTTAACTGCCGACCAGTTATATTTAAAAAATCAATAGCACCACCATAATTATTAAAATGCGCACAGAGCCTTACAAGTGGAGAATTTTTATAAAGGTTAGTCCTGGGTGCATGAATATAAAATAAACCTGTAGCTCTGCTGTTAATACGTCCTATTCTAAATGAAAGTTGTTGCAAAAACTCCTTATTATCAATATTATTCATAATTATCCCACAGAGAAAGAGCATACCTGCTTCAATACGCCTTTGCTGCAAGCTAGGAAAATTAAACAAAGTATATAAGAGTTTCTGATCTGTTCCTCTTTGTGGGTACACTGAGAAAGCCTTGTAATGCAAGAATTTCAAGAACCTTCTCTGCATAACCTCCAAACTGTTTATTTTATTGGCATATTGAGGATCCCAGATGATACATGCATATTGAAGCTTTGCAACCACCAATGATTTATACAATGCCATTATTGTATTGATATTTTTAAAATATTGTTCTTATGATGAATCCAAGAATTTTTCCAGCACTAGCAGTTACATGTTCGATGTGCCCATTGAAATTTAATTTGGGATCAAAATAAACTCCAAGGTCCCTGTGCAAATTCGTTCTTTTCAAGGGCATATTATTTATGGAATAATTAAATAGAATTTTGTGTGTTTTACATGTAAAGGACATTACTGCGCATTTATTTGTGTTTATATTCAAATTGTGCTCTCTACACCAACGAACAACCGCTTCCAAATCTTCCTGCAGAGCCATTGCATCTGTTTCACTTCTAATCGCATGAAAAATCTTATAGTCGTCAGCAAAGATCAGACCTTTGGAGAAATTGAGATTTTCGCTGATACTATTAATCACCAATAAAAACAGAAGTGGGCCAAGGTTAGAGCCCTGGGGCACCCCTGATTCAGGTGTAAATTTATGAGACTAATAACCTTTAAGCTCAACAAACAAACTTCTTTCATGTAAATATGATGACAACAAAGATATAATATTCTGATCCATAGAATAATTTTGAAGAGCTTCTATGATTTCACCAAAGTCCACCCTGTCAAACGCTTTCTCCATATCGTTAAAAATTACATCAACCTGATAACCCTCTTTTAGGGATTCCTGAATATACTGCGTAAAGTTTACTAAATTTGTAACAGTTGAACGTTGGGGCAGAAAACCATGTTGTTGATCCGAAATTCTACACCTTATTTCATTGTATATTCGATTAAAAAGGATAAGTTCAAATATTTTCGAACAAGCCGAGGTAATATATATATAACTGAAGTAAATATAAAACAATAACACATTTATAAAAACAACAAAATTTGTACAAGTAAAATTAAAAAGTACGAGGGAAAGTATATAAATAAACAAACAATGGGACATTCCTAACAAAATCATCAGAAAGAAGTAGCAGAAACAAAAACACAGGCAAAATTATACATACACAAGCCCTCATTCAAACGTTACCAACTAGTGACTAACTATCATTATAAAACTCCCGAAGGCTATAATATGGTCTGGCAACTAGATGTTCTTTTATAGTTCGCTTAAACCTTTTACTATCCAGTATCTGTCGAAAATTTTGGGGTAAATGATTATATACCTTAATGCTCTCAAATATCAGAGAATGCTTAGTGAGAGATGTCGTCGGAATAGGAAGGGGTATATCATTTCTGTTGCGCGTATTATATAAGCTATTGTTGGTGTGGCCTCTAAATTTTTTATGAATTAGACAAACATTTTCTAAAATAAAAATATTTATAACAGTCAAAATTTCTTCCCTAACAAATAGAGGTTTACAGTGCTCTCGCAAATTAACACCACAAAAATACCTAATGGCCCTTTTCTGTAAAACTAGTATGGAGTTCAATAACTCCTGACTGCAGAAGCCCCAGAAGGCAATGCCATATTTTAAATGACTTTCAACAAGAGAAAAATATACAATACGACCCATATGTTTCCCTAATTCTTTGGACACAACCCTCACTGCGTAACAACCCGAAGCTAGTTTTTTATTTAACGTCAATATATGGTCTTTAAATTTAAGTCTGTCATCAATTTGAACACCCAAGAACCTCGCAACATTTCCATTGTGAACAAAACTGTAGAATACATCATGTATTCTTAATATAGATGTGTATAGGCAACTTAGAATACATATTATTTTAGTAACTATTAGTGATAGATATATATTATGTTGGCAATACAGAACTGTTTTATGTATATAAACGAGAGTGTCCTTGCGCGGCTCTCTCTTTCGACATATTTGTAACAAGTACAATATACATTCCTAAATAGTGACTGAGTTTCATTTTAATAGAAGAATATAAAAATACAACGTCTAAGCAACGCTACATGGTGTCAGGTGAATAAATCACGAAGAAAAAGTTAAAAAAGTCTAAAGCTGAACCGGATGAAAATGGATTTTTTAAGAGTACCACCAGTGATGGATTTCGTGAATGGGAACGTGGCCAAAAATTGGACGACATGGATCCAGAAATTAGACTTATATCTGTTGGGAAATGGTAAAGCAGACAGTGCCGAAAATATAAAGGTGGCGATATTTCTAAACCTAATCGGCGATAAAGGTATTGAAATTTTTAATACTTTTGATATCAAGGCAGAGAAGGCGAAGTTAGACGATATAAAGAAGCTATTTAGGAAATACTGCGAGCCGAAGAAAAATACCATATACGAAAGGTATAAATTCCTGCAGTGCAAGCAGAAGATGGGGCAAAATATAAATGACTACGTAACGGAGCTGAAAACGCTGGCGGCGTCATGTGATTACGAAGAAACAGACAACATGGTCCGGGATTTGGTGATAATGGGCATGCTGGACAATGGAATGAGGGAAAAATTCCTACAAATTGACAACTTAACGCTGACCAAGGTGGAGGAACTGTGTAGAATACATGAGCATAGCAAAAAGCAGATGGCGGACATGGCCAAGGACAGCCCATCAACATCGGTAGATGCCATTGGATTCAACAACGAAAATCATAAGATAAGTCAATTTAATAATAATCACAATAATTCTAAAAATTATAATAATTTTCGCCCTGGGAATAATAACCAAAAAAATCATAATAATTATGATAATTTAAAAAATTGTAACAAATGCAATAAAAAACATGTTTACGGGCAATGCCCAGCGTTTGGCAACATTTGCCATTTATGTAAAAAACATAACCACTTTCAATCCTGTTGTAATAAAAAGGTAAATAAAATGAATGTTAAAAAACACCAGTTTACTGATAATTTTAAGTATAAAAAAGTAAATAATTTAGAATTAGGCTTGTCAGATGATGAATTTTTTATGGATTGTTTGCAGGTGCAATCTATAGCCACTGAAAACAAATTATACAGTGAGCCAAATAAAAATGAAATTGTAGAAAACATTTTTATTAATAATTTTGAAATCTCTTTTAAGGTAGACACGGGAGCACAATGCAATGTCCTGCCTGCCAAGATTCTGAACAGAGTTGCGCCAACAGCACAGATCAACAAAGCCAACATCAATCTCATAGCCTACGGGGGAGTCAGGATTGACGTCATAGGATCTACAAAAATTAATTGTAAAATTAGAGGTAACAATTACTTAATTAATTTTTTGATTGTACGAGCTGAGGGTAAACCTATTTTAGGATTGGAGTCTAGTTTAAAGTTAAATTTAATTAAAACAATTAATGATATAAATTATAATGAATTAAAATTCTCTTCTAAAGAACAAGTAATAAATAAATATAAAACTGTTTTTGAAGGACTAGGAACATTTCCTGGAAAACCGTATAAATTTTCTTTGAAAGATGATACAATACCCTGTGTTATGCCTGCTAGAAGGATTCCAAAAGCATTAATGCCAGAATTTGAAAAAAGTTTAATTAAATTAGAAAAAGAAGGTGTCATTTGTAAACAAACAGAGCCTACAGAGTGGGTGAATAACATTGTAGTTACAGAAAAACCGAATAAAAAACTAAGAATTTGTCTAGATCCATCAAAATTAAATCTCTATATAAAAAGAGAACATTTTCAACTGCCATCAGCAGAAGAAATTCTATGTGATTTGACTGACAAAACATTCTTTTCTGTGTTAGATTTAAAAGATTCATTTTATCAAATAAAGTTAGATGAAGAATCATCGAAATTAACGACATTTGCAACACCTCTTGGTAGATATAGATTTTTGAGATTACCTTTTGGCATCAATACAGCGGCAGAAGTGTTTCAAAGAAAAAATACAATAATTTTCGGTAATATAATTGGTAATAAAGTTTTTATAGACGATTTAATAATTTGGGGAAAAACCGAAGCTGAACATGATAAAATTTTACATGAAGTTTTAACAGTTGCACAAAAAAATAAAATAACTTTTAATAAGGATAAATTTCAATTTAAAAAACAGGAGATTAAAGTTCTAGGTTTTAAAGTCTCAGAAAAAGGTGTAGAAATAGACTCAAAAAGAGTAGAAGCTATATTAAAATTAGATAATCCTAAGAATAAAAAAGAACTTCTTAGATTTTTAGGCTTTGTAAAATATCTGGGAAAATTTATACCAAATTTATCTCAAATAACAGCGCCATTAAGAAATTTAACATGTTCCAATGCTATATGGAGCTGGGAAAAAGCTCACTCAGAAAGTGTGACAAGTATTAAAAAAATATTAACTTCACCACCTTGTTTAAAACATTATGATGTTAATGAACCTTTAGTTATACAGTGTGATTCAAGTTCAGAGGGAATGGGAGCGTGCCTCTTACAAAACGGACAACCCATAGCTTTTGCTAGTCGAGCTTTGACAGACACTGAAAAAAGGTGGGCCTGTATAGAAAGAGAAATGGGTGCCATTTTGTTTGCAGCAGAACGCTTTAATTTTTATGTTTACGGAAATAAAGTGTCAGTACACACTGATCATAAGCCTCTAGTCAGTATTTTTAAAAAAGATATCAATAAAGTTTCTTGTAGATTACAAAGAATATTGCTTAAATTAATGAAATATGAACTAGAAGTTTCATATTTGCCTGGTAAAAATATGTATATCGCAGATATGCTTTCCAGAGGTTATTTGAAGCACTCTGTAGATGATAAACCGGAAGATAATTTCCTTGTTCATTCTATCGAGAGAAGAATTCCCATGAGTGAACAAAAAAGATTAGAAATGATTTCAGAAACAAAAAATGATCAATGTTTATCTTTATTAAAACAATATGTGCAGAATGTTTGGCCTACATGTATAAAAAAATTACCTTGTGAACTTTTAAAATTTCATCAAATAAGAGATCAATTATCTGTTGATAATGATTTAATTTTTTATGGTGACAGAGTAATAATACCAAAAAGTCAGAGAAATTTAGTATTGCAAAAATTGCACGAAGGTCATTTAGGAATCAATAAATGTAGAGCTAGAGCTAGGGAATCTATTTTTTGGCCAAATATAAATAAAGATATCAGTGATTATATCGTTAACTGTCAAGTTTGTCTTAGATTTCGTAATAATAATCCAAAATTGCCTATATTACAACACGATATCCCAGAAAGGCCCTGGCAAAGGATTGCCATGGATATTTGTGAATGTAATGGTAGTATTTTTTTGTCAGTTATGGATTATTATTCAAAGTGGATTGAGTTAAAAAAACTAAAAAATAAAACAACAGAAGAAAGCATAAAAATCTTAAAAAATATTTTTTCTGTACATGGTTATCCAGATGTTATTGTATCAGATAATAATCCTTTTAATTCATACATTTTCAAAAAATTTTTAAATGATTCGAATGTTACTTTAACCACGTCTAGTCCTAATTATCCTAGAAGTAACGGATTAGCCGAAAAATCAGTAAATATTTGTAAAAAAATGCTAAGAAAATGTCACTATGAAAATGGCAATTTAGATATGTATCTTCTTAAATATAGAAATACTCCAATAACAGACATAGGCCTATCACCCGCTCAAATGCTTTTTAATCGACGTTTAAAAGATAACATACCAATAGTAGATACTATGCTTAATCCTAGACTACCTAATAAAAAGCTATTAAAACATAAATTTCAACTCAGGCGACAAAAACAAAAAGTTTCTTATAATAAAAATTCAAAAAACTTGGCAGGAGGGAAGGTAGCAGATAAAGTTATGTTTAAGAATCATAATCATTGGGAAAATGGTACTATTGTAGAACAATTACCAGAACCCAGGTCATATTTAGTTAAGGATAATTATGGAAATGTATATAGACGGAATAGGCAACATCTGATTGTAAAAAAGGAACCATTAGATAGGGAACATGATTATGTAACAGAAGATAAAACATTTATTAGAGAACCATATTTTTTGAGAAGTACTATAAATAGACAAGGTTTCGATGCAAGTTAGGTAATGTATATTTTATGTTTAGCGGCTCACTGTATACTGTATATCGTCGTTTTACTTTAAAAACCTCGTAAGTCCGCTTTGTTTCAAAAATGAGCTTTTAACGTATTACGATTATAAATATCGTTATACATAGTCCCCTAATACCTAGTAAGTCGGACTAAACTATAGTGCAATCTATTGCCAAGTTTATAAAACACGTATGTCTAATCGACTTAAATGTTTACTTTAAAATTCTCGTAAGTCGACTTGTGTTTGATACTTCGCAAATAAGTAACGTTTAATTCCTGCTTTAGGTGTTAAATAAATGGTTTAAATCATAAAATATGGAAAATTCAGTACATACTAAGGTAAGTATCATTTTTATAAATAAATATACCCATCCCCTTGTAACAATCCCGCAGGTTTGTTTCTAATTATAGTGTAACTGTGTAAGGCAAATTTATGGCGCCAATTATTCAAGACTTACAAGGTTTAAACTTATTCGGTAACATATTTTTTGTAGACTTGAGACATACGAGGTTTTAGAACAGTGTTTCATATTAGAATAAAATTTTAAAATCAATTTTATTGACTTTTTTTTAACCCAGAGAATTGTAACTGTTCTAATGTAGGTACCTACCTATTCAAGAATATTTTTTACTTGGCTGGAGTCGAGTTTCCTTTAAATATATTTATGTTATAAGAGTTTTAATATCATACTGAATTTTATTTTCAGATTTTAAAAGTAAGCAATTTAAGTGCTCGTAGTAAGCTTATTTTCTCACTTGCACACAAAACTGAGGAGAATGAGAATCATCATGACTTACTACCTGTTTCATTTCAAAGTTCCAATGAAGAGGATAAAGAAATTATTGTTTTGCCACAGTCTGATCAGAGTTTTGAAAAATCTGATGTAGTCGTTCGGCTTATCAATCAGAACTCTGAGGAGAATGAAAATTTAAAAGAAGTTATTCCTGTTTACTCACCTCGCAATTCCATAGAAACTGAAAATATCCAGGTTTCTGCTGATTCTATTCAGGTATATGAAGTGGCTATAGATGGTACACTTACAAAGCTAGCTAGTTCTTCTGACAGCCATGAGCAAGGTTTACAAATTCAATATGAAGACGAATTTCAAGCAGAAGAAGAAAGTATTCAAGAAGAAATAGGTATGAAGATGGTGGAAAAGAAAGTCAGAAAACGAAAAGCTGAAATTAGCAAGTGGGAAATGAATGAAAATAAAGAAAAAAGAAGGAAAGGGGAGGAATATAAAGGACTTACAAAAACGAATGGAAAATGGATGTATAATGAACCAAGAAAGGCGAGGCAAATGAAACCTTTTTGTAACTGCAAGCACAGCAAAAGCGACACCAGGATTAAATGTAGTATTTTTACCGAAGAAGAGCGACTAGAAATATTTAAATGTTTTTGGCAGGACCTGACTTGGGAACAAAAAAAAAACCTACATAAACAGTCTAATCGACACTGCTATTCCAAAAGATAAAAAAAATATTAAAAACACTGTATCCCGTCGTACTGTCACTTTATTCTATCATCTTAAGAAACATAACATTAGAGTAAGAGTATGTAAAAAAATGTTCATTAACACTCTTGATATTGGCGAATGGTCAACTCATTGTTGGGCGCTATTAAATAAGGCTGAGAATAATAATTCGATTATCACCGCAGACAGTGACCCGGTTTCAGCTAAACTTGAGGTTGTTACAAGGAAAAGCAATAAATTTTCTGAAAGACAAAACAATTTAAAATATTTTTTTGATTCCCTACCAAAATTAGAATCTCATTATTGTCGAGCGTCCACACAAAGACTTTATTTGGAACCGCTATGGCAATCAAAGCTTTCTTTATATAATGAATATGTCAAGTCTTGTCAAGAGAAAAAAATCGTCGATCCCCTTAGTACAAAAGTATTTTTTGAACAATTCGACAAAAACAAGCTGAGCTTGTTTAGACCTAGGAAGGATCAGTGTGACGTCTGCGTGTCATTTAAGTCGGGTAATATTACAGATGAAGAGTATTTCGCGCATACCGAGAAAAAGAACAGAGCGCGGCGAGAAAAAGATTATGATAAAGAAAATGCTAGTCACATTTTCACTGTAGACATGCAGTCCGTTCTTTTGTGCCCTGTGTTAAAAGCATCATCAATTTATTACAAGAAAAAACTCGTTGTTCACAATTACACAATTTATAATCTAAAGACTAATGATGGTTTCTGTTTTTTGTGGCATGAAGGCGAAGGAGCCGTTACCGCTAATGAATTTGCTACGATTCTGAATGATTTCATTGAGAAAAAGTCTAACGTAAAATCCGGTGAGGAAATAATAATTTTTAGTGATGGCTGCGGATATCAAAACCGTAATGTTACTCTTACCAACGCATTACTTAAATTATCTAAAAAAAAGAAAATCACTATAATTCAGAAGTATTTAGTCCCTGGTCATACTCAAATGGAGTGTGACAGTATGCACTCAACTATTGAACGGAAACTCCGGAATCAGGAGATCTATACACCTGCAGGATATCTATTAGCGTGCAAGTTGGCAAGAAGACAACCAAGGCCTTATTCAGTAGAGTACCTAAACCATACATATTTTAAGGATTATAGCAAACTATCATTTTTTGCGTCAATTCGCCCAGGTATTAAAGTGGGAGATGCGACTGTCAACAACTTGTGTGCTCTCAAATACACCGATGAGGGCTTATTATTTTTTAAGACTAACTTTGATGATGATTGGTCACAACTCATCAAAAGAAACAGTAAACCAGTCCTCGGTACAGAGGAAATTCCGCAACTTTATGATACTTCCTTGGCTATAAAAAAATCAAAGTATGAACATCTGCAAGCATTGAAAAAGGAAATTCCACAAGATTATCATCTTTTTTATGATAACCTTAAATACCAATAACATTTTGAATACTGATGTTTTCATTATAATTTAGTTTGTTGTATTACTTGTTATATTATGTGTTATCTTCGCTATTTTAATGTCGACATAAACTTACGAGTTACTTGTTACAATATTTAAACCTTGTAAGTCTTTGTGCAAGTAACATTTTTTTATACCAAATCCTCGTAAGTCTTTTTTTTTTAAACCCTTAAAATTGGACAAAAGTTTAATTAAAAAGTGATCCCATATATTTCAATTAAAAATAAAATCAAAAAAATAATAAACCCTTTTTTAATATAAACATGCTATGAAGTTTTTATTGGTTCCTGTAAAATTTGCTCTGAAAGACATACGAGTTTTTTAAAGTAAAACGACGATATACTATATATATTTTGTTATGTTCTTAATTAGGTAAATAAATTAACAAGGTTTAGAATTAGATACATTTATTTTGTAAATATTGATTTTATTTTTATCTATATTGTTTTTTAATATTATATAAGATTTTCTTTACTACATGTTAAGAAATCATTAACTTAAATTTCACTAGATTCACTGATTAAAATTAGTTTTATAATATATAGTAATATAAAGTTAATTTCATAATTTAAAAGCTATTGACTAATTAAACTTAAATTTATAATTAAAATTTTTTACTAATTAAAGATAACTTTATATTTTAAAATTTTTCAAATTTATCTTATAAGGGGGGATGTAGAATACATCATGTATTCTTAATATAGATGTGTATAGGCAACTTAGAATACATATTATTTTAGTAACTATTAGTGATAGATATATATTATGTTGGCAATACAGAACTGTTTTATGTATATAAACGAGAGTGTCCTTGCGCGGCTCTCTCTTTCGACATATTTGTAACAAGTACAATATACATTCCTAAATAGTGACTGAGTTTCATTTTAATAGAAGAATATAAAAATACAACGTCTAAGCAACGCTACAAAACCACTGTCCAATATTAAACTACTAAAAGAAAACTTAAATGTTAGAATACTTACTAGTCTTAACAACATTAAAACACAGAAGATTGGAATCGCACCAATGCTTAACACGCAATAAGTCGCGCTGTACAATTTTTTTCAAATCTTCTGAGTTTTTACCTCGCCACAAAATAGTGGTGTCATCAGCAAACATGGTGAATGTACCCTGAATGTCTAGGTGTGCCAAATCGTTAATGTACAACAAAAACAAGACTGGTCCAAGCACAGAGCCCTGAGGTACTCCGCTAACTGCATTCATCATGTCAGAATCAAACAACCTCCCCCCTAACCAATTGCTGTCTTGCAGAAAGATATGAGGAAAACCAGTTTAAGGCAATGCCTCGTACACCATACCGTTCAAGTTTGGCAAGCAGTATTCTGTGATTAACGCAATCAAATGCTTTAGAAATATCGCAGAACACTGCAGCCGCAACCTCGCCATCATTTAAACCACTATAAAGATTTTCTAAGAAGACAAATATAGCATCGTTAGTCGATTTATTTGCCTGGAAGCCAAATTGACACTCAACTAAAATATTATTTTTTGATAAAAATCCGATAAATCTTTTTTTTACAAGTTTTTCGATTATTTTGGACAAGATCGGAAGTAGCGAAATAGGGCGAAAATTGGCAGGATCATCCAAACTCCCACCCTTGGACAATGGCACAACAACCGCCGTTTTCAAGCACGACGGAAAGATACCCATCTGAAATGATACGTTGATGGCACTGACCAGAGCAACAAGAGAACTATCGGGTAAATTTTTAAAAATTCGGACCGATATGTCATCCATACCTGAAGAATTTATGTTTTTTATATCACACAATATGTCCCTCAATTCAAGCACGTCAGTTCCATTAAAAAAAAATGAATCGCGTATAGATACATTCTGCAAGTTGCTCAGTGGATTTACATTAGAATAAATATTAGAAGTCAAATTATGAGCTATATTGCAATAAAACTTATTCAAAATATTCGGGTCAACCTGATTCAAATTTACTGGTGACGATTTAACTCCCCGCAAATCATTAACAATTTTCCAGCTATCCTTCGACTTATTATTAGAATTTTCAAGGTTTATTCTATAATAATTTTCCTTCGCTTTTTTTATAACTTGTCTATATATGGATCTATACTTACTAAAATATCGAAAGAAATGTTCATTATTGGTATATTTCCTAAGCATATGCAAGCATCTTAAATTTCTTGCTGAAATTCTAATACCCTAAGTAATCCACGGTTTTTTATGCTTTTTTTTCATTTTTCTTACAGGAAAACTTTTGTTAAATATACTGGTCAAAGTGTTATAAAAACAGTTTAGTGGGTCATTAGAATCCGAAATACTTACCCAATCAATCTGATCAGCCATTATCCGAAACGCACGAAAATTACTTGAACTATAAATTCTACCATACTTTTTGATATATTGACAAGTATCAATACCTATAGGGAGGGAAACAAACACTTATGGCCTCGTGATCAGACAACGCGGCTGGAATAACGGAACATTCAACATCCTCACAATTAAAATTAACACAAACATAATCTATCACAGTAGAAGAGTATCTAGACACACGGGTGGGTTCGTTAACCAACATTTTAAAATTATAGGAACACAACAAGTTGCGAAGTTCAAGGGTGTCCAAAGAATCACAATCAAAATTAACATTAAAGTCGCCCGCCAAAACTATGCTTGAGCTAAGGGGAAGTTCAGACAACAATAATTCCAAGCATCTACAGAAGGATCTTACATTGGAACTTGGGGATCTATAAATACAAATAATAAACAATTTAAATTTCATGACAAAAACCACCGAAAATTCAAATTCTTTCTCCCCAAGTAGATGATTATAATCATCAACATTCTTAACCTCAATATGGTTGCAAAACTCCTGCTTCATTAGGATCATAGTTCCTCCATGGATATTCTGCCGACGACAGTATCTAGAAATTTCCGTATACCCCTGAATATAGCAAGGCTCCTCTCCCCTTAACCAGTGCTCAGTCATCAATAGAAAAACAGGAGCTGTCATGGACTCAACAAACACCACAAGCTCATCAATCTTATTTCTAATGGACTGAATGTTAAGTAGCAATAAAGTAATATTTTTTTTTTCGATTTTCTGAGCCCGTGCTGCCTGTGTTCCCACTATCTAGCGCTAATTGACCATTCGTACCCTGTCCAACTCCCCCAAAAAAGACTGGGCATCTTCATCAAAGCCTTCCTGAGGGACACCATCCAGAGCACCAATGTAGGTTAAAGTATTTATTGTCTTCCTCGTACTACCTAACAATACTGAGGCAATTGCCTTTACAATATTTTTTCTATTTACCATCCGCCCTACACTATTATTTAAATCTATAAAACTAAATGTGTTTTCACTAAAGTAATTTAATCTAGTCACGCAATTGCAAAGTTTACAATTAAAGTTATAAATTTTAGTATCAATATTATTATCTCTCATACTATAAGGCACCGTGGCTAGAATAAGATTAGTATGACCCAAATATCGAATTTTACTAAAAATTTCCGTCAACAAAGGAGACTTGTTGTATTTAAAGTCATTAGTTCCCGCCATAATTATAATAAAATCATCCCCAGTATAGCCGCTAGCCAAATTTAATAGATCATCCACAACACTTAAATAACATGCATTAGATTCAATAAAAGTTTCCATCTTGTACTTTTCACCTAAATATATCTTTAATAATGGAGCTAAGTTATAACCAGTCTGATCACTGAGCAAAAGAACCGTATTAAAACGTTTCCTATTAATATCCCCCCCCCAACCAAATTGTCATTGTCTTTCATATTCTCACCATCAATGAGATTAGCAGATGCTGATGTCTGTTCACCCTGTATACTTTTCTCTTCGTTCGTTTCAGATGTTGTAGTAGCTTCTATGGAATCTGAACTTCGTACCTTTCTCTTCGAATTACTCCCAGTTAACAGGTCTGATCCCTGCTGACCCTGTGTGTCTTTCGATGCACTATAACCATTCTTTGTATTGTCTATGCTTTTCAAATTACTTTGACCGCTGTCTAGAATGTCACTTGACTTACAGAAATCACCAAAATCACCATCACAGTCCTTTTGGAATTCTTTCACCTTTTTCTCAAACATTTCCTTTTCTACGGATATAACTTTAATACTCGTCAACATACTCTGATTCAGGGCATTCAGTTCATTGATATCGAAGTTTAGCTTTATTATTTCGGTTTTCTGATGATGACAGTCTGCAAGAAGACTTTCAATTTTTTTATTGTTCTCCGACACCATTAAATCCTCCTCATAAGTGTCAGTCTGAGAGGCAGCATACAATGTCTCAGTTGTGGTTTGTGTCCCAATGTTACATCCATTCTGAACAGTCTGAGTGTCAGCGCAAGAAGACAAGATTTCATTAGTTTGTGTCGAGTTGTTTTTTCGTTGTTTTTCGTAAGTTGGAGTGTCAGTTAGTTCCTCGATTCTTTTCTTCAGTTGTATAATTTTTTGCGCTTGTTTCTCGATATCTTTGAAGAGTTGAGCTTCACTATTTGAAGCATCGTTTGCAAAAGACTCGGACGCCCTTTTCAGTCGCTTTATGTGCTTTGTCTTTTCCGAGGGGTTCCTCATGTTAAAAAATTTGTACACCTATTGCGGCAATACCTTGTAATTTCAAAAATATTGCCGTAATCCCGATAGTATTGCAGTAGTTACAGTACTATTGCCGTAATCCCGATAGTATTGCCGCAATTTCTATAATATTGCCGCATTTCCTATAATATTGCCGCATTTACTATAATATTGCCGTAATCCCCATAGAATTTCCGAATTTTGCCGTCATCCCGTTAGGTATTTCCAAATATTGCTGTATTCCCGATCGGTACTTCAAAGTATTGCGGTATTCTCAGTATAGTACTGCCGTATTATTTGTCATATTTTCCTATCCTCGATAATATTGCCGTGTTGCAGTTTGTTATTTAACACCATTTAAAATGTTAAAGCATTGATCCAATTTAAGCTATTGATATAGGTACCTATGTATACCGGCACAAAGAGGGTATGATCTTGCGCAGTTGCTGCCTAGCGTAGTGACGTCACTTGTATTGCATCTACCTATAAAGTGCATATAACATACATTAACTTCATGATAAAAATGTTCTGTTTTGCTGTTTGTCCAAAACGGCGCCGGCGGCAGCTGGAGAAAACTTTAAAAAATTTATAATAAAGTTTAACCTTTATATTTATCTATATTTTTTTATTTCCGTTAGTTTTAGTACCATTTATAATTATTCTATAGTTGCCACATTGTGGATTACCTATATAGTAAATTTAGAAAAAAAACAGTGGCTAGAGGGGCTCTAAATTCGTGGTCACCCGGGTTTTATTAGGTATCTTGTATCAGCTAGCTGCCTAAAAAAAAAAAAAACTTAAATATTTTTTCGTACCGTTTATTTCTTTCTTTAATTGCTTATACATTTTATTAATTTTTAATCTGTCAGCTCTTTTTATTTTAAAGGGATTGTTGCCAGATAAGTCAACAGGACCAAAAAAAACGTATTTAAATTCAACATCTTGGACATCATCTGGTTTGGGCCATATGAATTCACCCAATTCTTTTTTTAAAAATTTTATTTGACAGGCTTCTTTATTCTTTTTTATGATTCTTCCAACATACCAAGATGCTTCATAATAAACGGCGTAATATTTCTCTTCTTCAATTTCAAAGTACGAAGTTCCAGGATCATTACCATCATCACTGTAACTTAATTCATCTTTACTGCTATTTCTAAGACTATAGCCGGTATCGGATTCACTCTCTGAACTAGTCGAGCTAGCTTGGGACGGCTTGGGTTAGGGCTGGCTTCTTATTTGTCTGTTTTCTAAGGCTGTTTTGACAATATGCTCTTTTTTTTAGTTTGTTGTGTCTTTCCAGTGTTAGGTGTACCTACTTGACATTCCTCTTACCCTCAGCAGCCTATCATTGGAAAGTCGTCCTGTTTTATCGCTAAACAGCCAACAAAGACTTGATTTTCATACCATTTTCGATTTATCTTTCGAATAATCTTTTAAAATCAATTTATCTTGACCTAATAATTCAATCTCTTCTGCTGTCTCTTTGTCTGTAATCTCTGGTGGAAATTCTTCTTCATGAACTTTATAACTTTCATCTGTGTCTGAATCCGAGTGGTCTTCTGATAAGTTTCCTATATTATCTTTTTCATGTAGATCTGCAGTTTCATTAAGAATTTTATTTATTTTACAGATATGCATTTTGTCTAAATCTTCTTCATTTGAAGCTATACCAAGTTTTAACGCATCTTTAACAGCCTCTTTTTTGGCAATATCTATAATTCCATTTATAGTTTGTATTATGTCTCTAGTAAGTTCGTCGTTCTTTTCTGTGGTTAATTCGTTGGTTAATTTCGGATTATTGGTATCTTTAGGGATCCCCATTTTGCAATTTCTCTCCCTGGGGAAATGAAATGTTTTTCCTAAAACGACAGAAAACAAAAAAAAGTGAGATACTTACTGAAACTTGGCTGATAACTGATAAGTAAGCAAAACAAAATAACTTTGGTCTTTTTTTTTATTGCTATAATTATTATTAAAAAGTAGTTGGATTTGAATATAAGAATGGAAAGTACCTACTGTTTTATATTATAATTGAATCTGAATGAAATTTTATGGAGCAGTTCTACAGTTTTAAAAGACTAGTAACCTTTTTAGGTACTGAATATTTTTTAAATTGATTTCGAAACAAAACACTGCATACGATCTTAATGAAACACATATGAAAATAAAATTTCTAGAGAAAGATTATTATGTATTATTTCTTTGCCTACTTGAAAAGTAAGATTTATTAACAAAAAACAGCGTATCACCAAAAATTTTTCGTTTGCGGTGCAAAGAGTCCTAGGACACAACCGAGGACACAACCTCCCTCTTTTCAATATTTTAAATCTGGCAACCCTAGCCTTAAGGCAGACCAGTAAAATAAGCCATTAGAAACGAAAATATAATAAAAAAATATAATGTATCAAACAACTTACTTTTCTAAGCACAATTAAAACTATTATTGGTAACGAAAGAAAAATAACTGTTTAAATATTAAATAGGTACGTATACTTTAAAGCCCAATTTATATAACGTACCTACTTCTTTACAGATCACCTATCAATGGCTAAAGCAAACAAAATAAAATCCAATAAAATAGACTTTCTCAATAGTTAGCGACCGCTTGGCCAAAGTTTTACATTATTTGAAGTCTCAGAAATATCCTACGCAGTGCTCGGAAAAAGAAACTGTTGTTAAAAAAATAAAATGGAATTTGAGACAATATTTGGCCTAGATTTGAAGAAAAAGAAATAATTTCCTCGATTCAAATATTAATCAGGATCTCAATCAGAATTGAAATTTGGAATAGATATACAGAAATTTTTAAATACCAAATAAATTGTAGAAAATTATTAGGTAAACAACTGTTTTAAGTATATTAATATGCAGATTTTCATTGTTATATATCCAATAATAAATATACGAAAATAAATTAAGTATGTGCGGAGGTATGTACTTACTTTAATATCACCAGTATTATAGTTCACCACAACAGTCACTAAAAGATATTCAAATTTAAATAACTGAAACAGCAAAAATGTTTCCTAGTAGTACAATATTTCCGTAATGCCGGAATATATTGCCGTATTGCCGGTATGTATTGCCGTATTACCGGCATGTATTGCCGTATTGCCGGCATTTATTGCCGTAATGCCGGCCCATATTGCCGTAATGCCGGCACATATTGTCGTTATGTCGATAATATTACCGTAATGTCGAAACGTATTGCCGTAATGCCGATAATATTGACTTACGGCTGCCAGTATTTCCTCATTGCCGAAAAAATTACCATATTTCTGACAATATTGCCAAATTGCCGATTAGTATTGCCGCGTAATGCCGATGAATTTGTACACCTATTGCCAACATGAGGAACCCCTCGGTCTTTTCATCTATTTCTGTCTTTTGACTAGCTATTATCTTGCGTAGGTCATCGATAGCATTTTCATGATCATTTTCAGTAACCTGTTCATTACATTGCCTTGAACAGTAAATTAGACTATCATTAATAATCTCATAGTTGTTGTTTGTTCTTTTCCAACAACTGGGATGAAAAAAATTTTTACAAACCAAACAAAACCAATTGTTTTGCTCCTTATTCCTGCAACATTTAAATCTTGACATATTATTCTGTTTAATTACGGTCCTGTACTTCCATAAAGAATCACCATCAGTTTTTAACAATCGCCATTGATAAAATTATTTGGGTCAAACTCCAAATATACCGCAAAAAACTGATAACAAAGGGAATTTCTTATACTGATAAAGATCTTATAATACACACTCACAGTAATTTAGATGATTGATTTTAACATCATCTTATTTGATGTTTTATATCCAATGCACTCCGGCAGAGGCTCAATATTTAGGCCGTTGAACTCAGCATTTTTTTCTGATTAGACACATCTAAATACAACTTTTATCCACAACTAGTTGGGCTAAAATTAATAAAATAACGGAGCGAACTTTATACACGTCGAATACCAAGAAAACGTAAAGGAAACGTTAAAACTTATCTAACGCTATATTATTATCAGGCTGCTTATAGACCTCAGACCAATCAACAGTATTTATTTCAGAATAAAGAAGCTCAAAGTTACCTTTCTTAAAATTATATTGAGTTACATTTAATGTAACTAAAGTGTGATTTAAGATGGCCGCCAAGCAAGGTGTTTCGCAAAAGGTCGTGATTGAATCGACGTGTAAAGCGTGTTCTCGAAGTGCTAAAGCTGAAATTAAGTGCGTAGTTTGTAACGCGAGTTACCACAAGGCGTGTGCCGTACGAAGCAGGGGCTTAAGAGTAGTAGGATTTAATGAATTGATGTGTCCAACGTGTTCCGAGAATTCAGTTGATGACACTGTTGATGAACCGAAAAGTGAACCTTTGGAAGAGCTCTTAAATACCATCCGTGATCTCAAAAAAGAGTTTAAACAGTCTCAAGATGCCCTTAAGGATGAAATAAGCCCTCTTCAGCAACAACTTGAAGTTATAACCTCAAAAATCTTGAGTTCGCAACAGTTATGCCAACATGGTGCAGGGCCGGCAACGTTGGATCCTATAGCTTCAGGTGACGGCGTAGGTTCTTTAGCAACAGCTAACAAAAATGAAGAAGTACCGTTAGTAGATGATGCCAGAAACCGGAATAATCAACATGACCCTACCATAACCTTCAAAAATCATAATAACAATGTTAGAAATCGTAAGATTCGTCAGAATATTATTGTTGGTTCTGCAGAGTTGTCTGGTGAGGAGAATTTCGCTGCCGATTCTGGTCGTAAGGCTATGGATGGAACACAGGAACCTAAAAGGGCCGCCATTTACATTGGTAAAATTAAGAGTGGTGTCCCTGCTCAGGTTATCAAGGAGTACATTCTTAAAAAATGCCCCCAGATTGGTGATGTTCTGGTGGATAAACTTCCAGTTAAGGGGAAAAATCAGTCATTCAAAGTGGAGATTGATCTTATGCAAAGGGAGGCAGTCATGTCACCAAACTTATGGCCTACTGGTATTGAATTACGTAAATTTTATATGAGCGCTGGCGGTGTCACTTTAACCCATGATGAAGACAGAAATTTTCAGAACTGTGCGGAACACCTGTAGAGGGTGTTTGTAGTAAAAAGAAGGGGAATCCTCAGTGTTCCAGTGCATGCATTAACATTTATTATCATAATGCCGGGGGAATTCGGACTAAACTACACGAGTTGCAGCTTGCACTTACTTGCTGTGCCTATGACATTGTTATGTTAGCTGAGACTTGGCTTACGGATAACTTTAATTTATTTATTTATTTGTACTTAACAGATCTAATACAAGAATAAATCCTATTATAAAGTACAAGTAGTAGGTACAGTACATAGTAAAGTCTTTAGAGTATTTCCCTAATCACTGCTTTAAAGTGATTGTATTTCATATAGAATAAATCCACATTATCCTGTGGTATACGATTAAAAATTCTACAAATATTATGCAATGGTGATCCTAGTTGGCGGTTATTGTGGGCTACATCAGGTATGTAAAAAGATACTGGGTTTCTGGTATTGTGGATTGGAGCATTGAAATTTAAATTTTCCAGAAATGCAGTATCGTTTAAATGTCCATTCACTGCTTTGTGCAAATAGAGCATGCATGCTACCTCTCTACGTTTTGTTAGAGATTCGAAACCATATCTATTACAGAGTGTTGATGAGGATATAGAAAAATCATAGATGCCCACCTCTTTGAAATAAAGGTATCGGGCCATTTTATTTTGTACCCTTTCTATAGAGTACTTGTGACATTCATAATATGGGCTCCAAATTATACATGCATACTCTAATATGGTCCTGACAAATGAGAAGTACAACTGCCTGATGCACTGGAGGTTTCTAAAGTCTTTGGTGTTTCTTACTATGAAACCATACATTCTACAAGCCCTAGTTGCCGCATCTGCTACATGAACATTGAAAAATAATTTGGAATCAAAAACAACACCTAAATCTTTTATTTGCGTTACTCGGGAAAGTGTAGAGTTATTGATTGTATACTTAAATTGTATAGGGCTTGGTTTCCTAGTATAGGTAAGACACACACATTTTTTAACATTGAAATGAAGTTTATTTTCCAATGACCACATGGTAACGCCGTCTATATCGGACTGCAAAGTTATGCAATCTTGCAAGGTTTCGATTTCACAATAGATTTTCAAGTCATCCGCGAACAGCAGGCATGAAGCATTCTTTACAACCTCAGTAACACTGTTTATGTACATTAGGAACAACAGTGGACCCAGGTTAGATCCCTGCGGTATGCCTGAGGTTGGATTGAATGGATATGACATATAGCCTTTTATGGATACTATGTGCTGACGATCATAAAGATATGTTTGCAGAAAATTTGTCAAGTTAGGATGAAAACCAAACTCTTTATCTAGTTTGTCGAGTAGTATTACAAAATTTATTTTATCGAAAGCTTTCTCAAAGTCCGCATAGACAACATCCACCTGGCCACGCCTATTCAAAACATCCGATATATACTGAGTTATTGACAATAGATTACTTGTGGTTGATCTTTGCTTCATAAATCCGTGTTGATACATTGATATATTGTGTCGCACGGATGAGTAAGTGTACTTAAAAATAATTGATTCGAAAATCTTAGCGGGAGTTGACAGTACTGCAATTGGACGATAATTGGTAATATCTGTTTTATCACCTTTTTTAAGAATTGGGCATATTTTGGCCTTCTTCCATTGATCAGGAAACATGCCAGTCCTGAGACTTAAATTAAATATGGTTAATAATGGCTGTGCTATAATATCTTGAAAGCCCTTGAATATAAACGATGGAATACCATCTGGTCCAATTGCTTTACCGTTTTCTAGATCATTTAAGGATTCCAAAACATCCTCAATCCCAACGGTATTCAGTATTACCGGCAAAGAGGTAACGTTCTCTGTAATATTCGGATTTAAATTGTTTTGGGGATCTTGTGTGTATACACTATTAAAATACTCTGCAAATGCATTACAGATATCCCTACCTCCTTGATATTCAATATCATTTAAATACATTCTATTAGGAATATGAAGGGAACCCCTTTTATTGTTAATGAAGGACCAAAGCGAGCGCGAATGATTCGGAGGTGTGCCCAAAAGGTCTTGATGTCTTCAGAGTCGACCGCAAATCGACTGGTAGCAACAAGGTGGTGTATTGATTGCCAGTAAGAAAAGGCTGCATGGCCGAAGAATACCAGTTCCTATTAATACTTTAGAACAAGTTTATGTATCTATCAAATGTGATTCTTATATGTTAATTTTAGGTTGTATTTATATGCCTCCCTCCTCATCAGTTGAGATGTTTACCGACTTATGTAGCACTGTTGATTTTTTATATACCGAGTACCCTGAATGTAAGTTAATTTTGGCTGGAGATTTTAATTTGTCTGCAGCTAAGTGGGGAAATGATGAATTTGGCCTGTCAGTTGACTGTCCAGCAGGTTCTCCTGCGCGAGAACTTGGAAATTGTTTCGGCTTCTATAATATGTTCCAGTATAATAATATTTTTAATAGTAGGGGGGTACTTCTCGATTTGGTATTTTCAGATCTGAGCAGTCTCGTTATTAGTGGCGCGATAGATATGATTTTGCCTGATAGCCCTCATCACACAGCAATAACTATTGAATTGTTTCCTGAATTGTGTGTAGAAGCTTCAGATTATGAGGAATATTATTTCGATTATAAGCAAGGGGATTATATCTCATTAAATCAGTATTTGGCCAGTGTTGATTGGGGTATCATGGAATGCATGTGCATTGATGATTCAGTGGCATTTTTCTACAATGTCATTTATGATGCCCTAAATCTCTTTGTTCCAGTCAAAAGGTTCAGAACATCTTCTTTCCCAAGGTGGTTCAACACTGAGCTGCGTCAAACCGTGATTAACAAGAAGTTAGCTCATAAACGCTATAAAGAATCTGGTAGTCAGTCTGACTACTTGTTGTTTTGTCAATTGAGGGACCAGTGCAAACAACTTAGGGATACATGTTATAATAACTATATCAATAGAATTCAAAATGGTATTCATGAAAATCCTAGAACATTTTGGTCTTATATAAACGATCAACGTAAAAACAATGTCTTGCCCTTGAGTGTTACATATCAAGATCACATTAGTCATAATAATGGCGAGCTGGTTGATCTTTTTGCTGAGTTTTTCTCTGGTGTCTACAGGTCGGAATCAGTGAATGATTTGCCTGCATTTGTAGTATTATTTTAGATATCTTATCGCAACACGTAGTAAAATCTTGTCCATAATATTTATCGTTTATTTCAGTTTGAAGGCGGAATTAAATTTTTAAATTAACATGAGTGAAAATAGTGATGGAGTCAGAAGTGAAGATTCAAAAATTAGCAATGTGTTAAATACATTTCCAAGGAAAACAAGAAGTTTTTCAGGGGAATCTACAGGAATATCGAAATCAGAGATTAACAAAATCATTGGAATTTGCGATAACGACCGACAAAAAATAATAAAATCGAAGACCGGAGAATAGTCGAAGGCAAAGTCGAGTTGTGTTGTTGGTGATGATAAATTACCAGGGACATTCGATAAATTGGAATTACAGAAAAATGATAGCGTCGAATGCGATAATGTTTTTAAGCCTAAAAAGAATGTACTACGAACGCCACCTGCGAAAAACAATATTGAAACCAGTAGTAAAACACCGAATATTGGAAAAATGAACCAAAATGACATGGAAACCAATTCAAATAAGAGGCAAAGATCAGAAAGTAGTCCCGAACTAAATATAAACAAAAAACGGCAATGTGACTTGATGAAAAAAAAATCTAAAGAAGATGAGCTCCAAGCTGGAATACCTGAACAAATAATTTTGCAAATTTTTAGTAATTTGGATACAATTAATGCAATCGCAATGAAAATACCAAGTGATGTATGCTGTGGTGATCAAGAAAATCTTAAAGAAGCGCATAAAACTTACACAAGCTCTTAACACTGGTTGTTTTTAACTGTAGCAAATTGGAAAAAGAAAACATCATGATAAAAAATCAGGTTATCATGAAAGATATATTTTTAAACTCAAAGTTAGACGGTGATTTTGATGAAAAGGCTAATGAAAGAGAAACCAAAATGTCATATGCGAACATTGCTAGTACAAATACTAATAGAGAGTTGTCTGATAAAAACAATGTAATACAAACAAAGGAAAATGAAAACTGGAAAACGCCAACAATGAAAAAGTATGAAACATTAATACGCATAGAGAATATCAGTGATCCAAAGGATGCTCTTAAACAATTTAAAAAAGAAATAAATAACAAAGATGTAGGAAGAGGCTTTAAAAACGTAAGACAAACCAAAGGGGGGGCTATTATTGTGGAAAGTTTTGACAAAGATCAACAACAGAAATTAAAAGCCGCAGTTCATGAAAATAACCAAATAAAAATTAAGGAATCACAAGAAAACGATCCTATGTTCATGATAACGGGAATTGAAAAAGGTTTTTCAAATGAAGAATTTGTTAAGGAAATTGAAAGACTAAATAGTGAAATTGTGCAAGAGCTTGGATACACTATATATGATAAAATAAAAGTTATAGGTAAAAAACAGTGTCGAAATCCTACAAAAAGAAAACTGGATACTGCAGGCATCCCCAGCTATATCTAAGTGGTTTCTTAAAAAGGGGAAAATATTTTTTGATTTGGTCATTGTTCATGTACAAGAGCATATAAATCTTGCTCTCTGCTTTAAGTGTTCAGGCTTTGGTCATGTATCAAAGTACTGCTCCGAAAAAGAATGCTGCCATAAATGTGGAGAGGAACATATGGGAAAGGATTGTAGCCAAGAAAATTACAAGTGCCCCAACTGTTCAAAACTAAAACTAGAAGATCTAAATCATACAGCTAGAGACCAAAATTGCCCTGTATACAAAACACGATTAAATGCTTATAGAAACAATATAAATTACCAGGATTTTTTATTGAAAAAGTGACTATAACAAATGAATCTAGAAAAAATCTATTAATAAGTAAAAACAATCAAAACTCGTTTAAAACCTATAGTTTACTACATCAAAATGTACAATCCTTGGGGAATTCTGTTGATGGTGTGAACAATATGCTAAGCAATAATCCGGACTGTGTTATAGTAGGTGTTACGGAGCATTGGAAAAGTTGTGATGAACTTAAATATCTAGCATTAGACAATTTTATATTAGGAAGTTTCTTTTGTCGAGAACGTGGTGAACATGGTGGTAGTGCTGTATATGTGCATAAAACAGTGAAATTTAAACCTAGGAACAAAATAACCCAGGTATCTATCAAAAATGTTTTTGAATGTGCAGCGGTAGAATGTAACCTCAATAGAGAAAAACTATTAGTATTATCTGTGTACAGGCCGCCCCAAGGTAATATAGATATATTTTTAAATTGTTTGGAAAATATACTATCTACGGTCTCCCCTGAAAATAAAAACATTGTTATTATGGGCGATTTTAATATAGAACTATTGAAAGATAATGACAATAAGACAAATTTTCTCTCATTAATGACATCATTTGGTTTGATTTCCACTGTTTTTGAAAATACAAGAATAACACTACAATCAGCTAGCTGTATAGATAATATATTTGTTAATTGTAAATATGTAGAAACATTAGTTTTAGACAGTTTTATATCGGATCATACTGCTCAGAAAATGGTTCTGAATTTAAAAGAGTTTTCAGGTAGCTTTAAAAAACCACAGTACAAAAGAATTTTTTCAGAAGAAAGTAAACAAAATTTTATATTATGTCTAAAAGAACAAGACTGGAATGAGGTATTTGCAAGTGATAGAGATGATGTCAATAAGCAGTGGAGTGTATTTATGAATCTTTTCAGCAGAATTTTTTATCAGTGCTTTCCCTTAAAATTGGTGTATAATAATCAAAATAAAAAACATATATATAATGAAAATGAAAATGTTAGGGAATGTAAGAAAAGGTTAGATGTTTTATTGACATTGTCTAGACATTTTAATGCATTTAAAACAGAATACACAGTTGTAAAGAAGGAATATGACAATTTATTAAGAGCAGCAAGATCCGAACAATATAGTTTTAGAGTAAGAAATTCCGACAATAAAACAAAGTGCATGTGGACAATATGTAACGAAGTACTTGGTAAGAATGATAAAACTAATGACGTTCAAATTATTGGTGATCCTAAGAAAATAGCAAATCAGTGTAATGAGTACATGTTGTCCATAGTATCACAGATGATGACTGAGTTAGACACTAAACCATTTCAATGTAAAATCACTGTAAATAATAAATAATAAATAAATAAATAAATAAATTCTTTATTTCAAATCGTGATACAAAGAGCACAAAAGAAATGACGTCACATAAACTAGTAATTCTATAAATCATGACAAAATTCTTTTAGATTATATGGTTCTAGGTCTATTAACAATTTTCTTAATTCTAATTTAAATTTTTTGGGTGACGTTATACATTTTAGTCTTACTGGAAGAGAATTAAAAAGTTTTATACACATGTAATGGGGAGACTTTTCAGTTAGTGTAAGTCTATGTTTTATGTAATTAATATCCAGAGTTCTAGTTCTGTATTCATGTTTTGGTTTTAGGTCAAATAGGTTTTTATTTCGAAAGAAAAACATTAAACATTCATATATGTAAACCGCAAATATAGTCATTATCCCCAAAGTTTTAAATACAGACCTACAGCTCTGCAAATAATTCATTTTCTTAATAATTCTAATTAATCTCTTTTGAATTATAAAAATACTTTGAGTCATACTTTCCCTTCCCCAGAATATGATGCCGTATTTTAGGACCGATTCAAAATTTGCATAGTACAAGATCTTAAGCGAATTTTCATTCATGTATGAACCAACGACTCTGATACCATAACAAATCGAGTTCAGTTTTTTAATTAAGTTATTTATATGACATGACCAACTAAGATTTTCATTTATATAGATACCTAAAAATTTGGCATTTTCCATAATATTCAACTCTTTGTTATGTAACTCAATGTGTAATGGCTTTATTATATTTGACTGTTTAGTTTTAAATAAGAGTATATTTGTTTTATCTTTATTCAGAACTAATTTATTTGAAGTAAACCATTCTGTTACTAGATTAAAGAATTCTTTGGCTTTGGCAGTTAGTTCTTGCAAATCTTTACTTCCAATAATTAAGTTTGTATCGTCTGCATATTTTACGATGTGTTGGTCAGACGATTTCAATAAAAGGTGTAAGTCATTAATAAATATAATAAAAAGCATCGGTCCTATAATACTTCCCTGTGCAATTCCTACATTATTTGACAGCATTCTTGATTTAGCATTTTTTTCCCTTTTTTGTTACGCTTACTATTTGCTTCCTGCCATTTAAATATGATGTTAGCCAAAGTTTTGCTTTCCCTCGTATGCCATATTTTTCAAATTTCTGTACAAGTAATTCTCTATCCAGACAATCATATGCCTTAGATAGATCAAGGAACATTCCAAGTGCTAATTCGCCATTTTCAAGGTGTTTGAGAATTTGCTGAATGAAATCAAAGATAGCAGTTTGCGTTGACTTTCCTTTTAGAAACCCATGTTGACACTTATTAAATAAATTATATTGATTTAAGAAATTTACTAATCTGGTGCTCATTGCCATCTCAAATATTTTAGAGAAACCTTGTAGTAAACTTATCGGTCTATAGTTGTCAAGCATTTCAGGATCACCCTTTTTGTACACAGGTTTAATTAGCGCGATTTTTAAGTTTTCGGGAAATATTCCAAAATGAAAAGAATTATTTATGATGTAGCATAGTATATTTCTTAATTCACTAGCTGCTATTTTTATTATACTTGTTGGAATTTCATCTATGCCACTACTGTTTTTGTTTTTTAGTTTCCGCGCTATCTCACCAATTTCTTCCGGTGTTACCGGCTTTAGAAATATTGAATGTACATTGTTGGTTATGTTAGTTAAATGGAATATTAATTAATTTACTTAATAGATCAGGAACAACTGAGAGCAAGAAATCATTGTATTTATTTGCAATATGCTCGGGGTCACCATCTACATTAATTTCCGATCTGGCGTTTTTTCCGTTTATTTCTTTGCAAATAGACCACATGCATTTTGACTTATTATCTGAGTTCCTAATTCTATTTTCATATTGCGTTGCGCGAGCATCAATCAGCAAACTATCATATCTCTTTTTTTCATTTTTATATTGTTCCTTATATGTGGGGTTATGTCTTGACATTGTTAATAAAATATCTAGTCTACGCTTACATTCTAGAATATGTACATCTTTATAGAATGAAGTTTTTTGTTTTTTACCGACGAGTTTTTGGGGAAAATTTTGGTTAAATAACATCTTAAAAATATTCATAAATGTATTCCACTGATCATTTACATTGGATTTTTCAATATTATAAACCTCTATCCAGTCTTGTTCATGCAAGCTAGACAGAAAATCGCTTTTATTCTCGTTTGAAAATATACGGGTGTTATGTAAAAAGGTTTCCTTAGTTTGTTCAATTATAAAAGCGATTTTCTGTGCAGTATGATCCGAAATATAGGCATCAAATACAGTTGTCTGTATATACTCGGAGTTTGTAAAAATGTTATCTATGCAACTTGCTGAGTTATTAGTTATTCTAGTATTTTCCGTTATGGTTTGACTCATGTTAAAAGAACTCATAAGAGATAGTAAATGTGCTTTTCTTTCATTATCTATTAACATTTCAATGTTGAAATCCCCTAATATAAATATTGCTTTATTTTCCTTAAATATATACACTAATAACTTTTCAAGTTGCTCCATAAAAACCTTTATGTCTCCCACAGGAGGTCTATATACAGTTACAATGATTATTTCTACTTTACCAAATGTACACTCCACTGCAGCACACTCAAATATTCCACTTTTTGATAGTTTGTTCAATTGTTTTCGTAGTTTATACTTAACATTATTTTTACAGTAGACTGCTGAACCGCCATGCTTTCCTTCTTCTCTGCAAAACATTGAAGTTAGGTTGAAGTTATTTATTGACATGCATTTTAACTGGTCTTCAGATCTCCAGTGTTCAGTGATACATAAGACGTCACAACTTGTATGCGATTCTAACATATAGTTTATCCGATCTACTGCGTTACCCAATGACTGAACATTTTGGTGGATGATGCTTCGGGTGAAGGAGTTATTGTGTTCTTTTGTTTTCATAAAAAAACTGTGGATTGTTCTTGAGAATAGTTTATGTTATTTTGGTATTGTATCAATCTTCTCTGATATATGGGACATTGAGGGTCTCTTGCCGAATGTTGACTTACTTCTGGCTTAAAATTAAACTTGGTGCAGTTTGGGCACTTCAAAAATTCGCTAATACAATCCTTGCCTTGATGTTCCTCAGCACATTTATGACAACTCTGTTTTTCCCGACAATATTTTGCTACATGTTCAAATCCCGAGCACTTAAAACACATTGCCAAGTTAAAATGTTCGTGGACATATACTTTCATTAAGTCTATATTTATTTGCTGTTTCTTAAGAAACCATTTTGTAATATCTGGCGGTGCCTGCAAAATCCAGTTATCTTTATTTGGATTTCGACATGTTTTTTTTGCAACAATTTTTATCTTATCAGCTACCTTATATCCCATATCTGTTTCTATTTGTTCATTTAAACCGACAATGTCCTCTAGAAATTCTTCATTTGTTAATCCCTTTCTTAAACCTGTAACCATAAACATTGGATCAATATCTTGTGTTTCTTTGATTTTAAAATTGTTTTTATCCTTAAGTGTAACCCTTAGCTTTTCTAACTGTTCCTTATTGTGACTTTCCAGTATAACAGATCCATTTTCTAAATATCTTACATTTTTGAATGTACCTCCTATATCTTTTGATGCAATGTTTTGTTTAAGTTTTTGCATTGTTGTGATTGGGTTAGTAATTTTGTCTATTGTTATTAAGGTTTCGAATTTTTTTTATACTTTTGGTGTTATCCATGCTGTTTTCTGATTTTCTGTCGGTTGTGATTGAGTATTCGTTTTTTGGGCGGTTACTTTCGCATAAGTCTTTGATTTTGTTCTTAGTATTTCCTTTTCTTCTGCGTTTGTTGGCCTCGTTTCGATTTGTTTGTCTGTATCAGGTTTGTTGGTTAAATTGTTGCTACTTTGCGCAAGGGTTTTTAAGTATAGGTTTTCTTTTTCTAAAATTCCGATTTTGTGGATTAATACTGTTACAGATTTATGAATTTTGAAACTACAATCATTTAAACCAACCCGATCCTCTTTTGACTTGTAATTTTCAGTACTGTCTTTGTTTGATATATCCCAAATTTTATCCAGAGACAAAAATAAATTATTTATTGCTTTTTCTATATTTAAATGGTATTCTTGGTTCTCAGTAGGTATTTTATCATCTAATCCATATTCAGTATTTTGACGATCTGGACAAGTGTCTGGTGGGCTTCTGTCACATTGCCTTTTGGGGGTTATTTCGGACTCCGGACTAAAAACGGACCTATTTCTTTTTCCGGAACTTTCATTTTCATTACTGTTGTCGAAGTTAAATTTTTGAGAAATTTCACTCGATTTTGCAGGGGGTGTGCGTGCTACCAAAGTTTTCGGTTTAAATACATACTTATGATCCTCAAGCATTTTTATGCTCTTGGTACCATTAGAGGAAATGTCCATTTTATTACTAGTTGTTTTGTTTTCTGTGCTCTTATTGAGAGACCCTGGTATTTGCATATTCTCGTTATCGGCTGGACTTTGGACACCTTTCTTATCAGCATATGTTTTGAATGATTTGTTTACTTTCTGTATACCTATGATTTTGTCGATTTCGCCTTTGCTTAAATGATTCATTGAACCCACTGAAAAACTTCTTGTTTTTGTTAAATTCACACCGATTTTTCGATCTTTTTTTTGTTTATTCTCTGTGTCACCATCACTACTATCGCCCATATCAGTTTACTAATTAAAACTCAAACAATATACTTATGAAATCGTAAAAATTTGCAGAGCGATACGATACACGTGTAGCTCGTTGAAGTGCCATATATAAATCTATGTTCCTAAGACCAGTAACAGCAGCTGAAATCTGTAGTTTGGGTAATAAAATAAAAAACAAACAAAGCAGTGGCATTGATGAAATACCCACTAACATAGTAAAAATAACAATACCACACATCAAAAATGTTCTCTGCTTTTTGGTGAACGGCTCCTTTAAACAGGGTACTTTTCCAAATCAGCTCAAGATAGCATTAATAAAGCCATTATATAAAAAGGGTGATCCAGAAAAAATTGGAAATTATAGACCAATAAGTCTCTTGCCAGGTTTTTCAAAGCTGTTTGAGTTGGCCATGTGTGAAAGATTGGTGGATATCTTTAAAGAGTGTAATTTGTTTAACATACACCAGCACGGTTATACATGTGGTAAATCAACAGAAACTGCAATTTTTCAATTTAATAAAATGATTTTAGAAAACTTAGAAAAAATGGAATGTCCCTTGGTATTTGTTTAGATTTGTCGAAAGCTTATGACTGTGTTGACAAGGAGTTGCTTACCAGGAAGTTAGATTTATATGGTGTACGAGGACATGCACTTGAACTTTTTAAGTCTTATTTGTCGGATAGGAAGCAAAGTGTAAAAATTGTAAGGGATGGCCAAAGCCATTTTTCAGATATTTTAGAGAATAAACTAGGAATTGCTCAAGGCAGCATACTCGGACCCATTTTGTTTGTTATCTTTGTGAATGACCTATATTCCATAGTTACACACAGTGATGAGTCTATAGTGTGTTATGCTGATGATACAAACTTACTGGTTGGAGGCAAGAATGTTGCTGATTTGACATATCAAAGCAGCAACATTTTTAATAAAGCAAATAACTGGTTTACTGAAAATAAACTTTTGCTTAATAAAGAAAAATCTAACATAATAATGTTTAGAACTAAGCTTTGTAGGATTCAGAAACCGACCAGTTTAAAATTGTCTGACAGAAATGTAGATATTATAAAAAGTGCTAAATTCTTGGGTTTGCACATCGATGAATTTCTTGACTGGTCTGATCATATCAATATTTTGTTAAATAGATTAAACTCGATATGCTATGGAATTAGAGTCATCGGCAGGTATATGGATGAAAAAACACAAAAAATAATGTACTTTGCAAACTTTCAATCGGTGCTGAAATATGGAATTATTTTTTGGGGAAAAAATAGTCAAATGCAGAATTTATTTGTAGTTCAAAAACGGCTGATTAGATGTATTAAAAAAATGCAATTTAGGGAAAGCTGTAGGGGAGTTTTTAGGTCCGAGGGTGTATTAACGATATATGCTCTATACATCCACGAATCACTGCTATTCTTTTTTAAAAATCGTAGAAGTTTTGAACTGCAAGTATTTCATACATACAACACAAGGACACTAAATGTTGATTACCCAATTCATCGTTTGACAATGACAGAGAGAAGTCCCCATTATATGTGTCTCAAATTGTTCAACCACCTGCCAAACCAAATTAAATGTATTAGTAATGTTAAATTGTTTAGGTCCGAAGTTAGAAGGTTACTAGTTGAATTAGAGCCGTACTCAATTGATGATTTTTTGTATGGACATTGATAGATACAATTAAACTCAAACTTAGTGTGGTCACTGTCTTTGACACTATTTCCTTTGTGTTTGATATTTATTGCTGATTTTTGTGATTTATATTGTAACACAATTTGAAATAAAGCTTATTATTATTATTTGATCTTTCTGAGGCTCTTAACATCAGTTCATATAGTATATCTAGTAGTGAAATCATAGATGCTGTTACAGTATGTCCATCTAAGCTGTCTTGTGGCCCTGATGGGATCCCTATTTTTTTCCTGAAGAAGTGCATCTTCACTTTAGCACTGCCATTACACAAACTGTTCAATAAGTCGCTTACATCAGGCGTCTATCCTGACTTCTGGAAGTTTAGCTTTTTGAAGCCGGTCTTTAAGTCCGGATCCAGGGAGGAGGTAGTTAACTATCGTGCAGTTTGCTCACAGTCTGAGATCCCAAAACTTCTTGATGCATTGGTTACTTCTAAGCTTAGCTGGGACAGCAGGCATGTCATTAACCCTGAACAACACGGGTTTCTAAGTGGAAGGTCAACTTCCACCAATCTGCTACTTTACCAACATTTTATCTTGGGCTCGATGGAAGGCGGACTGCAGGTTGACTCTGTCTATACAGATTTTTCTAAAGCCTTCGACAGGGTTGACCACGGTCTCCTTATTGCCAAACTGGGAGCTATGGGGATAAGCGGCTCCATTTTGTGCTGGTTCAGGAGCTTTTTGATGGGGAGAACTCAGGCTGTGAAGTACGGAGGGACCATTTCCCGGTTGATTCAGGTGCCGTCAGGGGTTCCGCAGGGCTCCCATTGCGGTCCCATTTTATTTAATCTCTTTGTGAGTGATATTGGCAACTTTATCGTCAATAGCTGCTTCCTTTCCTTTGCTGATGATTTAAAAATTTTCAGGCAGGTGGGATCTCTGAAAGATTCCCTGCTTTTGCAGGATGATCTCCTCCACTTTATGCAATGGTGTGAGATTAATTGTATGGATCTAAATATTGATAAGTGCTATAAGATTACTTTTTCAAGACTTAAGGATACACTTTTATTCCCTTATCTCATAAACAACAACCGAATAAGTGAAGTAGATTCATTGCGTGACTTGGGAGTCCTGATTGATGATAAGGTATCTTTTTCGTGCCATATAGATGGGATCGTCGCGAGAGCATTCAGGATGCTTGGGTTTATTAATAGATCGTCACGAGATTTTTCCGTTGACACCCTTAAGATTCTTTACTGTACGCTGGTAAGAACTATAGTTGAGTATGCGTCACCTGTATGGTCACCTCACTACAGGATATATGTTGACGCCAAAGACATTAGAACTATTAGACCAAATTGTTTACATTTTGATGTGGCAAATCATCATTCCCTCTTTATTATTCATCTCTGTCGCTCAAAATTTGACCTTAGCCGGCTTTATCTGTCTGTTAGAAATATTAGGGAAAAACTGTTTTTAAAAGATTGAGTTAGTAATTGCAGTAACGCCCAGAACCTAACATACAAAAAAGTTAAGGTGTACGTATCAAATTATGCATTTATGCTTGCAATGTTATGCGAATATTTTATCGAAAACTGTTAAAAACCTTAAAAGTATTGAAATTATTATTATATATATCAGGCACTACGGCAACATTGTACTACGATTTTACAACCGGAGAGATTCTTTGAATGACTGTAGCGATTGCGATGTTGCCAGTGAGTCACAGCAGCTAGCTTGTGTTTTTGTCCCTTTATTGCAGTTTATTTTTGATTTCCTTGTGTATTTGCCTAAACATTAGTGTAGAAATAAACAATCATGGTTCGTGCCTCTGTAGTGTGTAAAAAGTGGATCATTTTAATCCAAATTTATCATTTCATCGGTAAGTATGGTTAGGTTATTGTTTTATAGAAAGCATTGGTGTAGCGTATGGGTTTGTTTACTAATGCTGTGGTAGCACCATTGTTGTTAAAACTTTTATGCACAATAAAGAAGTTTTGTTATACTTAGAAACAATTAAGAGTAGATATTGATAAATAACTCATGGTAGCTACTTAATAGTAAACGAGTAAAAATATATAGACTAGTAAAATACTGTAAAATTGAAATCCTATTCCTAAATTTAATTAGGTACCTATTTATTGAGATGTTTTATATATAACATATAAACATTCTGTTTAGGTTTCCTCAAGATGCTGAAAAAAGAAAACTTTGGTTTTCTTTAGTAGGATTCTGGATAACCAACCTTTACGAAACAATCCAGAGTTGTGCTCGGATCACTTTTTTCCTGCAGATATTTTAGTAAGGGTGAATGGTGCTAAATATGTTAGAAAGGGAGTAAACCCTCGTTACTGTGAAGGCTTGTTATTTCTAGACGACCTCTCTAACAGGTAAGATTGGGAGCTGTCAAGTTTTGGTTTGCCTAATAGAATTATTTAAAATATTTTAATATCCTTGTTTGTTTTTTAGTTCTGAGTCAACTGTTATTGGAACACCACCTGCCGCAAGAAACAACATTGGCGTAAGTAATATCTATTAATAATAAAATTAGTAATGTTATATTTTATGACAAATAAAACTTTTGGTGTATAATAAGTGTAATAGGTATACCTATTATTCATTATGAAACCCTTTTAATAGTAATTAGAAGTTCATTTTATTCATTTTCAGGATGTCTAAGCTATGCTTTGATGATATATTGGTTAAATCAGATGATGCTGATCGAGTTGCTGATGAACCTTACAAGATTATTTATAATTCTCCTAATATTCAAAGGTACGTAGGCCCTATGCAAACAAAAGTTGTTCAAAAAATGTTAATCATGAAGAAAAATGCTATTTGGGCTTTTTCTTTTATTTTTCTGTTGATTCTAGAAAAAAGTTCTATGTCCATCTCTTCGTTTTATTTTAGGCCTACAAATATTGTTCCAAATATAATGTCAGTTTCTGGTCCTTCTGGAATTGGGTAAGCATATTTTCTTTTTAGGTAACTTTACACCTTTATCAATTTTAATTAACACAATTTTTATAAGTAGGATAATTTCAACCTATTGAAAATTATGCAGCTATAGAAAATGCTACATCTGGGAAAAGGTATATCAAATTAGTACTCATACAGGAGGGTGTTCATTTACAACACACTGTTAAAATTTTTTTTTCTTTTTGTTTCAGTACGTATAGTCATTCAGGTTAAGTGGGGTCATTAAGGGGCACATTTAAATTTTTTTTTATACAGCAGGTGTTCAATACTGAATATGATTTAAGATATTCAGTTTAGTTGCTTGAAGCACACAGGTCATTTAAATACACCATAAGAGTACCTAATATACAGGATATTTCATTTAGAAATTTGCAACTTTGGTGTACGTATAACTTTTTTTTGAGCCACCCAGTATATTCCAAAATAATTTTGAAATGTGCTCCGAATATAAACCTACATACTAGGTACTAGAACAAAAATAATTTTAAATTTTTTTAACGTTTTCCGTACATGTTTCGTATGTGCGCCACCCTGTATAATATACATTTTTTTAATTGCATAAAGGAGTAAAGCTACTTAAAGTGTATTTTTTACATTTTTTAGAAAAGGGCATTATATTGGAGACATGGCCAATAGCGATTTTTCCACCCCAGGGAAATGGAGGGAAAACGTTACAATTATAAAAAACACAATTACTGAACAGAGAAAACAAATTTATAATTTAAAAAAACAAGTCCGACACCTTAAAGATGGGGTAAGGACATTAACAGGACTATTAAAAGTGTTGAAGGATAAATTTTCTATAACAGAAGCAGCACAATCATGTATTAGGGTATGTTTTATTTATGATGTATGATTAAGTAGTTATTTTTTTGGAATACATTATTCTGTTTGTGAAGCCATCTTCTTTTGTTGTTTTTAAACATTATTGCAAATAAAGATTATTATTAATATTATACATACACCTTAGTTTTTCATTGTTTATCTAAGAATATCTTCTATCATAACTTCCAGCTTTTAACAGGAAGTAACAAAATATGACATCTGTTTAAACCCGAGGTTGATATTTGTTGACTTCAAGAACTGTAATTTTTCAATTAACAATATCTCAACAACCATTCAGTTTAGACATACCTACATAGAATGGTGTTAAGTCGATGAGTACATATTACAAAGTTTAGGACAAACTGTATATTTAAGTATATGCTTGTTGAAGGCAGTTTTTGAAATAAGAAATGTTTGTATTCATTGTTTTTTTTTTTATATACAGCAGCTAAGTCCAAATAGAATTGGGACACTCGTATAATGTCGTATAGATTTTAATAAGAATAAATGTAGTCTACCTCGTAATTACAATTTTTACAAAGGTTTTTATAATGTTTTCAATTCTAATAATGAAATAAAGTTTAGCAACTTTTTTGCAATAGTAGCAGTGTTTTATTTTGCATTTACGTACCTACCCATATTTTGTGATAAATTTCCAACTGAAACTAATTCAAAATAGGAATTTTCCAAATAACCTCTTTCTTTCATACTGAGATTCAGAAATTTCGGAATCTTATAAGTATTAAAGGTAAATTGAAGATTCGGAATTAATCCAATACGTTAAAAGGATTTCAGACGAAAAACAATTAAATCAAACAAGCAATGTGATTAATTTTTTTTTATTGTAGTATATTTCTTGTGACCTATTATTTCCATTCTTAGGAAAAAATTCTGATACAAAAAAATTTATTGTATTATTTTCATACATTGTTGTTAGGTTTTAACCTCTACACCACTGGCGATCAAAACCAAGGGACGGTTTACAATGTTGCCGATCGGGTCAAGGAGATCTGCCTTTCTCTCTCGCACTCGCCAATATTTTAAAACAATAATAGTCGATACTTTTATGGGAATTATGAATGAATCGTTTCGTCTAATAGTTCTAATGTCTTTGGTTGACGCTCTTGAAAGAGTACAAAAGAAGTTTCTTAGAATGGTGGGTTCCCGTCTGGGATTATTGCGGGAGGAATATTCTTATGAGGAGCTTTCAGCTCGTTTGAACTTGGATTCTTTGGAAAGTAGAAGATTAAGAGCTGACTTGTGCTTGCTCTTTAAATTGTTGAGAGGTGGTATTAACTGTCCTGCTCTGCTGAACTTGATTAACCTCAGAACTGGGGAAAGACGTGGTCGTCATACGGAGCCGTTTGCCATTCCCTTTCATTCTACCAATTACGGCATGAACGAATCGATAACGAGAATGCTCAGATCTGCAAATAACAGTTCAGATCGGGTGGATATTTTTAAATTTTCCTCCATCCAAAGTTTCAAGGGTGCGTTGGGTAGGTTGTGATATTTTAGCTGAGTTGTGATATTTTTAATTGATACTTACATAGTTTATTTGTTAGGAGCATGGTACTTCGAGTATTTATATAGATAAATTTATTGTGGAGAGCATAGTACACTATGTTACCTTTGGGATATATGTATATATATTTTTTATAAAATGTTGGATACGTTGAATGAATAAATAAAAAAATAAATAAAAATAAAAATGGTCGCGCGTTTTGCTATTATTATTGTTATTATCTAATACTATAGACAAGGCAGGATGATGGTCATCTTCCGGCAAAAGAGGCACCAAATCTCTACATACTCTTATCTTTGCAAAATTACTCATTACTAAATCTAAGATGTTATCATTTTTATTTATCTCATTATTAAATTGGGAATATCCGTTAAAGACTAAAAAGTTTTTGAAATCTTCCAAACGATTACTATTTTTATCTTTTGCATACTCGCCTATATTAAAATCGCCTACGATAATAACTTTTTCATTCAACAAATTTTGTTCAAAACAGTCATAGAAACCACTTAAATGATCACGGTTATTCCCTGGAGATATATATACTACAACAATGTAAAATTTTCCACTTGTCCTACTCACTTGAATGCAAACACCTTCGAATCCAGGAACATTATGAAATAATGCGATTTCTCTTGCCTGTAAATGTTTACCAACTGCCAGAAAAAGATGTTGTACAATATTATTAACGGGTACTATATTTGCCCTACTCTCTTGGGTCGTGTAGGACTACATGTTCCTTCCAGAAACACACGCTCTACTAATAATGTGTTCCATCAGCCATTTAGTAGAACTAATTATTGTTACAATAATTTTATTGGTCGGTCTTCAAGCCATGGTACGCTTGATTTCTTTGTTAATAAAAATGAGTTTTTAAGAGATCTAAGGCAATGACAATTATTTACCTGTGTTTAGTCTCATCCATCCCTTTTATTTTATTGTGTTTTATTGTGTTTCCTTATTTGTAATTAATTATACCGATACATATATATTATTTGCAATTGATTATACCAATATGTTTAATATCGTAAATAATTCATCTATTATTGTTAGTTATAATATTTTGTAAAATGGACCATGTCCGTAAATTGATAATAAATAAATAAATTTGCAAATCTTTACTTGAATATTTATTAAAAGTTAGTTTAAGGTTCTCAAATTCTTTTTGCAAATGATTAATCTTATCATCCAGATCCGTAATTTTTTTGTTAAAATCTTTGGAATAAACACAGACATCGACTTTGCCATGTTCCAACCTTGTGTTCGTATTCAGTTTATTCCCTTTTTTGTGGTCAATATGATCTTGTATCTTGAGATTATAATCTTGCATGTTACTCAAAATTTTTTCCATATTCCTACCACTATCAATAAAACCTTTACCAATCAATTCACCATGAATGTCTCCCTGGGATTTGATGTTATTTTCCAACGCATCAATCTTATTATTTATCTTATCATAAGTATCCTTTAGTGGATTAATAGCTGCCTTAAAATTAGCAATGGTTTGACAATTGCTCTCCACCATTTTCAGTGTCTTCCCAATCTTGTCTCCATTTTTAACACATAGAGATTTTAATTCCGCAATAGCGACAGCAATGCTTGCAGATACATTTTTCAAGTCTTCATTAGATCCTCCTTTTTTAAGTTTGGTACAATCCTTACAAGTGTATTTGACACAAGGAGATCTCTTTTTTACTGTAACACCCTTATGTTCTGACGCAGACAGAGAAGAGCAGTTTACACATAAACCAAAACAACAAATAACCCACTCAGCTTATCAACAAACACCAAAAAAACAAACAATGAAGGTCAAGAAATCCAATCCTTATCGAGAAATAAAGTTTCAACAAAAAACCTTTCAGCTAGCATAAAGGGATTAGTAAACAAAACCTACAAACATTTATTTTACTTTAATAGTACCAACCAAGATTTACAACGATGCCAAATGTCTGAAATTTGGGAAACTGAATGTCCCAACCAAAAAGATGTCATACTAAAAACAAAAAAGGGATTTTTACTAAAATCAGACACAGAGAAAGTACTGCTATTAAACGCTCTAAAATCGTTAAAAGACAAAAATATAATTGAAATTTACACTGAAACTACAACAAATGCCAACACAAAATCAAGCAAACCAACAATTTCGGAAGTATCATTTTCAGTGGTAATTTCATCTCTTGAAATTGATATAAGTGATCAAGAAATTAGTGAACATCTTCAAAACCAAAACATAGTCCATCGTTTTTGCAAAAGAATTGTTTCCAAGGCCAGGAATGAACCTACTCGGCTTATGCGAATTATAACCAATGACAGCACCTCCTCCAAAAAACTCTTACAAGAGGGTCTCTTCTATAAACATAGACATTATCCAGTTTATCCCAGCAATCCACCACCTCCGACACCACAGCCCTGTACACGGTGTGGACAATATACTCATGTTACAGTAGACTGCACAGAACCTCTGAAATGTAACAAATGTGAAGGGAAACACCACACCAACAAAACCTTTAAAAGGAATTCCAAATATCCAAGTGAAACCACTTAATAAAAAATCAAGAGAAATTGACCCAAAAAAAAACAAAAAAAGTCGCATCCACTCAACAATCACCATCCATGACACAATTATAAATACGTACATTCGCAAACTAAACAATGATAAACTAGTAAGCAGGGAAGCAATTATCAGTAAACTAAGAACAAGATTTATAACCGAATACCAAGTAGATACTACAGCAGTATGGTCAGGTAATAGAATCTATATCCTCATGTTTGATCTTGAAGACCCATTAATAGAATCACCAACTGATCCCATTGAAGGAATAACTAATACCCAATATAATGGCTAAAAACATTAAAATTCTGTATACAAACATAAATAGCTACATTGAGAAAAACAACATTAAATGTGCCCTGTTTGTAGAACAAAAACTACCGATACGACAGATACAGATCATAGAAACTGGAATGTCATTCAACATAATTTATTTATTTATTCATTTATTTCCATGTACTTTACAGAATCATTACAAGAATGAAGTCCTATTACAAAGCACACACATTTATGACTAAACTATAGTATATCATTTAAGGTTCTTTTAAAGGCACTATAACTGTCACTAAATAATTCTACATTACCTTGAATTGTATTATAAAGATTACACAAATTATATAAAGGAGATCCCAGTTGATGATTGTTGTGGGCTACAGTTGGTATATAAAATGTATTAAAATTACGAGTGCTATAAGCAGGAATATTAAATCACAAACGCTGTAAAAATGCAGGGTCATTACATTGACCACGTACTACTTTATGCAAGTAGAGCATACCGAGTTTTTGTCTGCGTTTATTTAGGGATGCAAGCTCATATCTTTCACATATAGAAAACGAAGGTGAAGTAAAATCGTAATATCCTGTTTCCTTATAGATAATGGTAACATCGTAAACACCAACGTACGGGGAACAAGCCTTGTTCAAGCAGACCCTACTCTGAAAATAGGTAAAGCCAATCGACCAACAATCAACAATCCTTTAAATGAAACTATACATTTTACCATACCATTCAATAACGATAAACTTCATATATTTTTAGTCTACATCCATCCTCTGATGCCCATCGAAGAGACCATTTTCACAATGGCCGCCCGCTACAAATATGCAATTATTATAGGTGATTTTAATTTCAATAGAACAAAAACAAGACAACTTAATAATTTACTAAACAACAGCAATTTAGCCCAGGCAATAACACCTCCCACTTTTCTTATGGCTAATAATCCAGACTCAACTCTTGTGGAATTATTTACACAAAAAATCTAAAAAACAACTTTTTGTCAATCGATGTACACCCAGATCTTGGATCAGACCATTTATCCATTGAAATATTATTTAACCTTAATGAAAAACCGATACAGATTGAAGACACAAGAATAAATCTCAACAAATGTAATGTGGAAATTGTCAACCAAACTATGAAATCCTATATCACAAAACAAGAAAACCAAGAACTCAACCCCCAACAGATTGAGAACTTTAATAAAACTTTATCGCAAACCATTTTAAAACTCTCAATCTCCCAAGGAAAAAATAAAATTTTTCTCACATAGCTTACCTCCCTATATATTAACACTAATCAAAACAAAACGAAGAATGTATAGAGAATATCGGACCAATCTAAATCCAGAATCCAAAAGACAAATTAATGAATATAACAAAAATATACAAAAATTAATACAACAATTTAGAACAAATAGAGGGTCAGAAGCATGCAAAGAAATTATGAATCCAGGAAAGAACTCATTACGTTTCTTATAAATAACTATTTGTCAGTATCTCCAAAAAATTTTTTATTCCATCGTCAAAAGAAAACCTATTTTTAAGTCATGAAGAATCCAAAATATCAGCTTACTACCAGAATGCGGGAGGCCTTAGGACTAAGATTAGAGACATATCAAACTCTTCTACCTTCCAGCTACTCCATCTCAATGTCCAAAGCCTGCAAAATAAACTAAACCAACTAGAAATTCTTTTAACCCAGTACAACCCTAACATTTTATGTGTTAGTGAACATTGGATGGATAAGGATCAAATAAATGTTACCCAGCTTACCAACTACGAGCTATTAACATCATTTTGCAGAAAACAGCACATCCATGGGGGAGTAGCCATATTTGTGAAGCAAAACGAGCCAGAGACTGTTAACCCTATTTCTACTACAGGATTTACCAAAGAACTGTATTTTGAATGCGCTGCCGTCCATTTCAATATAAATAACAAAGGGATAGCACTGGTGGTTGTTTATAGATCGTGTTCTCTTAACTCAGTTTCGGATTTTAGCTGCTTTATTAAGTGCCTTAATGAATTTCTTTGTTTTTTGAGTAGAAAGTATGAATTTCTTATTATTTGTGGAGACTTAAATGTGGACTATGGTAAGGTTTCAATTTTTAAATCTCAATTGCAAGACCTATTTGACAGCTTTGCTCTTAAATCAATTCTTCCTCAAGAGCCTACTAGAATCGTCTCAGGTAGCTTGCCTTCAGCTTTGGACTATGTGGTAACAAATTATGCAGATTTCTCCTATGCCATAAATTTTCAAGCAAATGTAGCCGACCATTTAGGTCAGCTAATCACTCTAAAAAAACAGATGACTATTCCTATACCGGAACGTCCATTAACGTTTTATTACAAACGCTTTTTCCATCAGGATAACCTATATAACTTAAAACACTTCCTCTCCACAAACGATCTTTCATGCTTATATACAGATAGAGATGTAAATGGGGCCTGGAACTATTTCCATGAAACTATGTTGTACTTTTTGGAGCTTACTTGTCCGGTCTCAAAGGTTAAAACATACCAGTCACAATCAAAAAGCATGTGGATAAATCCAGATATCAAAAGAGATAGTGAAGAACTTAAAAATTTATTTTGGTTAAGTAAGAATACCGATTCCTTAACTTTAGCGGAACGATATCGCGAGGCGAAACAATCTTTTAAAACTAAGATACAAATTGCAAAAAAAAATTTTTTCCAGCAAAAAATAATAAATTCTGCCAATACCACAAAAGCTATCTGGCAAATAGTTAATTCAAATTTGGGTCGAGTTAAGTCAAGGATTGCACCCTCAGCCATAAATTTTAGTAATTCAATTTTAACGAACCCTCTTGATATAGGAAATTTGTTCTGTGATTTCTTTGCTAATGATATAGAAACTAAGCTTACAAATATTAGAAATGTTCATGTAGAAATCCCAAATGTACCTGATACAAATTTATCCTCTATATATATGCCACAGATTGAGTTGAATGAAATTTACGAGGCAATGAAGTCTTTAAAAAATAAAAAAGCATGCTGCAGTAATGAGGATGTACCGATTTTTGCCCTAGAATACATATGGGACTATATAAAATACCCCCTTCACTACTTATATAATCTTTTCCTTAAATCGGGCATCTTTCCAGAGAGGTTAAAGCTGGGTGAAGTAATACCTTTCTATAAAAAAGGAGACATGGAGTCAATTGAAAATTATAGACCTGTTACAGGTTTGCTATCATTCTCGAAAATTTTTGAAAAAATCTTAACTAGTAGATTCGAAAGTTTTCTAAATCAACAAAAACTATTAACATGTGCTCAACATGGTTTTCGGCGTAATCACTCGACCAACACAGCTGCCTTTAGCTTTATACAGTTTATATATTCAGCACTAGACAAAAACCACTACACTTTGGCTTTGCTGTTTGATCTGACACGGGCCTTTGATTGCATTGATAAAAAAATACTACTAGAAAAGATGCATGCCATGGGATTCAGGGGCTCTGTCAATGAACTTTTGAACTCTTTTCTGAGCAGTCGAAGGATTAGAGTTAGGGTCGGATTAGTCATGTCAGAGACAAAGTATCAAAACCATGGGGTACCTCAGGGTAGTGTTCTGTCTCCCCTACTGTTTCTAACGAACTCATTTGTTAATTTATTTGCGGATGACACCCTAATTTCTGTCTCTGGTAAAGATTTTAATCAGGTAGCTACAATAATAAATAATGAATTAGGAATATTATACGAATGGTTGTGTCAAAATAAGTTAAAATTAAATAATTTAAAAACAAAATGCATGGTTGTTGGATCTAGGGTAGACTGTCAAAGATTTAAAAATTTAGGCCTTTTTTTAAACATAAATGGTGTTGTAATTGATTTTGTTTCTGAAATTAAGTATTTGGGGGTTATATTGGATCCACAATTGTGCTTCACTAATCATGTGGACTATATGTGTCGGAAAATTGGTAAAAAAATAGGGTTTTTTAATCGAGTATCGACCTGTTTGTCTCAGTGGACTAGGAAGTTGGTGTATAATACCATTATATTGCCACACTTTTCATATGCATGTTCTTTATTAATTTCTTGCACTAAGGAGGAAATTCAAAGACTTCAGGTACTACAAAATAAGGCAATGCGCATCCTACTAAAATGTGATAAATATACCCCAATTAATGATATGTTGCGGTCACTGAGATGGTTGAACATTGAGCAGTGCGTGAAAAGAGCGAATCTGATATTAATTTATAAGATTGAACATAAATTACAGCCCGATTATTTGCAATCGTACCTGGAAAAAAGATCAAATCATTATGAATACAACATTAGGTCAAATGAACAATATACTATATCCAGGGTAAAGACAACCTCTTTGCAAAAAACTCTTTTTTACGATGGGATTCGCTATTTTAACGATCTGCCCGATAATATTAAGAGAGCACCAAGCCTAAGAATCTTTAACAGAAACCTTTTGTTATACTTAAGGAACTGAGGTGTGTACTATTAAGAATGTTATTTTTGTTATCTGGTTTAAGTAGCCAAGTGCTAAATAAAGGATATATTTATTTATTTTATTTATTTTATCTTTTATTTATCAACGATTTGGAGAATTTTTTGGATCTGGGAGAAAATTCGACTTTGGTTCTATACGCAGATGACACCTCAATCGTGATCGCGGATCTTCAACTCGACTCTCTTATTCGACGAGCTAATCAAATTTTAAATCGTTTTAGCGCTTGGTGTGAAAGTAATGGGCTTATTGTTAATGAGTCCAAAACTCAATATTTGGTCTTTCACAAGAGACGAAATGTTCCTGATTTTAATCTTGAAATGAACAGTATTAAGATCAACAGAGTTGAGCAGTGCAAATTTTTGGGACTGTGTGTTGACGAAAAGCTTTCGTGGACTCAGCACATTGACTATGTGGCAGGAAAGCTTAACTCTGCCTATTTTGCTATAATTAATTTAACAAATGTTTTGTCAGAGAAACAATTAGTTAATGTGTATTACGCTCTGGTATACAGTCATCTTAAGTATATGATCCTCTACTGGGGCCAGGCTACAGAGATTACACGCATCTTTATTCTTCAGAAGAGAATAATCCGGAAAATTTTCTCAATGGGTCCTTTGGACTCATGTAGGCCAGTCTTCTAAAATAAAAAAATTTTAACCTTGCCAAGTATATTAATTTTGGAGGCAGCTCTGTATGCAAGAAGATACAGCAGCATTTTCCCTGCAGTGTCTGCTATTCATAATTATCCAACACGGACTAATGATAATCTTTTAATCCCTAACTTTCGTCTCTCAGCATACAAAAAAAGCCCCCATTGCTTTTGTAGTTATATTGCTAACAAGCTCCCAGATAATATTAAGGCTATAGATTCCATTAGAAAGTTTAAAAAGTCTCTACTGTGCTATCTCTTTGAAACCCGCTTTTACTCTATAGACGAATATTTGAGCTAGTTTTGTCTTTTCCCGTTAGTTGTACTTAATTTTTATGCATGTACCTAATTTGTACTTTGTAAGTTTTACATAATATGTAGATATATTTTTTTTTTATTCTTGTTTTAAACTATTGCTATTGCATGACGATATTAATACTTTGTAGTCTATTTAATGGAAGGAAATAAATAAAAATAAATAAATAAATAAATTATAGGTGATTTTAATTTCAATAGAACAAAAACAAGACAACTTAATAATTTACTAAACAACAGCAATTTAGCCCAGGCAATAACACCTCCCACTTTTCTTATGGCTAATAATCCAGACTCAACTCCTGTGGAATTATTTACACAAAAAATCTAAAAAACAACTTTTTGTCAATCGATGTACACCCAGATCTTGGATCAGACCATTTATCCATTGAAATATTATTTAACCTTAATGAAAAACCGATACAGATTGAAGACACAAGAATAAATCTCAACAAATGTAATGTGGAAATTGTCAACCAAACTATGAAATCCTATATCACAAAACAAGAAAACCAAGAACTCAACCCCCAACAGATTGAGAACTTTAATTAGTTAGAAAAGTTAGTAGAGGTACGGCGTAAAGTAAACATCGGTTTATCGTCTTCCGTCTATATTTAAAGAAATCGTTAGTTTAAGTGATTAAAAAGGTCTGAATTTCGGGTAACTATAGTTATCGGACTTTACGAAAACTTTGTTAATGATTTTACGTACCTAATTATTCAGGTTTTATAGTAAATCGGCAAAGTATGCCTTAGTGGGCACTGGTATCGCCACATAAAAACCTGCGTTTAATCTGTGTTTCAATTAAATAAAAATAACTGAATTGATAAAAAACAAAAAAAAAAAAATTTCGTGTGAAGCAGGCTGGAATTTTCTCCGATTTTGTGTGATGCGCTGTAAATATTATCAAACCAGGCCGGAAATGTTATTTTTTGTGTGTGCAAGTTTCATTTTTAAGCACCTTACTGTTGGTTTGGTATCAATGCAGACTACTAGATAGGGCTTTTCTGTTGAGTGCTGCGGACTTTTTCTTTAACTGCTAAAAATAATAAACCTAAAATAAAAAACTGTGAAGTGATTTCTTTGTAATCTTTCTGCGAATGGTGTTATCTGACTTACCACTGAAATTAATTTAGTGGGTGTAGAAATATCGAACATTGGCGCGCGATAAATCATGGAAGGTAAATTTAAGTGTTGCAAAACTTCAGAGTTTAAAAATTATTGTTGTATAATATGCTCAGATATTTATCACCCTAGCTGTCTTGAACGAAGAACAACTTTTGTCAAGATAAATGGACACAAAATATACTGTTCCTATGAATGTCAAATCAAAGACAAAGAAAGGCAAGAAATCCTTGAAAAATTCAATGATGAACTAAAATCATTAAAAAAGGAAGTCAAAGACAAGGACAACTATATCAAGCGTCTAAAGCGAGGAACGCGCGATTTTGAAGAGTCAGTGTCAGAAGCCGAACAACAGTACGAAGAAAAACTGAAAAAACAAGAAGAAGAAATCTGCCGTCTTAACGGGAAATTGATCAGCATAAATATTGAAAGTAAAAAGCTTCAGGGGGAACTACAGAGTAAGAACGAAGTCATAGGCAAATTGAGTAAGGAGTTGAGTGATCTTAATGGGATTAGTAGACAAATGGTTGGAACCATCAAAACTTTAGAGAAAGACAATGAGATATGCATGGCTGAGAGTAGAAAATTAAGAGATAGGCCTCCACTAGAACACAAAGAGGTCCAATGCACACTACAACAAACAGGTGATAATACTCCAACCATGTTGACAAATTCTACAGATAAGCTGGTTACCAACGGGGTAGGTGAAAACAAAGACACTATAGAAGGTAGGATGCTAATTTTAGGGGACGAGAATATATATGGGTTGAGGGATATTTTGTGTAAGCGTCAAAAATACTTTAAAATTCAGTCAATTATTAAACCAAATGCCTTGTTTGAACAGGTTGTTGATAATATTGTAAAAGCAACACAATCCTTTACATTACAAGATTATGTACTTGTGTTGGCGGGAACTAATAATTTTACTTCTAAAAAATTTCCTTCTTTAAAAAATCTGCACTCGAAACTTAGATATTGTACGCATACCAATTTCATTTTCATGTCGGTTCCCTATTCAATTGTAAATCACAGCATAAATAGTAAGATATACAGGTTTAATGTTGGTTTAGGAAAATATTTGGCTAGGTTGAATAGATATTCAGAGGGTCACATTAGTTTTGTGGACATTAATAAAAATGGTGTTCAAGTTGCAAAATCTAATATAGTTGATTTGATTCTGCAAAAGGTTCAAAATGACAGGAGTTTTAATCTCAAGAAAAATATTAAATTCATCAAGATCAGTGAGGCTTATCACCGGGTAACTGAAACTGATGGTATAAATGTCGTCGATTTTGTGACTCAGGTCTCACCGAATAGTATGTTGGATTCTGCAACTCTCGCTGCACTTGATGACAAATTGGAGTGTGAAACTCAGGCTTCATCTGAGAATGTAATGGTATCAAGTCAGGATTCACCTAATAGTTTGGTCAAATGTATGGTAGAGGCTTCACCTAGCAATGTGTTTGATTCTGTTGACGATTCTATTGTTGATGAAAGTATAAAGGACAACACAAGTAATAAAAGTAAGGACATTTTTTTATACCCGACTACGCCTTCTATAACAACAACCTAAATACAAAAAACGGTAAAAATGATAGTATCCTTTATCTGAATGTTCAATCAATAAAAAATAAAAAACACGAGTTGGATGTATTTTTGAGTGATTTTAACTTTGAGGTGTTGTGTTTCGCGGAGACTTGGCTGAGGGATGGGGAAAGAATGGCTCTAAACAATTATACTTTATCATCCTATTTCTGTAGAAAGGAAAGCCGTCATGGCGGTGTGGCTGTTTTTGTTCAGAATGATGTAATGTTTAAGCCAATAGACTTAGAAGGTTATTGTGTTGAAAAAATAATGGAATGTTGTGGTGGGGAGTGTAAACTTGCCGGCATAGGTGTTTGTATGATTGTTTGTGTTTATAGAAGCCCTTGTATTGCAGTGAACCTATTCTTGGATCAGCTGGAGTTATTGTTGCATTATCTATACTCTTTAAAAAAAACATATAATTCTTTGCGGAGATTTTAACATCAATATTGCTGAAAAATCACATAGTTATTATGATTTTGTATCGTTACTAAATAGTTACCACTTGCAACTTACCATTTTTGAACCCACCAGGGAGACGTTTGTGTCCGCGACTGTAATAGATAACCTAATAACGAACATTGAACCCGAACTCTTTCATTCCCGAGTGTATGACGTGGGACTTTCCGATCATAAAGCGGTCATATTTTCTAACGAATGTGTCAGAGTCACTAAACTTACTTCTAAAAGGGTTTTTTCAAAGAAAAATCTAAACAATAGTATCCAGTATATAAATGGTGTGGACTGGTCTATGCCGAACGTATCTGTGCAGGAAAAGTTTGATATTTTTTATAGCATAATAAGCCCCATAATTAATAAATGTTTCCCAGTGACACGAACTTCCAAGAAAAAATTCAAGCCCTGGATGACAGCAGGTATAAAATGTTCTTGTAAACATAAAAGACAACTTTTTAAGTTTTTGAAAAATAACCCCAACTCAGTATTGATGGGCTTTTATAAAACTTATTGCAAAATTTTAAAAGAATTAATAGCTGAGGCTAAACGAATGAGCATCGAGAGTGAAATTGGAATGTCTGCAAACTTATCAAAAACCGTTTGGAGTATTGTAAAAAGGGAAACTGGTAGGGGGCAACAGGGCGGAAAATGCAAAGAGTGGGTTATAAACATAAATGGTGGGGAATGCACTGATAAGTTGGAGATTGCAAATGCATTTAACACTTATTTTACAAATTTAACAAATTCTTTTAGCTTTCCTGACTTACCACTTCCACATAATAAGTCAATTAATAACAGCTTCTTCATGATTCCAGTAACAATCCTTGAAATAAAGGACATAGTAAATTCATTAAGGAATACTGGTGCTACTGGTAATGATGAGATTCCATTATGCTTTCTTAGGGCACACATAGGTAGTTTGGCCCCTGTAATAACGGATTTAATAAACTCTTCCTTTGCTGAATGTCATTTACCAGATCAGTTAAAAGTATCTAAAGTACTGCCGATTTTTAAAAAAGGGTCGCATAATGACATGACGCACTATCGCCCAATTTCACTAGTTAACGTTATTACCAAAATCATTGAAAAGGCGTTGCATGCTCGCTTGGTCGGGTTTTTAGAAAAAAATAATTTAATATCCTCGTGTCAACATGGCTTTAGATCACAAAGGTCCACTGAGAGTGCTCTGTATGACATTTTAAATTACATTTATGACAGGCGTAATGAGGGAAAATATTGTATAGCAATAGTGTGTGATCTATCAAAAGCGTTCGATACTGTTAGGCATGACTTGTTATTAAAAAAGTTAGAAATACTTGGTGTGAGAGGTGGAGTGTTGGATTGGTTTCGTTCCTACCTTTTAAACCGAAGTCAGTATGTGTGTGTTCAGGATGGTAATGGTGCGTGTGAATCTGAGATACAGCCCGTTACGTCGGGGGTCCCCCAGGGATCGGTTTTGGGACCACTGCTTTTTAGCATATTTATTAATGACCTTCCAGATCATGTCAAGGCAAAAGTGGTTATGTATGCAGATGATACAACTTGTATAGTCAGTAATAACGATCTAGCCATTCTGGAATCAGAGACTAAGATATGTGTTAACGAGCTGATTCAGTGGTTTACTGCTAATAAACTAAAAATAAATTTGGATAAAACAAATTTCTTGGTTTTCAAAAACAGAAGTTTGGGACGTGTCTGTGAAAATATATTGATTTGCGATAAAAAAATTGAAGCAGTCCCTGAAACTAGGATCCTTGGGCTGACTGTCGATATAGCACTTAAATATGAGACTCATTTAAAGGAACTAAAGCTTAAATTAAATTCAATATGTTACTCTATACGTGTTTTGAAAGAGATAGTCTCCTCAGGAGTGCTTAAGAGTGTATACTATGGGTACTTTCACTCAAGAATGGTGTATGCGGTGGAGTTTTGGGGATGTGAACCCTTAAGTTTGAGCATTTTTCGAGTTCAGAAGAGATGTGTTAGAGCCATTAATAACTTAAATCCCAGAGTCTCATGCAGGGCGTTCTTCAAAGAGGGTAGACTGATGACTTTGCCATCCTGCTTTATATTTAAATGCCTTGTCACTGTTCATAAACAAAAAAGAAAATATCCTTCCACATCTACAAGTACCGCCTACCCCCTTCGCAATGACCTCATCCGTCCGGTTCTTCCAAACACTGCAAAATATTTTAATAGTTCTTTCTATCAAAGTATAAAGTTGTATAATCTGCTACCTGTATCTATGAAGACCCTAAGCATTAATTTGTTTAAAAAAAGAATCAAAAGGATATTGTTGGGTGAAGCCTTTTATGATGTGCAGGAGTTTATAAATTATCTGGGCCATCTCTGATGTTTATATTATACTGACTAGTGTTTTTATTGTTTTATGCTTTATGCTTGAATACTGTACTATTTTTTCGTATGTAAATTTTATGCTGCGCCCCCATAATGTGCGAGATTGGCGTTTCAATGTAAAACATTTTTTGTTGTACTTATTATATGTCTCATTTATTTATTTATTTATTTATTTTTTTTTTTTTTCTTTTTATATATTTATATACAATATTCATATCGCGACGGGTTTTAATTGTTTCCTTAGTTTTTGCTAGACTATCTAAAGCAATGTTAACCAAACACAAAAATTCCTGTTTTATTGGTTTATTAGATATTAATAATTGACATACTATGTATACGGTTTTATATTTTTTATATTTTTATATTTTAAATTATTTGTAAGATTTTGTGTCTAATGCAATTGCAAAAGTGACAATAAATGATTTTGATTTGATTTGATTTGAATAAAACTTTATCGCAAACCATTTTAAAACTCTCAATCTCCCAAGGAAAAAATAAAATTTTTCTCACATAGCTTACCTCCCTATATATTAACACTAATCAAAACAAAACGAAGAATGTATAGAGAACATCGGACCAATCTAAATCCAGAATCCAAAAGACAAATTAATGAATATAACAAAAATATACAAAAATTAATACAACAATTTAGAACAAATAGATGGTCAGAAGCATGCAAAGAAATCGAACCACAACAAGGCCGCAATTACTGGCAACAAATTCGAAGACTCACTAAATACAAAACAAAAACAGTAATACCAACGATCACTGTCAATGGAAGGGAGTACAAAGAAGACGAGGAAAAAGCTGAAGTATTTGCACTACATTTTGAAGATGCTTTTCAAGAAAAAGTAGTACAGGAATATGACGAGCACAATCTCATGCAAATAAATAACTGGTATACGCTTTTCTTTTCACAAAACAACAATACATCGAATCTCAAAATAGAAGAATCAGACTACTACAAAGTCATATACCATGGAAAGAATACGTCACCAGATCACAAAAAAGATAATACGCCGTCTTAGCCCAGAAATCCACAATTACATCATAAAGATCTACGAATACTGCCTGAACAAGCAATACTTCCCAACAGAGTGGAAACAAGGTACTACAATCACCATTCCAAAACCTAATACAGACCATGCCAAACCCATAAATTACAGACCCATAACGCTACTGCCAGTGCTTGGAAAGTTCCTTGAAACATTAATTAAAAAATACGTAGAAGAACATGTACAGCAAAAAATACCAATACACCAATTTGGATTTAAAAACCAATGCTCTACAACCCATCCTACAACCATACTGACATCAAACATTCAAACAGCACATCTAACCAACCTACACAGTGCCGCAATATTTCTAGACATCAATAAAGCATTTGATAGTGTTTGGCACAAAGGCCTTTTATATAAATTACACATGCTAGAATGTCCATTCAATCTTATCATTTTAATAAAACAGTTTTTAGAAAATCGATCCATACAAATCAAAATTAACAACACATATTCAAAACCATTCTCTCCACAACAAGGTGTGCCACAAGGGTCACCTCTGTCTCCACTTTTGTATAATGTATTCTGCTACGATATAATAGACACTGAACAACCACCATCCAACCCACAGTCATACATACTACAGTTCGCTGATGACACTGCTTTAATAGCACACAACAAAACTCTAGCCAAAACCATATTGAACCTACAAAGTTTAATGGACAAAACGATATCATGGTTCTACAAGTGGAGACTACACCCAAATCCAGCCAAATCACAGTTTATAATTTTCAACCATCACATTAAAATCACTTTACCCAAAATTAAGATTGGTAATATAGAAATAGCTGCAAACACCTCGGCAAAATATTTAGGTCTAACAATCGACAACAAATTAAACTTTATTTTTTTTTTTTTTTTTTTTTTTTTTTTATTTATTTGTCTACGTATTACAACATTAACAAGATACAGGCATAAATTACAATATACAGTTAATTAACTTAAGATAACCCTTTTAGCTGTAATTTTAAATTGTACTGGTGTAGTGTTAAAGAAGCTCAGCCTACTGTAATATTTATTAACATTTGCAGAAATTCTGTTCACAGGACAATGTAGTAAGTAATTAGCTCGACAGTTAGGTATGTGCAAAAGAGAGTGACCACGAGTCTGATAGCTTGGGATATGAATGCTAAAAACTTTGAGGCATTCAGGACTTTTGATAACATTATTAAAAATTTTATAAGCAAAGCAGACGTCGTAGTACTCCCTTCTGCAGGCAAGAGTGGAGTGGTTCAAATAAACCCTGACTTGGTCAATGGTTAAATTAATTCTTGATTGATACAGCACATGCCTGGCAAATTTAAGGAATTTCTCTTGAATATTTTCCAATCTGTTTATGTGCACCTGATAGTAAGGTGACCAAACTAAGTTAGAACACTCTAAAAGAGATCTGACCAAGGAGATATATAAAGTATTAACAGCAGTCACGTTTTTAAAGTCCCTGCATGTCCTCTTCACAAACCCCAGCATACGGTTAGCTCTACAAGTCAACCTCTCAAAGTGCTCTGTGAATGATAGATGAGTATCCAAGTACACACCAAGATCCTTCACAACAGATACCTCTCCCAGAGCAATATTGTTGATGAAATACTGATGGGGGAACAAAGCCTTTGATCTACTGAACCTTATAAGGCAACATTTGTCGATATTGAGTGACATGTCGTTAATTTGACACCAATGGAAAACCTGGTCAATATCGTTCTGCAAAGCGATAATATCCTGGAATGATGTTATTCGTGTGAACAATTTCATGTCGTCAGCGAATAGTAAATGATTAGTGCTCAACACACCGCTCAAGTCATTGATGAACAAGTTAAATAGAAGTGGCCCCAGGTGAGAACCCTGGGGAACTCCTGAAGTAGCTTTGAAAGGTGTAGATAAATAGCCATCAATTTTAACCTGTTGTTCTCTGTCGGATAGGTAAGAACTTAGCCACGACAGCAGTATTCCTGAAATTCCATAATTGGAAAGCTTCCAAAGTAGGGTGGCATGATTTACCTTATCAAAAGCCTTGCTAAAATCTGTGTATATTGCGTGGGTCTCAACCCCCTTTTCAAAGGATTTATTGATGAAATCTGTATAAACGAATAAGTAAGTATCCACTGAACGGCCAGAGCTAAAGCCGTGCTGATGACTCACTATTATTTGTTGAAAGGTCCTAGTTAGGACTATTTCAATACAGTGCTCGAAGAGTTTTGGTATTGGCGAAAGAATAGTGATTGGCCTATAGCCCAATATCGTTCCTGCTGCCCGATTTGTGAATAGGACATACATAAGACACCTTCCAGATTTTGGGAAAGATTCCAGAGGTTAGTGACTTGAGAAATATGTGATACAATGGAAGGTAAAGAGAGTGTGAACAGTATTTTAACACTCTATTAGGAACCCCATCTGGACCCGCGCTCTTATTAACATCTAGCTCTGCTAAGGCTTTTTCAATAGTAGTGGCACTGATACTGATATTAGAAATAGATTCAAATTTATGAGAAGGGGTATGATGAGCATTGCAGAAGCCTTGGGGGTTGAAAACTGACGAAAAGTACTGGGCAAAGAGGTTCGCAATGTCGGTACCATTATCAGCCTTGACAGTGTTAAGGTACATCTCCTTAGGAACAGCGCCCTGATTGCATTTTGAGCGAACAAAGTGCCAAAAGAAGTTAGAATTATCGTTTATAGCATTTTCAGCGTTGGATATGTAATGGCGATAACAATCTTTAGTAAGAGACTTACATTGTATGCGTAGTGAACGAAAGGTATTATAATCCGCCTCGTTGTTAGATTGCTTGTACCTCTTGTGGGTAATTTTCTTTTGGACTATAAGGTTTTTAAGGTCATTTGTAAACCAAGCTGGAAATCTGCTACCAGATTGGGACCGCTTCAAAGGTACAAACATTTCAAAACAGCTATAAATTACAGTATAAAAGTTATTCAACATTACATCTAGATTATCGTCCAAAATGGATAGCCAGTCGTAAGTTTGAAAAAAATTGTCAATAAGAAAAAAGTTTGCTTGTTTAAAGTCATAGTATGAGTATTTTCCACAATCAAGATATTTTAAACTCTTACAGGATATAGACAGTTCTAATGCTGGGTGATACGGGTCACAATTGACCAACCCATCACACTTCACAATTGACTCAATTTCGAAGTTAGCAAAACAGAGATCCAGGGTAGAATTATGACCGTTAATAACCTCGTTAAACTGGGATAGGCCCAAAAATGTGGTAGTGTCACATAGCAAGATTTCATTTGCTGATTTTACATTACCGGGTAAAAGGCCCACACAATCATCACCAGGCAGCCATGTTATATTAGACAGGTTATAGTCTCCCATAACTAACACATACTTAAACGCATCGCATGCACTATTCACAGAACCTAGGTGGTTCTCATAAACTAAAACATCCATTGACGGAGGAATATATACACAGCCGATGCAGTAAACCGAATCTCCGATTGTCACCGAAACCCACGTTTCTTCAACGGAGGGACAGCCAAGCGAAAGGCGGCTGGACTTCAGGCTGTTTTTGACCGCCAAGAGGACGCCACCGCCCCGACTTTTATTACTATTGTTTGGACCTCTGTCAGTCCTGTATACGATATAGTCGGGACCTAGATATTCTGCGTCATTAATATTAGGATCCAGCCAGGTTTCGGTGAGTGCAATAATGGAATAGTCCTCAGCCTGGGCAGCACAAAGAAAGTTATCCAGTTTAGTTTTAAGGCCTCGGACATTTTGGTAAACGATAGATATATGATCTAACGATGTTGCTCTGCAGTTTTGGTTGGCTGAAAATTTGCTGGGTTGCTGGATATAAAGGGTCGCCGGGGATGAAACTCTTTGACCGCGGTGCCCACAGGCCAAAGATCGGGTTCCAGCAGACCTCTTAGAAGTTTTTCTTTAACACCAATTTTGAAGGAAGCAACATCATCGTTTTTATCCAAGATAAAGCATTTAGCATCAGTAATAGAAAGTTGCTTATCAAGATATTCTAGTATTTGCTCTACTGTCGTGTCTGGATGACACCTGCCAAGATATAACCATTGACGCCTTTCTCCCGCCATTAGGGGACCGTTCGTTGTTCCAGTGCCGACGATTATCGGTTGCTTACCATCACGCTTAGAAGGGTTGTCAGGTTTATTGGAGTTCATGGATGGCCGGTGAATGTTAGTTGCCTGCATACGTGATTGATGCGAGGATGGGTTTCCATGAGCAACCGGATGTGTATTGGAATTTGAACTGGGCTGGGTATAAGGTGGTAATATTGCCAAAGTCGATGTAGAATCGTTGGTTATAGACGCTACTAAATCTTTTAGTTGTTGCATTTCCTTTTCAAGAGTAACGATTTTCTTGACCAAGTCACTGTTTTGGCGTTCAAGTTCATCTATTCTCGGATCGTGCAGCTTGAGAGACGAGGTGGAAGGATTGTTTGCTGCAAAATGGTCGACAATAAAACTTTTGATTTCATCGATATGGCATGAACCATGACCGGCCGAGTCGATTTTTGAAGAACTGATTAGTTTAGTAGTGTCTTTTATCTCCGATGTAAGGACGTTCATATTTGTGGAGAGGGCAGTCCCTTGATTTTGAAGATCGACTAGCTTGTTCTGAAGAGAAGCGACGAGTCTATCCATTTTTGAGGATATTTTGCCAGCAAGATTGTTGTATAGCGAGTCAAATGATTTTTGTAGTTGAGAATTAAGCGAGGAAAAGCATTTAACTACTTCTTTGCCTTGGTTTTTTACTGTTATTGAACATGTACTACAGGCATATAACATGACCCTGGATTTCATTTGAGTCACTTGGGCTTCGGAAGTTGTAAACTTGGAGCAAGCCAGACAGTGTGTAGCGTTACAGAAGTCGCAGACAATCCTGTACTTAAGCTCTTTTTCGTTTAAAGTAGCATCACACTTGGAGCACGACATTGCTGTGTACCGATTCTGCTAGGTGAAATAGACTATATGATTGAAAAATGATCAGAAATTCACTGTTTCTAGCATACAAAACGCACTATATATTGTTATTGCTGTTTTTATTTAGGAATGTAGTAAATAAAGAGTAAATAAACAGTTTTTTGTTATAATAGTGATTTCTTGATGCTTCAGGAAACAAAAGCCGTGGATTCGCGATACCGATAAGCACGAATCAGAAACTTTAACGTAGAATCGGTACAGAATTCGGGAACGAAACCTCAGTAAATTTTCACGAATTTTCGCCCGTAAAAACCAGCAAAAGCAGCGAAAAGAAGCCGGAGCGCAGCAACACGTGATTGTACACAAGCACACCTTGTAAAATACCAACATACAGCAAATATCAAGAAAAAGACAATCTCCAGAGCAAAATATTTTAGAAACCTTACCTTCAAAGACCAAGGCATAAGCAAGAATACAGCAAGTAGGATTTACAAATCAATATGTCGCCCACTTTTAGAATATGGCCACACAATATTCTTGAACCTAAGAAAACCGGCAAGAAGAAACTTGGAAGTGGCAGAAACTACTGCCCTTAGAACAATTTCAAAAATTCGCCACCCTGGAAACCCATTATACAATCCTCCGAACCAGCTAATATACCAAACTACATCAACCCAACCAATTGGGCAACGATTGATCGAGTTATCGAAAAAATTTGCCAATAAACCCCACAATTTGCAGATGCTTCAATCACTTTGCATACTGAGGACACAGCAACAACAACAACACCCAACAGTCAAATACCCGGTACTATCCATCATAGAACTGTTACAAACTCTCACATAGACAAATTAATAAATTAGTGAATTAATGAAAGGAAACTCTAATAACAACATTATAATGTTCTAATATAGAAATAATACTTTTTTTTTTTTTTTTCTGTTTTACGTGACTATGTGTTGATTATTGCAGGTTCCAATGATCTAAACAGGAACAAATACCCATTATTTAGGGATATAAACGCTCGCTTAAAATACCTAGGTCATACGAATGTTGTTGTTTTATCTGTACCATTTAGTATTAGTCTAGCAAGTAGTAATAGTTTCAGAGTGAATAGATTGGTTTTCAGATTTAATAGCAAAATCGAAAAATATATTAATAGATTGAACTTGTGTGTGCAGGGAAACTTCAGTTTCTTGGATGTTAATTTTAACTTTACTCCGCTGAGGAAGAATGTTGTTTGTGATATGCTAGTTCAACTACTTTCTCTTAGACCTACAAAAAACCTAGTTTTTGTTAAATTGACTGAGGATTACTCTAATTTAGAGTCTATCCACCCGGGGAATCCTCTGGACACGGATGTGGATCTGGGACCTGAGTCTGATGATACTTTGGGTGTTTGCTCTGTGGCTAATGAGGCCACTGGCACTGAGGTGAGTGCTGGGAATGTTGAGATTGCCAGTGTGAATGGTGAGGTTGCTGGTAATGAGGCTGTTATCCAGAATATTGAAAGGAATAATACAGAAATGAATATGGATTCAAATTTTCTCACTATTTCACAGACTCTGAAGGCCATCTAGCTTGTAAGAAGAATAAACTCTCCCTCCTTCTTTTAAACATCCAATCACTTAGAAATAAATCTGACGAACTATATCTGTTTATTGATCAGTTGAAGTATCCGAATTTGGTGTTGATCACCGAACATTGGCTTAGGGAGGGAGAACTGATACATATTCCTGGCTATATAGTAATATCCTCATTTTGTAGAACTAAATTTGGGCATGGTGGTTCCATGATTCTTGTTAGTTCCGAATTTCTCTGTGTCAATTGTTTTCAGCCTGTGGTAAAGTTTAATGATCTGCTTGAGGAAAAAGTCTTTGAATTTAGTATTGTGTTCTCACCCTCAATAAATGTATATATTGTTTGTGTGTATAGGTCACCAAGCGCAGATGTTAGCCTATTCTTAGACAAACTTGATACGCTGCTGTCACTGATGCCAGTGTCTTCATCAGTGATACTAACTGGTGATCTGAACGTGAATTTCTGTGACTCAGATATGATTACAACCATAAGGTTAACTAATTTGTTCAGATCTTTTAACCTGCAAATGCATGTTGGTTCTCCGACTCGTGTGTCACAGTTTTCGTCTACGCTAATAGATTATGTGTGTTCAAATATTTGTTCGGAACTGATCCACTGTTCGGTGATTGATGCTGCCTTGTCGGACCATCAGGCTGTCCTGTGTAGTGTTGACAGTGTCCCCTGCCAGGGACCCTCAAGGTTTAGGATGGGAAGGTTGATGAGTTCGTCGAATTATGGTAGGTTTTATCAACTGTGTAATAATGCTTCTTGGGACAGTATTTTTCATTCCCCAGATCCTATAAAAGTCTTTCACACGATGATAATGCAATTATTTCATACGGCATTTCCTGTTATGAAGATTAAAATAAAAAATAAAAAACCATGGTTTACCAGAGGTCTTAAATTGTCTAGTAAGAACCTTCGATCCCTCCATTATATTAGGAAGTTTACAGATAATTCACACTTTCACACCTATTTTGAGAGATACCGTTCCATCTACAGAAAACTTATAAAGCTTGCAAAAACTTGGTATTATAATAGTCGTCTATCAAACGCAACTAACAAACAAAAGGAAAGTTGGTCAATTATAAATGATATTCGCAAAAAAAACCAGTTCTCCTCAGGTGTTAATGACAGCGATTTGTCCCCTGATTTAGTAAACAAATTTTATTGTTCTGTAGCAGGAAACCTTACAAAGGATATTCCTCAACATTCTGACCCACTTGAATTTCTAGCAAATATTGCAGGGGTCAATGGTTCCTTTTTCTTTGTTCCTACCGACCTGGAAGAACTGAAGCAGGTCATACGCGATATTAAAAACAAAAATAGTTCTGGGGAGGATGGCCTATCTATGAAAATATTTTCAAATCTGCCTGACCATGCTCTGGATGCCTTGGTTTGGGCCATAAACTTTTCTTGGGAGTCAGGTGTATTTTCCTCATGCCTTAAACTGGCAAAAGTGATTCCTCTTCACAAAGGGGGAGATTTGGGAGATCCTTCTAATTATAGACCTATATCGCTACTCTCTAATTTGTCTAAAATTGTGGAAAAATTGGTAAAAAGCAGGATGATTTCCTTCCTTAGCTCAAATAATATACTTAGTCCCCTTCAATTTGGCTTTCAGGAAAATCGCAATACAAATGATGCTATCTTCCAGTTTTTGGAAGGTCTTTACTCAGGCATTAACAGTGGTGGAGTAAGCGCAGCGGCTTTTTGCGACTTATCTAAAGCTTTTGATTGCGTCAATCACCGCATTCTGCTACAAAAACTATTTCACTATGGCTTTAGGGGGGTGTCCCTTGCATGGTTCGAGTCCTATTTGTCCGGTCGTTGTCAGAGGGTTTATTTTGGGTCATCTAAATCCGAAATTTTGGGGAACAATTGTGGCGTTCCTCAAGGGTCTGTTCTGGGACCTGTCTTATTCCTGATTTTTATAAACGACCTCACATCACTTAACATTGCTGGGAAATTTACTCTGTTTGCGGATGATACCACGGTTCTTTGGCACAGTACTGACCTAATCACACTAAAAGAAAGTATTCTCGCCGATCTTCAGAAGCTCAGATCCTGGTGCGATTCAAACCTACTACGGCTAAATTTGTCCAAGACAAATATCTTGTCATTTGGGAATGATCTACAATTACCCAAAGTTCACAATGTTTTCATTGAATGTCGGCCAGAGACTAATTTCCTGGGAGTTATTGTCGACAATGGATTGGTATTTAAATCTCACATCCATAGCCTTTCAAAGAAAATTTCATCTGGGTGTTTTGCTGTGAGACTGTCGACCGTTGAACTGGGACATGCCGTGTCCAGATCCGTCTATTTTGCCCTTATAGAGTCAAGACTGAGATATGGCATCTGTTTTTGGGGATTGAGTGGCCAGACCCTGATGAACTCTGTTTTCATTTTGCAGAAACGGGCTATTAGGTATATCTGTGGTGTTGGGAGAATAGATCATTGCAGGCCCCTATTTAGAAGGGAAAAAATTTTGACCTTGTTCAGTCTTTTTATCCTGGAGACTGTATCACTGATTCACAAATACCGGCATAGATTCGCCTCCCACGAAGCTCATTATATCACGCGAAATGCTTCTAGCTTAAAATTGCCCATACCCCATTCTACTTTAGTTAAACGATCTATTATTTATGAAAGCATTAAGATCTATAATCACTTACCTGATAACCTATCAAACATTCCTTCTCTGAGACTATTTAAAAGGAAAGTTAAGAAACTTTTAGTGACTAAGGCGTATTATGACTTAAACGAATTTTACTGTGATAGTTTTTAATTGTTTTGTTTGTATCCTTTTTGCATGTACTGTATCTGACGATAATTTAAGATTGTGTTATTACTTATTACTATTATTTTATTTTTATAGTTGTAAGAACTTAGACTAATACTGGCTTTGTCAACAAATACGCGGTATTTAGACAATAAAGCATATTTTGAATTTGAATTTGAATTTGAATTTAATATTGTATTGGATGTAGAATTTATTTTTTTTGTTCTTATTTTTTTTTTTTTAAGATACTCTACTCTGTTTAAGATACACTTGTACCAAAATTTTGTAAAAATCATTTATATATTAGTCTAAAATACCTTGGGCAGAAGGACTCCGGTCGATAGCCTATTGATATAATATAATGTATTACTTATGCTTATGTCAATAAAGTTCGTTATAAATAAATAAAAATAGGTTTCACACACATCACATTTAGCGTTTAAGTACGAATCGGTTTCCTTAGCATCACAAGATTTGCACTTCACCATCTTTACTATGGAATTATGGTTTACAGGACTAGAATGAAAAGTCAAACAAAAATCCTCTATTTGCCTGGACTATAAATCTCAAGATAACAATATGCTTCATACACTGTTTGTTTATCATTCAAAGTATACAAAAAAAGAGTTTGTTTACTTGAAGTTGTCCTATTGTTTTCACTTCAAAATGGTTTAATTTCAAAACTATGATGCATATAATTACGCTATTTACACATTACAATGAAATCACAACAATACACAACTGGTGCAAAAATGAGAATTTTTTAATGGCTATAAATCACTGAAAATTCAACTGGAAAGCAGAGCTAAAATACAGATGCATTAACCAATATATACCATAACTGACTATGACATATAGATGTTTTTATACATCTAGGTACCTTTACACTACACTTTTGTAAAACATTCAAGAAGCTATAGAACTGCACAAATTTTATATATTATATCAGTGTAATGTAATGAATTGTGTGTATTATTAATATGAATAGTGTATTATTATTATTATTATTTACGTTATGTATATGTTTAACCGAAGCTGAATATATTGGTAAATGGGAAGCAGCGAAGGAATATTTGTACTCGAGATCATTGTGTTTTGAACTCTTCAATATGAATGATCCTTGTAATTTTTTGAATGTAATGCTTTATGTAAACCAAAAAAAACACAGTTAGCTACAAGTCACCTCCCTTTCACCTTTTATATATTACTAAGGTATATATATTTTTTCTACTTCCACCGCGCAAGCTCTGGTCCCATAACCTGTTGTAAAGTAAACAAAAGTATGGCAGAGGAGTGAAAAGATACGGCTAAATTTTTGTCACTAGCGCAACTCGTCTTTTATTTCTTGTCAACTTTTTATTTTTTATAAACAACAACGTTACTCTTTTAGCAACGAAAAAAACAATGACTACTTGACTTCAATCTAACTAAATAAAATGACATCAACATTTTGAAACAGATTTATGGAAGATTTAAAATAAATGATTTAATTTGATTAACAACTGTATGTACACAGATTGAAGGGAGTTAGCAGCCGCACGCTAATATCATATCGTCGGTTAAGAGTGTTAACCTGCTAACTCCACTTTTACTCAATTATGACTTATTCAAGTATTTGGGTGTAGAGGGCGTTCTGCATCACTCGGAAATTCCGCTAGCTCCAAATCGTTAAGCGTATAACCAAAAATGCAGTCTACGTAAAACCGCCTTCTCCACAATACAAATTTAGAAGCGTAAAACCGCTATCTCCAGTCTTTTGCCGTAAAACGCACAGCACGTGGTAATACGCTCCGGTTAGTCCTTGTTTTAAGAGTAAATACATCATATTTTTTGTGTTGGCTAGTAGGATACAATAAAGGTAAGTTTATTTTTGATCTGTAGTAAATTTTTATTAAATTATATAATTTATAAATGCTCCAAACCACAGTTTAAAGAAATATTGGGAGTTAGCTGTTTTTCGTTTGTTATAATGTGATAAAATTTTGGCTTATAGCTGTTTTTCGGTTCTAGGATAATTCGACGTGAGGGTACAATTCTGCGCCATAATATTTAAATTAAAAAAAGAAAGTTAAAAAAATAAATATTATGCAGTACTATTAAAAAATTCCATTCTTATACATTTTATAAAAAAAATAATTTTGTTACATTTTAATATTTTTAACAATCCCTCCAGAGTCTAAAATATTTCGATTTGTAAAATCACTTCTTTCCAAATTAATTTTTCTTTTATATTTCCAACCGTCTTTAATTTCATTAAAAGAAAGTTGAACTTTATGCAACAATTAGTATTAAGAAAAACCTTGAGTAGTAGGAAAGTAAGCATAACGGCGCCGATTTGGCTACGCTTAATAGAACCTATCTCGTTTTTTGACAAAACTGTTTTTAATATTGTGTGCTGTTTCAAATTAACGGATTTATTTTATTTTCAGATGTCGCGTATAAAAAAAATAATGGAATTGGTTATAAAACAAAATAATATTACGCAAGTTAATGATAATTTAGAAATGGTATCCAATAAGGGAAATGCTAACTTTCAAATTGAACCTGACCCAAATTTAGCATGTGGTCCGGACTTAAACAATGCTCATTTTCCAATTATAGCTGTTACTATTCCAGAAAGTAATAAATTTACTGTCGTGGACAATGTAGATATTCAAATCTCCGAATATTGTTATACAAACAATGATGCAGATTATATGTCCATGTCATCAAATATCAATGATGATGCCTATCAAATTTTATTGCCATTCGATGATATCAATACTACAAATTTGTCAAGCAGCAACTTAATTTCTTTAGCTCAAAAAACTCCGTCGTCTTACGAAAGTAACATCGAATCAGTTACTTCAGTTAACTATTTTAATACTGATTTACAACTTCCATCAACATCAGCACAACATAATTTTCCCAAGCCGAACGTAATTAACGACCACGACATATCTGATGAAAGTGATAAAGAAAATAGCCTCGAATCAGTAATTTCAGATAGTCGTAATTCTACTAATAATACCGATAAACAGCTTCCATCAACATCATTTATTGCACAAAATAATTTTCAGAAAACAAACATTATTAACGACCGCGACATAATATCTGATGAAAGTGAAAGTGATGGGCCTTTGGTACCTTACTCTGAGCATTCCGACTCTGATGTTAACTCTAATAATAGTGATCTTCCTAGTAAAAGCAAAAAACGTAGGAAGCGTTTTCAGGTAATAAAAGATAGCTGGTTTGCCGAAAAAAACAAGCGCCGAAGAGAAAGGGGTAAAGCATATTTTGGAAGAGAAAAAAGTGAAGGAAAGTGGAGCTATGATATTGAAAAAACACCTCGGGAAATAAAAATAAGATGTACCTGTAGAGGAAACGATAAGTCGTTACTGCAATGTGCCATTATCTCAGAAGAACAAAGAAAAACTATTTTTCAGCATTTTTGGAATTTGACATGGGGCGAAAAGAAAATTTATATAGATAACGCTGTTAAAAATATTCCCGTTAAGAGGCAACGAGATAGAAAAGATCCAAAAAATTCAAGAAGGACGCAGACTTTTTTTTATTACTTAAAAACTAATGAACAACCTATCAGAGTATGTCGTACAATGTTTTTAAACACACTTGTTATTGGTAGGTGGACTATCCTTAACTGGAAAAATACATTAGTTTCCGAACCAGCAAGAGAACCCAGTTCTTATAGAGTACCCCAAAACAAAAAAACGGCGCCATTTGAATCAGAAAATCTTTTGCTATTAGAATTTATAGATGCCCTACCTGCCATGGAATCACATTATTGCAGATCAACCACATCCAAAAAATACTTGTTACCTGAGTGGAAGTCAAAACAAGCGCTATATAAATTTTATGTTGAAGACTGGTGCAAGACCCGAGACGTGATTCCCCTCTCAATTTCCTCATTTAACAACGCATTAAACTTGAGAAATATTGCTCTGTTTCGCCCTAAAAAGGACGAGTGTGAGAAATGTTCATCATATAAGGTTGGTCAAGTTTCGGAAAATGATTATCAGCTACATGTATTAAAAAAGAATGAGGCTAGGTTGGAAAAAGAAAATGATACTCTAAATGAAACGAATATTTTTACTGTGGATCTTCAAGCCGTATTAATGTCACCGAAGTCGAACGTCAGTAGCTTGTACTATCGCACAAAATTATGTGTACATAATCTTTGTTTTTTTAATTTGCGTACCAAGGATGGATATTGCTATCTATGGAACGAATCGGAAGGTGGCCTTACTGCTGAAGATTTTGCCACCTGTTTTTCTTATTTTATAGAAACTCAGGTTCTACCGACTATTAACAGAAATTCCGGCCCTCCAAAACTCATAGTGTATAGCGATGGATGCACGTATCAGAATCGGAATAACGTGATCGCAAATGCAGCTATTAACTTAGCAATGTTACACAACATAACAATTATACAAAAATACCTTGAGGTCGGTCATACTCAGATGGAGGTAGACGCAATGCATTCTACTATAGAAAGATGTGTTCGAAATCGCACAATTAATGTCCCAGCGGATTATGCATATATTTGCAAAATAGCCAGGAAAAATCCGCATCCATATTTTGTGAAATATCTGGATCACACATTTTTTAAATCATTCAAGAAAGTTAACTTTGTAAGCAGTATAAGACCTGGATGGAAAAAAGGAGATTCTAAGGTAATGTCTTATTTTAATAACGATTTAATAACTGAATAGTTTTTCTGTTTCAGGTTACCGATATCAGGGCCTTAAAATATACCCCAAATGGAGATGTACTTTATAAGCTCAGGTTTACAGACCAATGGGAAGTTTTACCTCAACGCAAAAAGGGAGCAATACAACCCTGCTCCTTCGATCAATTAGATATTTTACATCCAGACCGGCTGAAAATTAAGGCTAGGAAGTTCACCGACTTGCAGGAGTTAAAGAAGGTTTTGGATGTGGATTTTCACGAATATTATAATAACATTCCATACGAATGATTTGTTGGTATTTCTTGGTTTTATTTTATTCTAACATATTTTGATTAAAGTTTTTTAAGATTAACTCTTGCCTAGCTCATTTAATATACCAAAGTAAAAAAAACCTGCCAACTCCATATTTGTATAAGCATTTAGCTCCATATTAACTGCTATCTCCATTTTATCGCTATAAAAATTCTACTGGCGTAAATTTTAAGCTATAAACATTATAAATAATTAATATTTTTATAGATCATGCTAGTTAAAAAATATTTTGCTTTATATTGTTTTATTTAAGGGAACTATGGGTTTTTCTTTATTCCTGAACAATTATGTATTTGTGAGTTAGCGGGTTAACACTCTTAACCGACGATATACAGTTGCAGATTTTGTAATTATTAAGTATGAAATGGAGTATTTTCCTGTGTTGACAATTGCCAAAAAAGGTTCATAATAAGTATGAAGTAAGAGTTCCTGAATTCTGAAATAAAAAATATTTAAGTACCTAGTTGCTTTAGGTTCCTACCTCGGTTCCTACTTATATATGTTACTAAGTAGTTTGATATTATAAAAATTACTCGGTTATTCACTGGTTTTGTTTTAGTTGTTCAATAGAACTCACTAGTCATTAATTCATTTTTCTTGCTATTATTGAAAAATGTAGAAATATTCATTAAACAATAATTAATGATATCACTTCCAACAATTTCTTGCAAACATTTACAAGCTTTCTCAGCTCCTGTTACCTTATTTACAATCTTAGCATATCCTTCAGTGGAGCATTTACCCTAATCTTTAAATAAATTAAATTAATTAAAACTGGAGAGGTTAAGTATCTAATTATTTCAGTTTCTAAACCCTTTTCGAAATGGTTCCAAAGTTCTTTTCTCAGTTTTTTTTATATACAAACTGTTATAACCAAAGGACCTTTACTATACTAAGGGCTTTCTGGGACCTTTTAGGTATACTTAAGTAGGTAGGTACCTAGGTGTAGGTGTAGGTATTTCAAATTTTTCACTAAAAGTCTTGTTGAAAGTCAAAAAAATTGGAAACTTACTTAAAAGGAATCATAATGCCCTAAAAATGATCTAGGTGCCAACTTAAATTTTAAAAAATACTTGATTTAGGTGGGATATCAACCCAAATATGTAGCCAAACTATCATCAACTTTTATCATCCTTGACCTTATGAGGGGGTAAGTATTGGTATTATGGCGAGTATTATTTTACTAGTACAATATACAAACTTAATTGCAATATAATCCTCTAGGTATTGCAGTTTTTATAGAATCTCATTTGTGAGAAAAACTTTTTTATAAGGGGCAACTCTGCATCCTGCCTGATAAGTTAATTTTATACACATTGACCTGTTTAAATTGCTTGCTTAAAGCCATATAAAATTTACTTATTTCCGTAACTGACATAAGAATACCTATCACAAATAAAAGTGAGAGTAAATAAGTGGGTGACAAAACCCAACTGGTTGGTGACTCACCAGCGCTGGTATCTTCCAAATTAATAGGAAATCCATTGCATAATCCTACGAATAGAGGTCCGAAACACAGATTTAACCATTTCCATGATATTTCCATAATTTTGAGGCCACCATAAACATGTAGCTATGTCGCACACACGGGCAAAAATAACTAATATTTAACCTTTTAATATTTTTTTTAGTTCTTTAGAACTTCGTTCCAGTTGTTTTAAAGTCCCCTTACATCACATAAAAAAAAACAACATAAAAGCACACCAATAAACAATTTATCTTTAAAATTGTTAAAAACTTCGATACTCCGAGTGAAAAATCTTCTTAACACTTGTTCTTGTTCTTACGGTTTGCGCACAAACGATGACAGCACAGCTGACAGGAATGACAGGTTGACTCATATGTCATAGGTTTAGTAGAAAAACTCCACAAAAAGGAGCAATTAAATCTAGTGTTGCCAGATTTAGCTAATTCCATGCACGCGTTTACATTAGTTTACAATCTGAACATAAACAAAAACATAATACAACTTATATTTGTTCGTCTGAGAATATAACTCTACAACTGATTCTATTTCTACTGGGTTGCAATGGCCTCTTGCAGAATTTCAGCATCCAGCCAGCCACTCTTCACATCGTTTTCAAAAACATAATTTTTCGAAGATCCGTACCGCAACCGCTAATTGGTAAGAACCGGACCGGAACAGATATTTTTTGTGGACCGGAATCGAATTCGAACACATATTTTACTTGAAAGAAAATCTTAGTTGCAGAACTCGAACCCCAAAGAATTAAAACGGTTTTTTTGTTTTTTTTTCGGTTTTTTTTTACGCATGCCTTTGCAGTAATATTAAACCTAACCTAATTTTAAGTTTCTCTATGAATTTTGTTAGAGACACTCGACTTTCGGCCAAGATCTCGACCACAAAACAGATAGCAGCCCTATGATCAAACACACAAGTTAACTCTAGACGCTAACTAACTGTTTTTCAACCACACTGAAAAATTAACAAGTAGGCTTTTTTTGGTTGTTGTCATGGAAACGGTACGTTGAAAGTTAACTTAAGTGTTTGAAGTTTGAATCAAAGAGGATAGGACAAGGACAAGTTTGAATATAGGGCTGATTAGGTATTGGCGAATTTACTCCCCTTTTGGCAAATAAATCTGAGATCTTGCTAGAATACTCTACATGTTTTCTTTCCCTCTTTGTCTTTATGCAAAATGACGAAGACTGAACGAAACCATTGCCAATTATATAGGGGAGAGTGGGCCAATCGACTTCTGCAACATAAGAGGACTGAACTCGAACATCAATGCAGTCCATCAACATCTACAATCTACCAAGCCTCATGTACTTGCACTAACCGAAACCAAAGTCAGATCATCGATTAATACGGTCAGCTATTTATATCCTGGGTACGACTTCCATCACCGATTTAGGCGAAATTTTGGCCTTTGTCTCTTTGTCCGGAGTGATATTTCCTGTCAGCGAGAGGAGACACTCGAGCCTAACGACTTTGATGTAATGTGGTTTAAAATATCAACGCAGAGAATTACTAAATTCATCTGCTGCCTTTACCGGCCGCCAAGTGATACCCATTGTAGAGACTTGTTCTCCTCTCTTGCTAATACTATCGACTTTTTGCAAACCCACCATCCCAATTCCGAAGTTGTCATCTTTGGCGACTTCAACGTTCATAATGCCAACTGGCTCAAATACTCAAACATGACCGACGAACAAGGTCGTAAAGCCGAATCCTTTGCCATCAGCTCTGGCCACACCCAGCTGGTGGGTGAACCAAATCGGATTCCCAGAGATGGTGATTTTGCTAGTTTGTAGACTTCGTCATCTTGCCCCTTGGTTATTTTGTTCATGTTTTAAGGTGTGCATTTCTTTTTAATTACAGACGGTACGAAATTACAAAAAAAAAATCAGAGCGCAGATCCTGGTCAGATGACAATTTAATTGCTGCCCTCCATGCAATCGAACATGAAAATCAGCTAGTTAATTCTGCTAGCCTAACATTCGGCATTCCAGAACCACCTTAAGAAGGGCAAAAACGGCTTAGCAACGAAGAGATTCCAGAGTCCGGTGGTCGCTTTAAACGCACTTTTAGCGATCGGCAAGAACGTGAATTGGCAGAATATTTAAAGGACTTCAATTTTCGTGCTTTTGGACTAACATCTACGGAATGTAGGAAACTTGCATATGAATTTGCTGAGCAAAATAGCATTCATGAAGCGACATAATTTTAGTCTCAGAACTCCAGAGTTAACATCTTTGGGGCGACTAATCGGCTTTAATAAAATAAAAGTGACCCGATTTTTTAATCTACTAAAAGAAATGAGAATAAAATACCGTTTTTCTCCAGATAGAATCTACAATGCGGATGAAAGTGGCCTTTCAACAGTGCCAACCAAGCAACCAAGCAATCTAACATTTTGTCTCCAACTGGAAGTATAGGAGAGTTGCAAAAGTTGCTAGTGCAGAACGTGGCAAAAATATAACTGTCGTATGTGCTATGAATGCTGAAGGTTCATACGTTCCTCCCTATTTTGTTTTTCCAAGAGCATAGATGAGACCAGAATTATTGAGCGGTAGTCCACCTAATAGTGATGGTCTTGCCCAACAAAGCGGTTGGATGTACACCGAAAGTTTTGTTTTATGTCTTTAACATTTCGTTAAGTATACGCATCCTTCTCTAGAAAACCCAGTGCTTTTGATAGTTGACAATCATTCGTCTCATCGTTCTCTTGAGGCGGTAAATTTATGCAGAAGCAAGGGAATTGTAATGATCGGTTTACCACCCCACACAACTCACCGCCTTCAACCAGTCGATGTTGGCTTTTTTTCTCCTTTAAAAAGTTATTATAGCCAAGCTTGTGAAAACTTTATGAATAGTAATCCTGGAAAGACAATCACTGATAAAGAAGTAGCAAGATTATTCGGAGAAGCTTATTTGAAGTCCGCCACGGTTGGAACTGCAATAAACAGTTTTAGTAAATGAGGAATAGAGCCCTTTAATCCCGGCGTATTCAGTGACTTAGATTTTGCAACGGCCACTTTTAGTGATCGAGCCAATCCTAATCAATTATCTCCTCAGCGGCATGAAAATTCCGCTGATACAAGTGACGATGATGAACCGCTCATTTTTAAAAAACAGAGACTTACCCAAGGTTTGGAACCAAAAGCTGGACCATCGGGTTGCCAGTCTGTACAGAAAAAAAATGCTTCTTCAGCTGCACTGGAGCCAAAAGCTGGACCATCGGGATACTATACTGTACACTGTACGGAAAGAAAATACTTCCCCAGCTGCACTGGAGCCAAAAGCTGGACCATCGGGATACCATACTGTACGAAATGAAAATACTTCCCTATTTGCACTTTTAGTAGTTAGCTCAGCTTTTACCGACATTCACATTGGACAAATAAGTAATGAAACGCTAAAACTACATAAGGTAGTAAAAACGTTTACAGAAATTAGGCCAACGCCTGTTTATTGTCGTCCAATAAATCAAAATAATAGACGGCGCCAGACAGCTTCTATAATAACTTCAACACCAAATAAAGAGGACCTTGAAGTAAAGAAACAGACAAAAAACGCTGAGAAAAGAAAACATAAGAAAAAAGTGAAACGCAATGTTTTTGAAGAAAATAAAACTAAAAACAATACTTTAAAACACACCGAAGAAAATATATTTTGTTCTGGTTGCAATGAAGAGTATCAAGTAGATGACTGGATTAGGTGAAGTAGATATGAAAATTGGTGGCACGAGCTCTGCACGAATTATGAAGGACAAAATGTGTTTATATGATTGTGATTTATGTGTTTAATCGTTATCTTGCCCCTATGTGTTCGTCATTTTACCCCATAGATTGGGCAAGAGGAAAAAATACCAAAATTTTTCTTTATAATCAGATTTGTCGGAAGAGGAACTCCGCAAGGCGGGGTGCTGTCTCCAACACTCTGGCTAATAGTTTTAAACAAAGCTCTTATAACTTTAGAAGGAGCTGGAATTAAAGTGGTTGCATATGCTGACGATTTAGTTATACTAGTGTCAGGCAAATTTCTAAATACCATCAGCGATCTAACAGGAACAGCGCTACAAAATCTTCAACGCTGGCCTCGAGATGTGGCCTGCAAATTAACCAAGAAAACACGGAGCTAGTTCTATTCACACGCAGAAGGGTGATTGAGAACTTCAGGCTCCCCGTCCTGGACAACAGTACCTTGGTGCTGAAAGCAAGAGCAAAGTACCTGGGACTGATACTTGATTCCAAGCTAAACTGTGACATGAACTTGCAAGAATGAGTCAATAAGGCGTCAGTTGCGTTCTATGCCTGCAAAAAGCCATCGGTAAAGAGTGGGGATTGAAACCCCATATAGTACACTGGATTTATACGGCCATTGTAAGACCTATACGAACCTTCGGGGTCCTGGTCTGGTGGACTGCTGGAAAGCAGTACACACGAAGAAACTAACAAAGATACAACGGGCAGGTTGTTTAGGAGTAACTAGTGCCCTTCACTCCATACCGACGGCGGCTTTAGAAGTGATGTTACATCTGCTGCCCGTGGACATTTATGGAAAAACTATGGCTGCAAAGAGTGCCTTACGACTTAAAGAGTCGAAATGCTGGAGCGACACCAACTACGGGCACAGCAGTATACTAAGGACATATCCAGTCCAAAATTTGCAAGAGCCGACTGATTACATCGTCCCGCTAACAGATTTCGGAGAGGGATTTTCTGTGCTTATTCCGACTAGGGAAAAGTGGGAGGGCAATCAGTTAACAATGGAGACAGACCACTCAATTTTCACAGACGGTTCAAAAATGGAGTGGGAGCTGGTATCTTCTCTGAGAGCATGAAAATACAGAGGTCATATAGACTTCCGGACTACTGCAGAATTTTTCAAGCAGAAGTGATGGCAGTAGATAAAGCAGCAAAAATCCCGCAGGAACGTCAAGACCTGAGAGCAGCTGCGTTAATAGCTATCTATATAGATAGTCAGGCAGCGATAAAGGCAATTCGTTCCAACAACATTAAATCAAAACTAGTGAGGCGATGTCACAACAATCTTCGCATACTTGGTGCCCGGTATCGAGTCACTTTGTGTTGGGTTCCTGGTCATCACAGCATAGATGGCAATGAGTCTGCTGATGCGCTCGCCAAGGAGGGCGCGGGCATGTCCGCCGGTCTAGCAGAGAATTCCGTGGCTAGGCCGCTGGGATTGGTCAAAGAGGTGATAGATCGTACAGCCAAACAACTTGCAATAAGCAGATGGACAGAGCTAACAACCCGTAGCATCTCCAAGCAATTGTGGCCCCTACTTGATAATAATAATAAGAAAAAATAAGAAAACCGCAGCGTTATTACAACACAGTCGGAAGGACTTAAGAAATATCACTGCCGCGGTTACCGGACACTGTCTTTTCGGTAGACATGCTGAACGTATGCAAATACCAGCTAACGACTTCTGCAGAAGTTGCAGAGACGAAGAACAGGAGGAAAGCATTCAACATTTTTTGTGTGAATGCCCTGGCCTTGCAAGAAGAAGGTTTAATGCCTTGGGCGAACCATTCTTCAATAATCTGGAGGAAGTAAGCAGCTTACAACTGGGTCGACTTACTAGGTTTATCAACAGTAGTGGCTGGTTTGAGTGAGCTGCCAAGATTCTTCTACGCCGTACTTCGCACTATCCATCAGGCATCAGGGAGCTGATGCTGATGGTATGGAGGGCTTTAGGAAGGAGACCGATCGCAATACATCGATTCCGGTCCCACTTTTGCATTGCTTCAAAAACTGCCGCCAGGGTCGCATTGTTCCATTACCGCTGCAAATTTCATGAGTTCTTATGGGAGAATTAACTGTTTTATCGAAATTAGTTAATTTAAACAGTCTACAGACCGAGATATGTGTGAGAGGCGGGTGCGGGATACTCCCTAGATACATAATTCTAGCATGTAAAAGGGTGTATTGCATTCTAAGACACTGTATTATTATTACCAGGAGGATTAATTTTTTCAAATACTGGCGGTCTTTACTCTTTATAGACATTCAAACAACTTTTTATTTGGAAAGGAAATAATTACACAATCTGCACGTTACTATACATACATTTTTTATTTAAATTCAAACTAAAAATAAATTAACACAATATGTTCATTATAGGTAGTACGTACACCTTTTAACAGACCTGAAAAGAAGAAGATTCTTAACTTATTTATTTCCCAACTAACTTTACAAAAGATTATAAATGGTGATTTTAAAATTAAATTGAAAAGAAACGAAATAAAAATTATAGTATACTAACAACCAAAAAATTAAATTAAAAATTTTTTTTTAACAATAAAATAATTAATATATTAATAAGTTTCTAAAACTTTTTTTAAAAAGTATAACAAAAATGGAAATATCTTACATTTTCAATAAATGCTTTTTTAATAAATATTTAAACCTTTTTTATAGGTATTGATTGTATTTTTAATTGTTTTTGGAATATTTTAATTATAAACTTTTATTATTCTATCATATATATACAATAGGTAGATATCTATAATTGATTGTTTTCCAAAATTGTAGGTAGGTAATATAATTAGGCGCGGGGGGCCTTGAAAGCATTTTATGGTTTTATTTTGTAATTTTTTAAAGGATATTCGACGAACTGGCAAACTAATATTAAATATTGAAATTTTGAGTACCTACCTACCTATATTGTAAAGTAAATATTTCTTAAAAGTTTTAAGGGGACGTAAGTGTAGGTACCTAACTATTATAATATCTTAATTTGTATAAAATACCAATTAAAGGAGAACTATTATTTCTTAAATTATTAATAGGTACCTTTTTAAAGTTAGTTTAACAGTTCGTAACAATGAATAAATTTTAATTAAATTTTGATTAACATTATCAAAAATTTGGTTAATAGAAATACGTCCATTGTCGGATAATCTATCTTCAAGATCTATGATGACAAAATCAAGGATAGACGACACAGACAGACGAGTAACGAAAGACCACTATTAGTAAACAATATTGTGAACCTTTTGTGGTTTTTGCTTACGTTAGGGGCTAGAAAGAGTCCAGTTTTGCACCCCGGCACGAAGCAAACGCTACTTGTAAAACATTGTACGCCACTCATTGTTTATATTAATAACGCAAAAAAATTATTCCAAAGCTTATTTTTCAAGATATTCGAAAAAAATACCGCACTCGCCTATCAAAACCTGCAAAAAATAGCTGGGAAGCGTGCAGTGGCGCCCTCGACGGCCAACCAGCGAAGTAACGAAAAACAGGGACGTAAATTTAAAATTCGGCCATATTCGATCGGCCTCCTTCCTAAAGCCCTCCATAGCTGATAGGTTCCGCAGAACATGTGTGGTAACACGGTCCTTATAGGACTACGTGAGACTGTCTGGATAGAGCAGAAGTCTGGAACTCTAACCTAACCTAACCTAGCTATTCTTATACTTCTAAGACTTACTTTTTAAGCATTTCCCTTAACCTAGTCAACTTGCCCCACTCTCTCCTAGTGGTCGCATATTTATGGTGTGGCGACACAGTTTTCTTAATTTATTTGAATGAAACGGGATTGAAAATTCAAAGTTTATCCAAAACGGTCGTTTTCGGATCAGAACCGAATCTGAATCAAAATTTCATATTTTGGGGGGAACCGGATCGGAACGATTTAAAATTGGTAGGAACCGAATCGAAATAATTGTTTCGGAACCTGAACTGTAATGGAACCTAAATTCTTTATTTCATCTGGAACTCAAACTGGAACGATGAATTGTTTTCTAATTCCAATTCTACTGGATTATAATGGCCTCTTGCCTCTTACTAAAATTGAGTATCTACACCAATGAACTGTTTTATAGCCGAGTGCAATAAAGTTTTTAATTCTAGGTTAACGCTTTTTATGCCTACGCTCATTCATGCTTGAGCTATGGTATCGTGGGTTGGGGCAACGCTAAGCGAATTGACGAAGTTCTAATCGCACAAAAAAGGATAATTAGAACGATATGTTTTAGGGGCAGAAGACATTCATCCCGTGAACTGTTTAAAGAATTGGGTATACTAACAGTAACGTCTCAATAAGATATATTAGAATGTCTAATTTATGTGAGAAAAAATTAGATAAGTATGTGTTTCTTCAGAATGCTCAAGATGTTTACCCTTTGAGAAATGGAAATGACCTTAGAGTCCCGTCTCACAGACTTCTCTTCACTACAGAGGGCAGTGTGGTTAAGCCTGTTAAAAAATGTTTCCACTACTACTATAACATCGCCATTATTGACCGATTATTAACGTTAAAAATCGTTTTTCTCTACCTTATAAGTTATTATTGACCATGGTCAATAATAAGGCATTGAAATCCATTATTGACCGATCTTCAAGAATCTATTTGAACGCAGGTAACTTGATTTTTTGATTCTACAACATGAATTCATTATTGTGGTTAGGCAACCAGATAATTATCAATACATATTAGATTATTAGAGATGCTTGCTTGATATTGTAAAATATCGATACAATCGACATTTTTTCTGCTTCCATCCTTAATTCTGGAGGTGTCCACATAATAATATCACTAACATTTTCTTCGCCCATTTTTTAAAAAACGGAAAACTCGTGAAATCTGATGACATTAATGAACAAAAATTGACATTAACAAAGCTACGTGACATTAAGTAATACTACCCGAAGTAACCAGACCCTGTCCCAAACTAACAACAAATCAAAAGAAAACCTAATAGAAGTATCACACAGAAGAAACAACGTAGACAACAACAAAAGATCATACCGGCAAGCATTAGATACAAATACCAAAAGAGTAATGACCCAAAAGGGCTATGATCGTAGAGCCCATGAAGAGGCCCTTTTCTTTCCCAACTCGAGATCAACCCTATCCCAATCTGCCCTGTCCCTACCTTCAAATGATCCACCTAATACTGTTCAAATACCAATGCCTAGTAGTGCCCAGCAAAACATTTATGATAATGATCCAGTGACTTTCATTTATAAGAAATTTTCAAACATTTCAGAAGAGCAACAACATAAATTAGCTGACCTAATCCTATCACATTTAAATTACGCCGCTCCACAAACCCCACAAACTCCTCAAATGGAGTTGGATTATCCATTTTAAAAAGGAGAAAAGTTTAATATAAAAAAAAAAAAAGAGAGAAAAGAGAGAGAGAAAAGGAAAAGGAAAAAATGGAACCAAGAACAAAATTAAAAATTCTCCAATGGAACATAAGAAGCGCCTCAGCAAACAGGGGCGACCTTATTTCGTTTTTAAGAGATGAAGACCCAAATATAATTTTACTCAATGAGACATGGCTGAATAATGAAAAAAACTTCAATTTAAAAGCTTTCAAGATAATCAGACAGGATAGAGAAGATGGCTATGGGGGAATAGCAACCTGTATTAGAAATGACACAAAGTTTGCACTGATAAATAACGAGATTTGCGCAGAACTTCAGTATATTACAATCAAAGTAGGAAATATAAATATCATCAACGCATACTCTCCACCACAAGAGCAGATTAACATTAACTTATTAAATACGATATTCGAAAATCTACAAGGACAACGCGTATTAATGGGCGACCTAAATGCACACCACACATCCTGGGGAGGGACAAAAACCAATAACAGTGGAAAAGCACTTACTGAATTTCTAGACTCGAATGAACCAATCCTTATAAGCAATGGAATCCCTACGCGATTCTCCCAGACAGCGGAGAGCCCCTTGGACATTGCAATTATTGACCCGCAACTAGGCCCAAGAAGTTCATGGAAAGTACTGTCTGATTGTGGCCCAAGCGACCACTATCCCACAGTTTTAGAGATTAACAACATAAAACACAGAGAAACATTCTTCTCAACATACCAAGTAAGAGATTATGAAAGAGCAGATTGGGAGGGTTTTCACGATAGACTTACAATAGAACTTGCAGGCATTGACAGAGATACCACCTTCGAGGTCTTCGAGGAAACGGTTGAGAGAGTCACCTCTGAAACGGTACCCAAAAAGACCAAAAACACCCCTGCAAACACCGCAAACCCTTGGTGGGGCAAGGAATGCACGGCAAAGCGGAAAGAAAGAGAGCTATCTGTGAAAAAATTTAAATCAAACCCAAACATAGATAACTACATTAATGCTAAAAAAACGATCGCGGCCACTAAGAGGTTCTTTAAGAAAACAAAACGAAACAAATTTATGGAATTTTGTTCATCTCTGAATAGAAACTCCAATATAACGTATGTATGGAATAAAGTTAAGGCCTTTTCTGGAACACCTAATATGAACAATACATGGGAAATTACAGATGAACTAAGACAGAGCCTTTTAGAAAAAATGTCAATAACTTCTATTATACCAGAATTTTCCTTTGCCCCACCTTCAGGTGAAACAACACCTTTCACAATGGATGATTTAAAACTGAGCCTACAGGGGAAGAAAGGCTCGGCCCCTGGACTGGACGAAATTTCATACCAAATGGTAAAGAACATGCCACACAAAGCAAAAGCAATTTTGATCAACATTTATAACAGAATTTTGTTCGGCGAACCCATCCCCGCACCTTGGAAAAATTACAACATCATAGCACTATTAAAACCAAATAAAGATCCTGGTTTAACAGATAGTTACAGGCCTATAGTGCTGGCATCCTGCTATTTAAAAACTTTGGAAAGTATGATCAAAAATAGGTTAGAGTGGCAACTCGAAAACAAAAAAATATTTTCGTGGTATCAAACAGGGTTCAGAAAAGGCCAAGGCACACACAATGCCCACGCCCTACTTATAACACATATTTTGTTGGCATTTGGAGAAAATTTACAGGTATTGGCAGTCTTTTTAGATATTAAAGCAGCCTATGATCACATAGATATTTACAAATTACATAATAAATTGATCAACCTAAACGTATCTTCAGAACTGGCAAACCTGATTTTAAAAATACTACAGGATAGAATACTGTACTCCAAAAATAAGGATGGTAACCTCATAGGGCCAATGACTGCTAACTGTGGAATCCCTCAGGGGTCTCCCCTTAGCACATTGCTGTTTAATGTTTATCTTAGGGAAATCTTCCATATTCTCCAACCAGAACTTAAACTCATTGGTTATGCAGATGATCTGGTTGTATTTATCAAAGGCAAAAACATCTTGGAAATGAAACATAAGATCACTGAGGCATTGGAGTCAGTCACATCCTGGCTAGAAGAAAACAACCTAGCGTTGGCAGTTGAGAAGTGTGAGGCAGTGCTTTTCACAAAAAACAAGCGGCAGGAAGCGGGTGCCCCAATTGTACTAAAAAATACACACATACACATCAAAGAGGAAACAAGGTATCTTGGCCTAATCTTACAAAAAAATCTAAACTGGAACAAACAGATTGAAGCAATTGTGACCAGGGCTCGCAGGGGTGTCAATTTAATAAAAACTTTTTGTCGTGTCGGGTGGGGAGCAGACCCACAGACTATTCTAACGGTATTTAATGGCCTAGTGAAATCGCATATAGACTACGGTTCAATGTTTTTCAAACCCACAGCCAAAACAACTTTAAACAAATTAAACACAATACAGTACCAGGGATTAAGAGTAGCTCTAGGTTGCATGAAATCCACCCCAACCAATATACTTCTGGCCGAGGCAGCCGAGATAGACCTGGAACATAGAAGAAAAATGTTGGCCTCTAAATTTCTTTCAAAAATCCTATGCATAAAAGATCACCCATTGATTCCAGTGCTAACAAAGACACGAGAACTACTAACAAAAAACGTAGGTTTTTGGAAAAACAGAGACTCACCTTACCTGATACAAGCATTAAATTACTTTATTCCCTTTTACCGACACCTATATAAATCTGATAACTACCCTATATTTGAAATTGAATATGAAATACAAATAAGAAACATAAAGGTACTTGACTTAAATCTTAGCAAAAATAACGAACTGCTCGCTAAGAACGAATTCTGTGAGAGGATAGAAAAATACAAATCTACATTCACTCTGGTATACACAGATGCATCCAAAAATGCATCAAGAGTAGGATACGGAATTCATGTGCCTGAATTGAAATACAACTTCTCATCCAGGCTCCCGAATAACATAAGTATCTGCACTGCAGAAATCGTAGCCATACATGAAGCCATCAATGTCATTCTTAGCAAGAATATTAAAAAGGCCATCATTCTGTCTGATTCTCTGAGCGCCATCAATAAAATAAACAGAACAACCTTACAAACCAAAAATGACTTTGTGGCCCTGCTTACAAAAAGATTATTTTTGGAATCAATGGATGCCGGAACAGAAATTATGGTGGCATGGATACCTGGTCATGTTCAAATTAAGGGAAACGAGCAAGCAGACAAATTAGCGAAAATAGGTAGGAACCTTAATGTACCAAAAAGTCTAGATTTGGATAAAAATGAAATATTGCCGGAAATTAAGAAAAACATCCTAGAAGAACACAACTTAGTATGGAAAAATTCGCTAAAGAATAAGGGTAGAAGGTACGCTGGATCAAAAGAGGAATTTCCAAAAACCAGATGGTTCAATAAAATGGAGTTCACCGATAGACGTCATATCACAACAATAATCAGGATGCGATCAGGACACTGCCTAACCAACTATCACCTATTTAGGATCGGAATCAAAGATAGCCCTGAATGTGACTGCAGACAAATAGACGACTTAGACCACATTTTCCTGGAATGCCCAATAAACAATGTCCCTGGATTTGATTTGTATGAAGAGTTTAGCAAAATTGGTTTGCAGCTCCCGCTTAACCTCAGTACTGTTCTTTACAACCCAAATGAAAAAACTATTAAAAAAATAATACGGTTTATTAACCACAATAAGATTAGATTATAGAAAACCCAACATAAGTATTTATTTAGTAAAGTTAATGTAAAAAAAAAAAAGAAAAAAAAAAAAGTCATATAGTCTTATGCTAAATCCCTGTTGCTGAAAGGTCATATAGACTGATCGCGCCATGCCAATGATCTCATCACATAGGTTCAACTAATCAAGCGCTGTATTGTTTAACCCCCTAATCCCTCCCTAATATAGATGGTATCCTATGTTGTGTTCGTTAACTAAAAACCTCTGGCCCCCTAAAACAGCAGCTAAGCAACCAAAACCATTCAGTACACAAAAAAGCAAAGTCGGAATAGCAGTCAAACCCACAAACAACCAACCAGACCAAACCCATACTGTATGCAAAGAAGCAAAGTCAGCGCAGCTAAGCAGGCAAAATCCATACAGTCGCTATTAAGAAAAGTCAGTGGTCGTGATATGGTACATACCAGTCAACATCACGATCACCCCTAATGAGCTGGCAAATTGCCCCCAGGGAGCAGAGCCATAAAGAACAAGTCAAGTCAAGTCAAGCTACGTGACAAAACAACAAAATATTTTGCCAATTCCAAAGCGCAGGTAACTTGATTAAAAAATATACTTATACCTACCTATAATTTTTAATAATTATTAATACCTACTAAAGATAAACGTCTTATAAAAGTTTGTAGTAGTGGAAAAAATATTATATTAACCACGGTTTAGACAGCTTATCGCCCTCGCGTCTTAAATCCCTTATTGTCGCTCCGCTCCTCGTGATTTAAACTTGCCGCTCGGGCAATAATGATGGCTGTCTAAACCTTGGTTAATAATATCGGTACTATTAATCACTTGCCGCATAGAATAAGAGAAATAAAACGTGCTAAGTATATCATTTAAAAAAAAACCCTTAAGAATTTACTTTTACCATATAGTTTATACAATTTACAAGAGTTTTTCTCAACCACTTTTTAGCCTTGGGCGGCATTTAAGATAATGTGTGCTTCAGTGTTTGTGTTTCGTTCTTCTTTGTTTTTACCGATTTTTACACTGTTATTTTAGCATAAGTTTATTAGTTATAGGTTTTTTAACTGACGAAATGTATGTCACAAAGTGTGATCTGTAGGTGAATATTTAAATAATAAAATAATAAATGCCAGGATTTCCCAAAAAATTTTAGTGCACCAAATGGTGCACGAAAGTTATCAAATGGTTTACTGCATTGCGCTTTGTGGTTATGTTTTTTATGATAAAATTATATTAATCTTGGATTAGGGTTTAGGTAACCTTTGAGCGGTGTAATATATTAAAAAATAATCAAGAATTAAGTTAAAATCTTGGATTGTGTATTTCTGGAGTTACAGTCAATCGGTGCAACCGGCTATTACTCAGGGAGCCGGGCCGGAAATGGCCGGACCCGTAAACTGCATAAAAATCGAACCGAAAAAGATATTTCGTGTGGACCGGAAACGAAACCAAACACATACTTTACCTGCAAAAATATTTGATGAATATTTCCTGTTGGAAAAATCACGAACTTCTTGGGAAAAATGCATATATGTCTGTACTAATACATATATGGAAAAATGGACTTAAAGTCAAATCTGTAAAAGAGAAGAATATTATAATCTCAACCCAACCCAACCTTAATCTTATTTTGTTTTGACGTCTGGTTGGTTGCGAAATTGTTAAATGGAATTTGAAAACTGATAAAAAACAAAAAAAACAGTATCGTTGGCAATGGGTGGTACAAATAAGGATATAGAGTTAAGAAATTTTTTTATCTTTAATTCTCTATATGGTCCAAAAGAAGGTGAAGTAAGTACCTACCTAACTAAACTATATTACAATTTAAATCGGCTTCCTTTAGGTCCGAATGATCAATGTCCTGTTGTTTGCTTGTTTTTTATTAGGCTGTTAGCTCTAACTACAAAAATAGATTGTTTTCTATTCGTGTGCCTCTAACTACAAGATAACTTGTAGGATATCATGGTTGAAACAATTATTGCTATGCAAGTTATGTGGCTGTTATCATCATCACATGGAGGTGGTGGCAACATTTTTTAGGTATGACTTTGTTGGTGCTGCAAAAGTTGAAAAGTTTGAAGATCTAACAATAAGAAAAAATGATAATGTAATGAAAAAAGGCTCTGCTGGTGACAACTTTATTTGACAGTCATCTTTTACCTTGACTGGTGCCCGCAAATACGGGGCCATAAAAAGGAGAAATAGTTAAAAAGAAATCGGCGATAACCCGTAAACCTGCCCATCAAAAATATCTAAAGTTATTCTTTTGAATGTGGGTTTTAGTGCTCTTTAATAAACCTAAATAGAATTTTTCTCTAAAATAATTAGGGAAGCCAATAATTGACCCCATTTAAAATTACATGGGATTTCCTATGTCCCGCTCGACGATGCAACACCCGGTATAGAAACTTTCTTTAAGTCATCAGAGACAACAAAAAGGAGTTGGTGGAATACTATATAAAAACTAAAGACTTGCCAAAATATCTCTAATACCTACTTAATAATAATTAATAACTTTATTTCTAATCATGTACAAGAATACACAAAAAGCAAATGGCATCAATTAAAATATATCTGCTTGCTTGGTCTTATGGAATTCTACAATAACCAACTTCCAATACTTTAAATAATCCTGCCTAGAATAAAGTTTCCTGTCAACTAACATTTTTTACCGTGATCCTAACAAGTTTTAATGTGCTTCATATATTTTACTGGTCCTGGCAAGTTGTTAAAGAATTTGAAACACATATCTTGTAGATTTTTCTCTGTTAGGGTTAGTCTGTAAATAGGGTAATTTACATTTTTTTAGGTCCATGTGTCCATGAAACAAGCCCGATTTTTCATACTTATCGTCATTATTAAAAAATCGTTCCGATAGGGAAATTTTCATTTCAAGGGAAACCTTTTGCAACTCTTTTCAAACCTGTGACTTCGACCCCCCCAGCGGAGGTGGGCTACATTCCTAATCTATCTAAGAAGAAATTTCAACTGATATAAAACACCTTTAACAAATCGTTCAGCATGCAGCTCACCAGCTACTACCTGCCATGATCAAATCAAATCAAATTTATTGATGTTAACATACATATATGTATATACACAAGTCACATAGTTCATAATAATTTTATTGTTCTTAAAATAGAAGCAAGATATCCCTAATAGTAAGAAACATTAAAAGTTAACTAAAATAAAAACACATAATATAAAATATAAAATATAAAAGCAAGTACAAAATATAAAAGCAAAATCACAGAGACAGGACAGCACCAAGGTGTAAGGTCAATGTTGAAAGGTAAAGCTCAAGTACTCTTCTACATTATAGAACGCATTCCTACACAGAATATCCCTACATCTATTCTTAAAGCTTTCAAGAGATAACATCCTGACATCAAGAGGTAATTTGTTATACAATTTAATCCCTATAAAGTCTGGCCTACTCTGGCATCTCTTTAACCTACAGAATTTGCTAATTAGTCTATGCTTACCTCTGGTGTTATGGTCATGGACCTCGTCATGGGACTGAAATGTATCTTCATTTCCTTTAACAAGCAACAGATTTTGCAAAATGTACAGTGATGGGAACATAAGGATACCCATGCTGACAAAAGCAGCCCTGCAGTCCTCCCTGTATCCGAGCCCACACATGACTCTAAGGGCTCTTCTCTGTAAGCCAAAGACACGAGAGGCATGTGCCGAGCCCCCCCCCCAAGCAGTAATGCTGTAGGACATTACACTATGGAACAGTGCATAGTATGCTGTCGTTACAGTGCTCGATGACACACATCCTGTCAGATTACGCAACACAAACACACCACTTTTCAGTCTCGCACACACGCCCTCAACATCCCACACAAGTTTGGTATCGATTATCACACCAAGAAATTTTATTTGTTGTACCTCTCTGTTGTTGACTCCACGTAAAGAGAATAATGCAGGTTGTGTTTTTTCTGCATTCAAGAGAAGCCTATTTGCCAGAAACCAGTCCTCTGTCTGTGTACGGACAGCTGCCAGTTTCCCAACAGCCTCCTCCTCAGTCTCCTCTGTGACATGTACGGTTGTGTCATCTGCAAAGAGAACACACCCAGCGCCAGGCTCACCTATGCATGTTGGTAGGTCATTAATGTAAATGAGAAAGAGGATTGGTCCCAGGACGGACCCCTGTGGTACTCCGACGCTCAGCGGTAGCTCCTCCGACAACACACCATCGACCCTCACCATCTGGGAACGGTCACTTAAATACGAACGTAAGAGCAGGACACTATCCGGGCTGAAGTTGTAATGCTTCAGCTTTCCTACAAGGATATTGTGTGTGACACAATCAAAAGCCTTGCTCAAGTCGCAAAAGAGCGCCGATAAATATTTATTTTCATCATAAGCATCTAATATTACTCCAAGAAGGTCAAGTATGGCAAGAGTAGTGTTCTTATCCTTTCTAAAACCAAACTGCCTGTCAGAAAAAAGATCGTGAGTTTCAAAGAAGTTTATCAATTGGGATACTAGAGCTCTTTCAAATATTTTCGAGATGATAGGGAGTAAAGAAATTGGTCTAAAGTTTGTAACCTGAGACTTTTCTCCCTTCTTAAGGATCGGTGTAACAAGGGCTCGTTTTAATACTCGGGGAAAGATACCAGTTCTGATGCCAGAATTTATCAGCTTGGTAATTGGTATTATTATGAGATTTTGGATACACTTTATAAGCCAAATTGCGTGCCATGGTTTAATGAAACTCTACGAAGCATGAGGGACCATCTAAGCTTTCTCAGCGGGGTAAGCAAACAGTACAATACTCCTGGTAACCTCATGGAGTATAAAAACTTTAAAATCATATATAAGAATGCAATCAAAGAATCAAAAAAACAGGCAAATGATAAAATTATATCTATATCTAAAAACCCAGCTAAGACCATGTGGGGTATTATCAACAGTCAAAGGGGTAAATTTACTGCGGATAAAAATAAAAACATCAACCTGAATCCACAGGATTTTAACGTGTTTTATACTAACATTGCACATGATATAATTAATAGCATTTCCAACACAAAAACTGATCCTCTCTCCTACCTGGTGGGTTTGATGATCCCTGATGCTGAGTTCTTTTTCCACGAGGTAAGCTTTAACTTTGTAAGGGATATTATTGACAATCTTAAAAATAAAAATAGCTCGGACATCTACGGGCTCACAGTGCGTCTGATTAAGACAGTAAAAAACCTTATTATTTCTCCACTTACAAAGCTGATAAATTTATGTTTTAAAAACAACTTATTTCCTAAAGTATTAAAAAATGCAATAGTGATACCAATTTATAAAAAGGGAGATGCAACAGACATGGCTAACTATCGGCCTATATCACTTCTGCCAATTCTGTCTAAAGTGGTCGAAAGATGCATGGCTAAGATGATTACTATGCATTTTGAGACGAATAACCTGTTCTCAGACTGCCAGTACGGTTTTAGGTCTGACAGAAGCACGACGCTGGGCATTTTGGACCTCCTCTCAGGAATAATGGATTCCTTTGAATCTCGGGAATATGACATTGCACTGTTCTATGATCTTAGTAAAGCCTTTGACTGTGTCACCCACGGTATCCTCCTTGAAAAGCTTAAATTCTATAAATTCACTGACAACAGTATATCACTCTTAAAATCCTATCTTGGTGATCGACGCCAGATAGTGTCAGTCGGAGGAGTGTCTTCAGCGGAAGGGGTGATTGATATTGGAGTACCACAGGGCTCTATCCTTGGCCCAATCTTATTTTTAATTTATATTAACGACCTTCCTATTGGTGAGACAACAGCAAGATACACCCTTTTTGCTGATGACACTACTCTGTCTATACGGGGTAGTGACCTTGGGATTGCTGAGGCGGATGCCGGCTTGGCACAGTCAAGAGCTGCAGATTGGTTCAATGCCAATAGACTTAAGCTGAACGAGAACAAAACACAAAAAATGATTTTCTCCCTAAGAGATACCAATACGGTATCCAACCCTCCGGCGGTTAAGTTCCTGGGCGTGTACCTAGATCCCAAACTTAGATGGGATACCCACACTGAGAGGCTGTCTGGGAGGCTCAGAAGCTGTGTTTTTCTGCTGCGGAGTCTGGCCGGTAGTGTATTGTTCAGTACGATGATGTCCGCCTACTATGCGCTGTTCCACTCTGTTATGTCATATGGTATAATGGTGTGGGGTGGCGCGGCGTCGGCGGACAGAGTCTTTCGGCTGCAGAGGAGGGCGGTGAGAGTCTTAGCCGACTTAGGTTATCGTGACGATTGCAGGCATGCTTTTAGTGAACATGCCATCCTTACGCTTCCGTCGCTGTATATTCTAGAGAATCTACTCTATGTCAAGCGACGTGAGGATCAGTTTCTAACTCACGAGGATGTCCACCACCACTATACTAGAACTAATGGGAATTTGGTGGTATCCTTCTGCCGACTGGGGAGATGCCAGAGTAGACCGGAGTTCATTGCCGTTAAGCTTTTTAATAAAATCCCGCCTAACTTAAGGGCCCTGCCATCACAGATATTCAAACGAAAGGTTAAAATTCTCCTACAGAGAGAAGCGTTCTATAGTGTCCAGGATTTCCTGAACTGTGATGGCCGGGTATTTCTCTGATGGCGTGTATGTGTGGCTAGATGGATGGGCGAATGATGTTGGCCAGGTGCCACAGTGTCTGGTTTTGGTGTATGTCGTTCGTCTTTTTTACTGTATGTAGTGTTCACCTGTGTCCTGTGTCGTAATATTTTGTAATATTTTATCATATTTTATCGTAGTATTTTATTATATTTTAATGTGTTTCAGTAGTACTTCACTGTATTTTAATATGTTAACGGTCTCACTGGGCCATATCTCTTTTTTTGACTTGTGTAAATGTAAATGTTGACACTAATAAATGATTTGATTTGATTTGATGAGTGGTACAGTTAGTCCATATACATCAGCGCTCTTTTTGTTGTTAAGCTGGTTAACTATGTCTCTCACATTGTTATATGTTATCTCCTGAAAAGAAAATTCTACATCTGGACGCTCTACAGCCCTTAGGAGGTGTAAGGGGTCTGTATCGGTTGGTGGCATAGAGTTCAGCAAGTGTTCTGCTATGTTTGCAAAAAAAGTATTGAAATCACTCGGAGATGGGTGAGAACCATCACCATGAACGTTATTTTTATTGATAGCACCTCTAGTTGAGTTTATTATATTCCACATGCACTTGGCAGGGTTTTTAGCTGAATTTATAGCACGATCATTGCCAAGACGTTTTGCTTCCTTTAGGGCTTTTTTATAGGTTAATTTATAGCTTTTATACAAATTTCTATCGCTCACTCTTTCATACTGCATGCAAAATTCATGCAAAAAATTAAGATGATCTCTCATATAGCGCAGATCATCAGTAAACCAGCTTACCTGGTGAGGTTGTTCCGACCCTACAACATATTCCCTCTCAGGGAAGGACTGCAGGTATGCCCCCTCCAGCATCCCCGTAAACAATGCAAATCTGTCCTCTATATCCTCATTTTCATTGGTAACCCAGTCCCATGACATATCCTCAATAGTTCTGTAAAAATTGTTTAAACCTTTTTGTGTGACCGGCCTAAAAATGCTTTTATTCAATTGTTTTCTATCCATATTACAAATATTAAATGATATAAGTTGACCCGTATGATCAGATATATTAAAATTTATGGACTCCGCCATAGCAGAATTTTCATTATTTACAAAATTCACAAATACATTGTCAAGGCAAGAGCTTCCACGTGTATTTTCAAAAAAAGTTTGTTTGAAATTATATGTACCAAGGAGGTCAAGCAAAGAAATGGCCTCTCCCTGATCAGTTTCAAACAGAACATTAAAGTCCCCAGCCAAGACAATATCCCTACGCTGTCCAATCTTATCTATTAATCTCTCAATGACATTCAAGAAACAGTCAAAGCTACCACCCGGTGTTCTATAAATACATACTACAAATATATTTTTGACAATTACCACATTAAGTTCTATACATTTATCAATACTAAAAGAATCAAAGTCAGTATGTATTAAAAAGTTTAAAGTGTCTTTAATCAGTATTAGAGTACCTCCTCCATGACCATGTGATCTTGATGAAAAGGATGCCAGTGTAAACCCTGGTATGGAGAGAGCACTTAATTCCTCCTTCATTAACCAATGCTCGGTAAAGCATACTATATCGACATCTGTGTCCCGCAAGGCCGCCTCAATTTCATTAAGCTTGTTCCTCAGAGAGCGAACATTGTAGTGTAAGATTCGCAATGAATACCCTAATTTTGTCCTCTGCGGGGTGCTATCATCCTTAAGTTTAAAAATTTGTTGATATAGACACCCTTGGGCCAGAGATTTGCGTCCTTTACCCTGCTCTGGACTTGAATTGGCACTGCAATCTTAAAGGAGCTGTGTTTTCTTTGTTTAGTTCTCAATAGTTCACATGAGCAGTCTTGTATTTCATTGTTCTTCAAATATTTTTCGATTTGTTCCACAGTCGTGGTTTAATCCAGTCCCGAAACAAATACCCATGCAAATTTAGTGGTCCTTGCAGCTCTCAGTTCCCCGTTTTCTTCTTCCTTGGTTCCCATTATTGGGGAAGGTCTCAAGGTAGCATCAAAATTTTGCTTTCTATTTTTTCGAGAAACGACCGTTTTCCATTCTTCGTCCTCTTTTTTCTTGGTTTCTGGGCTTTTAACACCATCAAAGACATCACCAGTCACTTCTACCGGTTTAGTCCGATTTACCGCGCCACCTGTTGGTGATGCAGACTTATCATTTAAAGTAGCATTGCTATAGTTGGAGTCAAGCAAATATTTGACGCGTGACACTTCCATCTTGTCATATTTGTCCAATACTAGGTTATTTCGATTTCACCAACTTCATTACAGCTGATACTTAGTCAGGGCCGGACTGACGAATATTGCTATTTATAAACCTTTGCAGAAAATGATTGCTGGGAAATTGGTCTAAGAATATGAATTATAATATAAATAAATTTGTTTTGATAAATTCTGTGCATTGTAATGGTGGGATTCAGGATTGACCATTAGTATAACAGGTCTTAACAAAAGCAATCTTAGTAGTGTATAACGATTAGTAGTGTATAACGATTAAATTAATAAATAAAATGCGGATCTGCAGCCCATATGATTTGACCAAATCGACGAGAAGGTAACTCGGTTTATGTATATCTCTTTTTAGTCATATAAAAGGATAAAGATACAAATACTTCGAGTGGGTGGTAATTATTATAATATAAATTAGCCATTAGTAACTTTTATATTATGAGTGGCCTGCCGTATTTGACACCCATGACAATATGGAAGTGTCACGCGTCAAATATTTGCTTGACCCCAACTATATCTGTAATTTCCATAACCCTGCACTCCTTAGTGCTGCCATCTAGCGAGTCGGTGCGAGACATGCGACAGCGCACAGTAGTAGCGGAAACTGCATTATCCGCAGCGGATGGAGTGTGATATTATTTTATATCTCAATCCCTTTGTTTCCTGTTTAAATTACTTTTTTATTTACGAGTACTTTATTGGTTTCCCAAATGGCCATTGATCGTGGTCCTTCAGCCTATCATATTTACAATAGTTCCGTAAGTAGGGTAACAAATATATAATATATTATAGACTGGTTGCGTAGCGTGGGGCTCAACTTTTTTAGCTCTGAGCAAAATTGACTGTAAAAGCCGTAGGCGGCGGGTAAAAGTCGGAGATACCTATTCCAATGGCGAAATAACCTCTTTACAAAATGTAGCCACAGTGGCTTATAGAACGACACAAAAACGACTTACCGTGGTCTTGGCGAATCTTCCAGGTTGGCGGGGCTTCGCAAGGTACCTTTGGGACCGCAAACCAATGGGGTCGATGTCCACTTGGATAGCAACGAGAAAGGGCTAACAAACACACGGAGCCACTGGGGCGAACGTTAGTGACGTTCCAGGTGGAAACAAAAAAAACTAAAAATGCGCGAGTAGATACTTCTGTGAGATCAAGATTCGTACTACTTTCCGAGACGGAGATGGATACCCTTTTTTGGTCGCTTTTGTGTCTTTTTTATTTTACATTAAAAATAGAGACCTTCCGCAATTGGAATAAGTCGTACCATAACTGAACATTCCGCCGGGCCAAAACGGATTGTTCCAACAATCAGTTTTTAAAGAGATATAATATACTTATAATTAAAAAATAATTATGCGAAAACAGGTAAAAAAAACCAATATATAATGTTATACTAAAATCTAAAGAAATTTACACCAGTAGATTGCAGTCACAATAGTGCATATGAACTCAAAAAAGAACAAAATAAATATAAAAAAAAAAGAAATAAATAAGAAACTCTTGCAACCACTGATGGATAAAACAAACAAAAAAATGCCGAGAACTAGTTTGACATAGGAAGTGGACACAATTTGACCAAAGGTCTCTTAAGTATGCCACTAGCTGTCTTTACACTTGCCACACGTGCAACACCATCATCCCCTGGATTTAGGGATATAATACGGCCCAAAGACCATTGACAAGGAGGGACGTTTTCGGTCTTTATTAAAACCAGCGTACCGATTTCTGGGCAAGTATCTAAATTAAGCCACTTGTTGCGCTGTTGCAAAGTGTGCAAATACTCTTTTTGCCAGCGACGCCAGAAATCTTGATGTATTCTTTGCAGCAATTGATACCGTGATAAGCGACCAAGAGGGAGATGAGTTAGATCAGGCGAGGGTAGTAACGAGACTGGCTCTAAAGTTAAAAAATGACAGGGAGTAAGAGCGTTTATGTCATCTATATCAGAGCTGGTGGGAGTGAGTGGGCGAGAGTTTAAGATACTTTCAATCAAGGTCAGGACAGTGTAGAATTCCTCGTACGTAAGAATTTGCTCGCCTACTACTCGAGACAAATGGGATTTGACTGATTTAATTCCTGCCTCCCAAAGCCCACCAAAGTGAGGTGCAGATGGTGGGTTAAAATTCCAATTAATATTTTCATGACTGGCAGCAGTTTCTATAAGGGATTTGATTTCTCTCGCTGCCCCAACAAAATTCGTACCACAGTCACTATAAAGACAACTGATTTTTCCGCGACGAGCGAGAAAACGCTGAAGAGCAGCTAGAAAAGCCTCTGAAGATAAACTAGTTACCAATTCAAGATGAATGGCTTTAGTCGCAAAACATACAAATAAGCAGATATAGGCCTTATAAGTTTTAGCGCCGCGATATCGACCCATTGAAACTTTAAAGGGACCTCCAAAATCGACACCGGCGTGGGAAAACGCTTTTGCCTGCGAAACTCTTGTGACAGGTAAATTACCCATAGGGGGTTGATAAGGCTTTGGTTTTGTCTTCCAACAAGTGATACATTTACTTAGAACTGAATTTATGCTTCTCTTAGGACAAATAATCCAAAAGTTCTGCGCCAGCAAGAAATGCAACGTATTAAGTCCTACATGTAAATGCCGTTCGTGATAATATTTTATTATTAACATGGTTAGCGGAGACTTCCGAGGTAAAAGCATGGGATGCTTAGCGTCATACGACAACGAAGAATGTTTTAAACGTCCACCAACACGAAGAATATTTTGACTATCAAGAAACACTCCAAGTTTGCGCAAAGGCTTTGAGAAGGTTTTACTATTAAATTCGTTTTCAAAATAAATTTCTTGTGTGCGTTTGACTAAACAGTAGAGGGCAATTTGCAGTTCACTAACTTGTAGTGGTCCTATAGATTTTGAAGATTTTGGGTGTGCGTTGTGGATAAAACGCAAAATGTAGGCAAGGGTGCGCTGAATGAATGAAAATGACGAATGGTTGACAACAAGACTGTCAAGAAAATTCTCATTTACAGAGAACGCGGCAAAAACAATTTTCTTTTCTTCGGTTGTGCGGATGTTGTCTAAAATACTTGAATCACACGGCGGTGACTCTGACATAGTCGTCAAATTTGCGTTATTCAGTAAAAACTCTGGTCCATGAAACCACATCGAGTTGTGTAATAATTCGGATGGAAATGCGCCTCTAGAGGCGACATCTGCGGGATTATTTTTTGTGTTAACATAATACCAGGAGGTAGGGTCTAATTTCTCCTGGATGTAGGCCACGCGATTTGAAACAAAAGTTTTCCATCGGTGAGCGGGTGACCGAATCCAGGACAGCGTAATTTGGGAATCTGACCAGGCGTAAGTTTCCTTAAATTTTATAGTATCTTTATAAACATCTGCAACGTAGGTAAGCAGTTTAGCTAGAAGAACAGCTCCACATAGCTCCAAGCGTGGTATCGTGATACTTTTCAGAGGAGCTATTTTGGTCTTTGAACAAAGAAAATGCGTGTTTATGATACCATCAGGTGTGAGGCCCCGAAGATAAATTACGGCGGCATAACCCTTTGATGAAGCATCACAGAAGCCGTGCAACTCATAGATACAATTTTCATCTGATAAAATCCATCTAGGAATCAGAAGTTGCGACAAAAGAGAAAGTTCTAATTTGTATTTATTCCAACTCCGAACGATGTCTTCGGGTGGACGTTGGTCCCATGAGAGTCCAAGTGACCAGAGAGTTGACAACAGAGTTTTGGTATAGAATGTCAAGGGGGCTAAGTAACCAGTAGGGTCAAAGCAGCGAGCAAGCTCAGAAAGCATGTTGCGTTTTGTACAGGATCGTTCCAATGGAGATATTGAGAAGGAGAAACAATCTTTGGTTGAATTCCATTGTAATCCTAGAATTTTTACCGAAACTTCGGGGCTTTCTTGATCGAATGAAATAAGATTTTGATTTAAATGATCTAAAGGTAGGTCTTCTAATAAAGAAGGAGAATTGCTAGACCACTTGCGAAGTTCAAACCCACCTCTTTTAAGAAGTTGAATAAGATCATCTTTAAGAAGTGTGGCTTCTTCAAGCGATGGAGCTCCGGTTGTGATGTCATCAACGAATGTATGGCAGCGGATAGCGTTAGAAGCTTGGGGAAACTTTGAACCTTCATCGTCGACCAACTGTCGTAAAGTGCGAAGCGCTAAGTATGGCGAAGGAGTTAATCCATAAACTAGAGTTACCAATTTATATTCGTTTAAGGACTCTTCGGGAGAAAATCTCCAAATAATACGTTGATAATCATGTTGACTAGGGTCAACGAGAATCATCCTGTACATTTGCTTAATGTCGGCACAAAGAACATATTTGTGACATCGAAAATTAAGCAAAATATTTACTATATCAGGCTGAAGCTTTGGGCCGGTCAATAAGTGATCATTTAGGGACTCTTGGTTGGGTAATTTTGCAGAACCATTAAAAACTACACGCAGTTTGGTGGTTGGACTATCCGGGCGTAAAACACAATGGTGGGGAATGTAGTAGCTAGTAGACGATTCTATAGGATTTGAGATAAGTTGCATGTGTTCCAATTCTAAATATTCTCTCATGAAATCGCAATATTGAGCGTAGAGTTTAGGTTGCTTTTGAAGACGGCGTTCGAGCGATAAGAAACGATTAATAGCAAGATCTCGCATGCCAGGGAAAGAGGGCGAGTAGGTTTTAAAGGGCAATGTCACCATATATTTCCCATGCGGATCTCGCGCATGCGTGGTAGCAAATTGAGTTTCACATGTCTCGTCTTCTGGAGACACTAATATGGCAGAAGAGGGTACGGATTCAATATCCCAGAATTTTTTAATAGTAGTATCAATTGACGTTTCAAAATTAGCATTACAGAAAAATGAAAAGGGTTTTGAAAGATTTTGGTTATGTTTTCCCATTAAAACGTAGCCAAAACATGTATTTATTGCGGATGGCTCATTATCGGAACTAGGGAGATGAGAATCCAAAAGAATTTTCGAAAATATATCAGCCCCTAACAAAATATCAATTTTTCCTGGGCGATAAAAATAAGGGTCAGCGAGAGGTAAGTCGCGTATATGGGACCATGTTGTAATATCAATTTTTTGACATGGCAAATTCTCACATATTTTTTGTAAGACTATAGCATCAGTATGAAAACTAATGTTTGCGTTACCAAAAGGCCGAATTAGAAGTGTGACAGTGCCACTACTAGCTTGTACATGCATAGGACCAAGTCCCTTAATTTGAAAATGGCCTTCGTCTTGTCGCAACCCTAGTCGCGATACTGTATGTTGCGTTATAAAAGAAGTCATGCTCCCTGAATCTAACAAACACCGAGCTGTTTGAAAACAGCCTTGATTATCGAGAAGTTCAACCACAGCGGTAGCCAAAAGCACAGTTGGTCGGTCATGGAGCATTCCAGCACCAACAAAAGAGGATGAGTTTGTACTATGAACTTGCGAGTTATTATGTGAACTAAGTGTGGAGAGTTGCTCTGGAGCGTTTTGTAAGGAATGGTGCAAATACGTAGAGGTTGCTACTGGAGCAGGTACGTTAGACGCTGACTGCGTAAATGTTAAATTTTTGCTTTGGGTTGAAGGCTGATGCGGTTTCGGGAGATGCAACAGCGAGTGGTGGCGTTGGTTACAAATGCGGCAAGTCATAAGAGATTTACAAGTTTTCAAATCGTGAAGACTACTTAAGCAATTAAAACAGACGTGGTTACTGCGGCAAAGATTAAAACGTTCTTGCGGTGGTTTTTTTAAAAATTGTTGGCATTGATACAGATTATGGTTGTCCTTACATAAAAGACATTTAAATCGGTTTTGTGAATTGGACTCTTGAGCCAAGAAGGCGCGTGGATTACCATGTGAAGGCGTTTTCATATATTTGGATTTATGTGGCGATAAATTTAAAGTATTGTACGCAATACAACATTTTTCTAGAAATTCAACTAAAATTTTAAACTTAGGGATCTCATTGGAGCCATGGCTTAATTCAAATTTGGTAGCTGTCTCGCTGTCCAAACGTTTCAAAAGCATCATCACTAGAATGAAATCCCATTCATCAGTAGGAAATCCCAAATTTTTTAACGCGCTTAAATTTTCAGAAAATATATCAAGCAATTTTCTTAATCCACTGGGGTTTAAGGAAACCAAGGAGCTCGCATTTTCAAGAGCTTGCCAATGCTCTTGCGCTCGAAGGCGTTTATTTGAATAGCGTTCCACTAGAATGTCGTAAGCAGTCAAATAATTGTCTGCTGTCATAGGCAAAGTGCGTACAAGTGATAGTGGAGGACCTTCTAATGATGAGATTAGATAATTAAATTTTTCAACATGAGCTAAAGCACTATTAGAGTGAACTAAAGCATTAAAAAGATCTAAAAAGGTAATGAAATTTTTATATTCTCCTTTAAAAGTAGAAATTACTATTTTGGGTAAGCGTGCCTGTGACCCAGTCGTAGAGTTTTGGCGCGATAGAGTTTGCATATTAATCGCATTCGCAGTTTGGCCAAACTCAAAGAGTTCCATATAAATAGTTTTTACAGAGAAAAACTCACTTAAAAATGCATCGTGAATAGTATTCTCAATATTGATATCAGCTTGCTCGTCATTCAATACAATCGCAATAATATCGTGATGATGCTCAAGAAAGGTGTCCTTAAGGGAGTCGAGATCATTACCTCTTACTTTAAATAAATTGACAACTGATTTGTCGGTTTGAGCGCGCTGAGCGAGATTTAATAAAACCTGAATTTCAGTAAGACACATATTCCTTTTGTACTTCAATTTCTTGACCCTTTTTTGAGTAGCCTCAGCCATTGTTAAAGAATAAAAAGGTCACAGATACTACTGCAAAACAATTATTGACTAATATTCAAATAGCGTTAACGTTAAAGTTTTACGGGATGTCTCTATTAATTCACCCAGCTCAAGTTAGACGAAAACAAGCTTCGATAAAAAAGGACAGTAAAGTTTCCAACCTTTTAGACGAGTTTTTTAAAAAACTTAATTTAAAATTTCGAGATATCAATATTGTAAACACTAAAAATTATTCTTTCCTGTGACTTTGAAATTTAACAGTTCTGGTGATAAAGAGATTAGCGATAACAAACGATAACAAAAAATGTGTTTTTTCTAAGACTTTATACACTGTTGTGACTGCTATTGTTAAAATATATGAATAAAATGGCGCAAAGATGTCTGAAAATATCTTATGTAGATTTTAGAAAGAGAAATTTTAATTTTCAAAAGTTGATAACAATCCGTTTTCGAAGGACCAATGGTTGCGTAGCGTGGGGCTCAACTTTTTTAGCTCTGAGCAAAATTGACTGTAAAAGCCGTAGGCGGCGGGTAAAAGTCGGAGATACCTATTCCAATGGCGAAATAACCTCTTTACAAAATGTAGCCACAGTGGCTTATAGAACGACACAAAAACGACTTACCGTGGTCTTGGCGAATCTTCCAGGTTGGCGGGGCTTCGCAAGGTACCTTTGGGACCGCAAACCAATGGGGTCGATGTCCACTTGGATAGCAACGAGAAAGGGCTAACAAACACACGGAGCCACTGGGGCGAACGTTAGTGACGTTCCAGGTGGAAACAAAAAAAACTAAAAATGCGCGAGTAGATACTTCTGTGAGATCAAGATTCGTACTACTTTCCGAGACGGAGATGGATACCCTTTTTTGGTCGCTTTTGTGTCTTTTTTATTTTACATTAAAAATAGAGACCTTCCGCAATTGGAATAAGTCGTACCATAACTGAACATAGACAAAAAGAAAAATAAAATAAAATAAACCTATATAAATGATTAAACTGTTGGTAGATTTTTAAAATAGATAAAACAAGTATGTCGGTAGTTTTTCTTTTATGTTTGAGGCGTGTTTGCTAGAAACCATTCCCAAAGCGTTGTCTCTGGATATTTATATCTTCTTTATTATGTTATTATTTATATTCTAAAACCAAACTTCCATAAAACAAACATTGAGCAGGTTGATCAGGAAATAATTAGTTTTATAAACAATATTGAAAATTCCAACTTGTCACAGCAGATTATATCAACATTCAGCGCAACATTGAGTGAAGTTGTAGAGAAAAACACGCCAAAGTACAGTACTCAACGTCATACGCATGAGATGCCTCCATTTATCATTCATGTAATAAAGGAAAAAAGGCGTATGTATAGAGAATACTTACAGAGTCACAATTCTGGAGCCAAGAGAGAGATAAATAACTAGTAAAAATATACAATTTCTAATTCAGCAATTTAAAAATCACCAGAGGATTACCGCATGCGAGAAAATTAATGACAAAAAAGGCCGAAACTATTGGACTGAAATTAAAAAGCTCTCTAGATATAAAATCGCAAATCGCGCACCTCCAACACTAGAAAATGGAGAAAGAAGCTACGAGACTGATGTAGAGAAAACCAATTTATTGGCTGACCATTTCAAAGGGGCCTTTATACCAGAAAAAAATATCAATTTTGATGAACATCATGACCGGGTTGTTCAAAATTGGGCTCAGACATATTTTACCCACAATCCACCAACAGAGGATATAAACATTGATGAAAACGAATATCTTGAGATAATTGGCAAAGGCAAAAATACCGCCCCCGGCGTCGACGCCGTCCCAAAAAATATCCTAAAACAGCTGCATCCTGATATCCACAGATATATCATTGAAATTTATAACTTCTGTCTTAAGCAAGGATACTTTCCACAGGAATGGAAGAAAGGCATACTTGTGTCTATCCCAAAGCCAAATACCTTCTTCCAGTATTAGGTAAGAACTTGGAAATCATCATCAGGAACAGATTGGAAACGTCAATTGGAAATGTCATACCTGGTTCCTGGTTACCAGTTCGGCTTTAAAAACAGAAATTCCACTATTCACCCACTAATAATACTGAAGAACAATGTGGAGATGAGCCGGATTAATAAACAGAAGTCCATGGCTCTCTTTATGGATATAAACAAAGCGTTTGATGGTGTTTGGCATGTGGGACTCCTCTATAAATTACATCCTAGCAACTGTTCAAAATAGCTTGTCCACCTTTTAAAGAATTGACTGAAGGACCGACGGTTTGTTGTCCGTGTGAATAATTCCAGGTCCGAAGAGTTCATTCCGCAACAGGGCTTACCACAAGGGTCACCCCTCTCTCCGTTTCTTTACAGTATTTATTGCTCAGACATCTACAACTGGGCTTTACCACACAGGCACAGTTCTCTTGTGCTTTGTGCTATCGTTTTTATAATCGCGGTATTGCCCTATTTACCCATAGTATTAAGAAATATGTATGAATTTAAATATCCTGTCTCATATGTTTATTGGGTAAATAATTTATTTTTGAGTTTTTTGAGTTTTGAACTATCCTTACAATGACCAGCGGTATTTTTCACCCACAGCATATATTTTACAATATGCAGATGATACGGCCCTACTTTCCCATGGCAGAACAATACATGAAGCGAGACATAGATTACAGGAGCTATTAGACAAAACGATTACCTGGTTTAATAAACGGAAGTTAAAGCCTAATCCTGCTAAATAATAATAATGACTTTTATTAACAAAATACATAGCAAATTAACAAAGGAATTATGTGTAAATATCTATAAAATATTTAAACGTAAAAAGAAGAGGTAGAGCCTAGTTTGGCGAAGTCTAGCCTTCTGGCTACTCACAATATATTATTTTTAACCATAATAACCACAATAGCCCCACAATCACTATGTTTAATCAACAAATACACCCAGTTGCTAATGCAAAATACTTGGGAATGGTCATAGACAATAAAATTAATTTCAAAGGTCATACTGCAATTGTAAAAAAATCAATCATAAGCAGTGCTAAGCATTTCTCAAGTATTACCCATAAAACTCGAGGAATTTCCAGCACTACTGCATGTAATATATATAAACTTATCTGCAGGCCAATAATACAATATGACCATCAACTTCTGCTTACATGTAAGTTAACTAACCTGCACTGAGAAACCTAAAAGTCGGAGAAACGACAGCGCTGAGGAAAATTACAAAGATACGTCACCCCAACAATCCCATCCACAACCCCCCAAATTAACTAGTATACGAGCTCTGTAACGTGCAGCCCATCGAAGAAAAAATGATTGAACTATCAAGAATCTTTGCAAAAAAAACAACATAACCTGAATATTATCCAACCCTACTGTCTTCAGCGTGTTCCCATCGATAACCCACGAAATGTCGAACCACGTAATCCTACATTGGAACAACTATTGAGCTATTATACCCTATAAATTAGATTTTAACATTTTAACCTGTCAATTTTTATTTTCTTAACTGTTATGTACAAACTGAGATTTTATGTTTTATTGTTATTACGTTAAGTAGTAGTAGTAGTAGTAGCAGTAGTAGTAGTAGGATATCTTTGTGCAACTTCTCTGTTTCGTGTTCTGCAAACTGTTCTTAATTACTCTTGGTTTTTATGTTTATTTGCAAATCTAAGACTTAATGTTTGTGTTCTATTGAAAATCTGTTGTATTCCTGTTTTCGTGTATAAATAATTGTTTGGTGGATTGTGCATTGGATTGTTTGGATGTCTGATTTTGGTCAAACTTCTTAATGCAATTGTTTCTCCAGTTGATAAGTTCTTCCATGCTGGCTGCCTTGCATTTGTAACTTCTATAACTGGTCTGCATATTGTTTTATAGATTTGAACAGCTTTGGACGTTGAAATACCTTGGTTTTTAAAAGTTAGAGACCGGAAGTGCTTGGCCCTGGATATAACTTTCTTTTTGACATTTGCTATATGTGGATTAAAATTAAGTTTTGATTCCAAGATCATTCCGAGGTATTTCGCTGTTAATATTGGTTGTATATTTACATTGTCTAGTAATAGTGTGGTGACATTGCAGATGGTGTATGGTTGAAAATTAAGAACTCTGATTTGATTGGGTTTACCGTTAGTCTCCATTTTTTAAGCCACTCGAGGATATGGTCGACCTGTCGTTGCAACGTTACTACTGCTCCTGTGATTGATTTTCCATGAGGTATCAGTGCCGTATCGTCAGCAAATTGTAGTATGTATAAGTTGATGTTTTCCTCAGGTTTAAGGTCGGAGCAGTAGATGTTGTATAGTAAAGGAGATAATGCTGATCCCTGGGGAACTCCCTGTTCTGGTTGAAATTTTTCTGAGAATTTATTGTTGATCTTCACACATAACTTTCTGAGTTCTAAAAATTGTTTGGTTATCCATATAATGTTTTCCGAAACGTCTAGTTTTTTCATTTTGTATAATATTCCTCTATGCCAAACACTGTCGAAAGCTTTTTTCACATCTATGCTGCTGCCGATTTGTAATTTTTAAGTTTCTTAGTTTGTTTATTAGATACCAGGGAGAATAGCGGATGCAAAGTTGAGCTTTCTGATTTAAATCCGTATTGATGTGTGGGTACTTTGTTTTCTACTTCCTTCTGCAGATTGTTCCTTAATAGTTTTTCGAATAGTTTTCCCAACACTGGGAGGAGTGTATTTGGACGATAATTTTTTGTAAGGTGGTGATTTGTATTTGGTTTGGATATGTTGATGACTCCGTCCTTTCATGTGCCAGGAAATAGTTGTTTCTGCAGACAAAAGTTGTAACATTTTATTATGTATTTGTGGATAACCAGTTTTAGCTGCTTGAGTATAATCCAAGGGATATTATTTATGCCGGGTGCAGTGTTCTTTTGGGTGTGTAAGGTTTTAAAGTATTAATGTTTCTCAATAGTTTTTACTTGCATTGGTCTGTTTTCTTCTCTGAAGTTATCCAGATACCAGTCATTAACCGCTGCTTGATTATTGGCGTCAAAATTAGCGTTATTTTCTTCTGTGTAGTGCAGTCTGTATAGTTGAAGAAATGCTGCGTTTTTTTCTTCATCAGTGGAATAGGTTATGCCGTTCTCTTCGATTTCTGGGAGCTCTGCTTTGGTGCGGTATTTGGTTAGCCGGGTTACTTTTCTCCCTTGGGCTTCATTGATTTCTTGACAAGTCTTCAGCCAGCTGTTCTATCTAAACTGGAATATCATATTTTGAATATTTTTGTTCCAATTGTTCAGTATTCTTTTTGTTTGTTCATCTGGATTGGCCTGGTATTCCCTTAGCAGTTAGCATCCTTCTTTTTGTTTAATCAGCTTGATTATATATGGTGGAAGTGGGAATTAGTAGAATCGGCGATTTGTTTCTGGCGAATTGTTATGTAAAGTATTTGGATGTATATGAAATTTGTGGTTGAACATTTCGATTTGTTGGAGGTGGATTGGTAAGTCGCTGTTGTTAATTATATATGATTCTAAATCTTTGTTAACTCGTTCCACCTTGCATTTGTTGTAATTATATACCATATTTGTTTTGGTGGGAGTGGTGTTCTTATTGATTTTTAGCTTTGTTGCCAGATGGTCTGAACCTTTATCTGGTATTAGCTCTGTATCTTTAATGTTGTTTCTAATGTTTTTGGAAATGAATATTCCATCTGGTGTTGTGTCTGCGTTATTAGGCGTTAAAAAAATGGTAGGTGTTTGTATTGTTGTAAAATTGTTGTTGTTTAGAAAAGTTTTTATTTGTTTCTCTTTTTCCTTGTTTACGTTGAAGTCTCCTATGATCATGGTATATTTATACAAAGAATTTAATGAAAATTGATTCTTCTATTTTTGATGTTGGGTGGACACATACTAGGAGAATATGAATATTCTCGTCTTGGAATGGCAGCGAGAAGTGAAGGCATTCATTTAGTGGGTTGTTTCTTTGTGGTGCATTTGCTTTCTTCATTTGAAGATCTGGATGCGTTTGGATTATACTACCCCCCCCCCCCCCCCCCCCTAGCATTTGTTATTATGTGTCCTTGCCTTTGTATCTTATGTCAATTTTTGTAGCTGGTGTGTGTACTGGTTTGGTTTTTGTTTCAACTAGCAGCATGCAGTGTATATTCTCTCTGTCTACTAGATTGTACAGTGCGTGCCGTTTATTGTAGTAACTGTTAATATTATTGTAGATTTTCTTAATTGCGCTATCCATTGGTTTGGATGTTTTGTGTTCCTTGGATTGGTTGTGTCGGTGAAGGCAGAGTAGGTGTGTCAAGATCGAACATTAAAATATTTATTCGATTACCCGAGAAAACTACCGTTGTATCAATCCTATATTCATCTGTGAACCTTTTTTTCAATTTCTGTAAGAGTTCGTCCCTGTTCCTATTTTTTGGGTTGTTGATCTTTGATACATATGTCTTATAGTTTCGACCGTTACTTGATGAAAATCCATATTTAACATATGAAAGAAAACACTAATTGTTTTTTGATTTTCACTTTAATATGTCAACATGGCACGTTGTAGCCGCTGTGACGGTAAAACACGTGTCATGTTGACATATTAAAGTGAAAATCAAAAAACAATTAGTGTTTTCTTTCATATGTTTGATACATATGTTTCACTTATGATATGGTGTATTGTGACGGGAGAATGTATCTTGGTATTTTCTGTTATGGATTTATCCATCTCGTAGCTTTTTTTGTTCACACTATGCATTTTTATATTAGGTATTTCTTCGATGGGTTCTGTTGGACGATTAGGACATTTGTATGACCATGCTCTGTGTTTTTCGGATCCACCAGAGAGGCATTTTGGTGGCAGGTTTGATAGGTATTTGTCGGTATGGTGGTTTTTCAGGAATTTTTCGCATTGCACTTCAGACTCGCATTTTTCAGTGAGATAATTAATGAGAAGGTTGCTTCTAGTTCTAGGTTTGGTTCTTGATGCATATGGTTCTGTTTCGGTATACTTTGTTATT